>ML685803.1:2189390-2219197 GCA_007922175.1 Pelusios castaneus
AAAATCCCACTTCGTCAGAGCGTCTGACGAAGTGGGATTTTCTCCCACGAAAGCTCATGCGATAAATAAATCTGTTAGTCTTTAAAAGTGCCACAGGACTCTGTTGTCTAAATATATTTGTTAGTCTGTAAAAGTGTCACTAGACTCCTTGGCTATGTCTACACTTGTTAAATTACGTTGACTTTGTTAAGATGACTTAAGGTCGATTTAAATCAACCTTGTTAAGTCGACATAGAGCGTCTACACTAGACACTTAAATCGACTGGCAGGGGCTAGGTCGACCTAGGAGTGGTGCATTGTGGGAAGTGTGGCATGAGGACCCGAGACGTGCCCCCCTCCCTCAGCCACTCCTTTAAAAGAGGAAGTGAGCTCAGCACCTTCCCCATTGTGCCTGGCAACATGGAGGCTGAACAGGTCATAGACCAGACTCTTCTCCACCGATTTGTCAGGCAACCACATGACACCTGCCAGCTATTGGTAAGACTTCTTGTGCTATGGAGCAAACTTCACTGGCAACCCGCCAGAACGGAGGCAGACGCCAGCCTGCCCCCCACCTTGCTGCCCCAGCAAGCTGCTGCACTCACCGAAGTGCGCTCCGTGCCTCATCACCTCTGGATATGTGGATCCAGCAGCGACTGGTGGGAGCGGATCGTCCTGCCCACTTGGGACGATGACCAGTGGCTGCAGAACCTCAGGATGAGCAAGTAGACCTTCCTTGAGCTGGTCTGCGAGCTCACCCCAGTTCTGCAGCACATGGACACCCGACTTCGACCTGCCCTGCTCATAGACAAGTGAGCGGCCATTGCCTTATAGAAGCTGGCAAACCCAGACTCCTACCACTTCGTGGCCCAGCAGTTCGGCATCCGAAAGGCCACCATGGGGACTGCCCTCATGCAGGTGTTCAGGGCAATCAACCGGGTCCTGCTAGCCCACCTCGTCATCCCAGACAACCTGCACAACTTCCTCGACGGCCTCACCAGACTCGGCTTCTCTAACTGTGGAGACATTGTGGATGCCCCCCACATCCCCATCCAAGCCCCGGATCACCAGGACTATGTCAACTGCAAGGGGTACTACTCTGTGGTCCTGAAGGCCCTTGTGGACCACCGCAGGATCTTCCAGAACATCTAGATGGGCTGGCCGGGGAATGCACACAACGCATGGATCCTGCGCAACTCCGTCCTGTACAGGTTCATGCAGGTGGGCACCTTCTTCCCTGACAACACCATCACCAGCGGGGATGTGCAGGTGCCAGTCCTGATCCTCGGGGATGCTGCCTACCCCTTGCTCCCCTGGCTGATGACGCCATACACAGGCTGCATGGATGCCAGCAGGGACCTCTTCAATTGGAGGCTCAACCGGTGCTGCAGCGTCGTCAAGCGTGCCTTTGGACGTCTGAAGACTCGCTGGAGGGACCTCCTGACCCAACTGCAGCTCAGTGAGAGCAACCTACAGGTGGTCGTCAGCGCATGATGTTGCCTGCACAACCTCTGCAAGCTGTCGGGGGAAAGGTTCCCCGCGTCTGGGAGGCTGAGGCCGAGTGGCTCGCTGTGCAGTATAAGCAGCCCAATGACACCCTGCCCCAGACTCAGCGGGTCCAGCGGCAAGCACAGCTCATCCGGGACTCGCTGAGGGCCCACTTTCTCAGCGAGGAGCACTGAGGGGTGGGCCTGCTACCAGGCCCTGTCACCTCCACCACCCGACTATGCCTGCCCCCCCCCCGCACCCATCTCCCCCTGTCCCCACACCAATAAAAACCATGACAGAACCTATAATGGTGTACAGGGTTTTTATTCGGGGGGGGGGGGGGGGGGGGTTGGGGGCTCCAGGGGTTTGGAGAAATAAAGGAGGTCTGGAGCAGAGAAGGGGTTTGGGGGGAGTGGAGGGCAGGGAGACTAAAGGGGGTTGGGGGAGAGTGAAGGGGTTTGGGGGGAGTGAAGGGGGTCGGGGGAGTGGCCGGTGCTAGCGGCCTCTGGAAGGCAGGTCCTGGGCCTGCAGATGTCTGCCCCGTGTCCTGGCCCTCGGCAAAGGGGGCTGCTTCTGGGGCACAGGAGGGGGCCCTGAGGGAACAGGCTCTCCTCCAGGCACTCCAGGGACTGGATCTGCTGCTCCATAAGGTCGAGCATGTGCTCGAGCAGCCTCTGCTCAACCGTCCGCTGCCCCTGCTCAACCCTCCAATGGGCATCCTCCTGCTCCTGCCAGGCCGTCGGGCGTGCCTCAGTTTGCTCACTAATGCGGATCAGGTCCTTGAGGAGCTCATCCCACGAGCGCGGTGCCTTCCTCCTCCTCCTCCTCCTCCCGGTCGGGGCTGGTGGGGCCACAGGAGTGCCGCCTGGCAAGGGCGCTGGGTCTGCTGGGGAGAAGCAAAAAAGAGAGTTCCTCCCATTAGCTGGTGCAGTGTCCCCCTGCTTCCCACTCCCTGTCCCCTTGGTACATGCTGCCCAGGTCGGGTGCGGTGCCCACAGTGGTGAGCTGCAGGCAGCCCAGCCTTGGGGGTCTCTCCTGAGGCTACGTGCCAGCAGTGTCGGGTGCATGCTGTCTGGCCTTGGTGCTCCCACCTACAATCTCCACCCCATCTCCAGACACGCCACTGCACTGCTTGGCTCTGGCTCCCCCCGCTCCCGGCTACACAGCCCCCAGACCCTCTGCCCCTGTGGGAGGCCCTCCTCACCCATCCACCCAACCCTGTCTGTCCCTGGGCCATGTCCCCCTGCGGTCCCTGTCCCACAAGCATGCACAGCCCTGCCCACAGGGAGGGAGGGAGCACTCACCGGCAGGTGCAGCAAGTGTCTGGTGCGCTGTCCCCTCACCTGGGTCGTCTTCAGCGGGGGGAAGCGGTGTCCGCCGTCGGGACAGGGGAGAGCTCTGGGCTGGTGACAGGCTCCAGGGCTGGTGGGGTGCCCTGCTGCTGGCGGGTCTCCCCTTCCTCCAGCACCACAGTCTCGTCCACCGAGCTCTCCTCCTGGTCGTCGTCGAGGGAGGGTGGCTCAGCGGAGTCGATGGTGTGGCCTGGGAGGCCGTCACTCTCCTGCCCCAGAAAGGCATCCAGCTGCTGGTAGTACCAGCAGCTGGTGGTGGGGGCTGCCCCTGTCCGGAGCGTCTCCTCCTAGGCCTTTTAGTAGCCCTGTCGGAGGTCCTTGATCTTGATCCGGACTTGCTGGGTGTCCCAGATGTGGCCCTTGTCAGCCAGGGCCCGGGAGAAGGAGGCATATACCTCCCCCGCAACTGGGAGTTCACTGCCTCGTCCTCCCAAATGGCCAGCAAGTCCAGGATTTCCTGGTGGCTCCAGGATGGGGCCCGCTTCTGGCATTGGCTGCTCTGCTCTGCCACGGTTGCAGAGGCAGGCCTGGGCAGCTCTGCGGAACACGGTGGGCAGGGCTGTGTCCTGCCCTGTGGTTGGCCAGGGCAGGCTCTTCCTGTGCCAGCAACCTTGGGAGGGAGGTCTGGAGGCCATGGAGGTCGACTTAGGGCTACTCTCGGTCTACACTGGCTTAAGTCGACTTAATAAGGTCGACTTAAGCACTAAATCTACCTAAAACGAGGTGTTATTAGGTCGACTTAACTTTTCCTTAAGTCAACTTAAGGAAAGTCCAGTGTGGACACAGAGTAGTCTAAGTCGACTTAAGCCTCCTTAAATCGACTTAATTTGTAAGTGTAGATGCACCCTTTGTTTTGCTGAACTAACCTAACACAGCTATTCCTTTGGAACTTGTTCATACTGTGAGCGCTCTCTTATTAAGCTGTGCTGAGTGCTGATCTTGGTTGGGAATCTCTAAAGTATTTACATGTCATCATCTCCCTTCACCATAACGTCTGAGGACCTCAGTCTTTAAAGTGTTTATCCTGACAACACCCCTATACATTTGGAAAGTGCTAGTAACTCCATTTTAATAATGGGAACCTGATGGAGAGGCAGCTTAAGTGACTTACCCAAGGTTGCACAGGAAGTCTTTGGCAGAGCAGGGACTTGAACACATTTCTTCCAGGCTTTAGGCTTGCACTCATATCACTGGGCTCTCTTTTGTCTGGGAGTTGCTGTAATAGAACAATAAAAAGGAATGCCAGTAGTCAAATAATAAACAGAAAAAGTTGCTCCTGACTCTTGAAACCCCAATGGAGCTGCTAATGAGGCATCAAAGAATAATGGTACAATTCGGCATCAAAGAATCCAATCATGCAGATTTCCTCTCTGAGGGCTTGGATATTCAACATATGCTGCTTTCCCTCAGAGAAGGGCTTTTATTATTAAACATAATTTTATCATTACTGATTTTAAATAAAATTCAGTAAATACAATGAGAAAACAGAAAAAGGTATGTACAGTGCCAAAACCGCCATTCCCCTCTTCAGGAATAATAGAATGGAGAACCTAAAAAAAATAAAAAAATTCAAGTGTACAGATTATCCCATGTTTATTGTGTGGCAATGTGACAGCTATGTTAGTATTGTTAAAAGCCATAGAGGATAACTTGTAGGCAGTGTTGTTTTACTGATGTGGGTGGGTCCCATGATATTAGAGTTGACCAATAAAAGATTTTATCTCACACACCTTGTCTCATAAGTATAGCAAAACAACACATTGCAGATGATACTTTATAAAGCTCTAACTTAACAGTAGTCGGCCTACTCAGACAGAATGTGACTTGGAGAGGGCCATTAGACAATCAGCTCAGTTCAGCCACTCCTACTGAGAGATTTCTTGGGTTTTAATTCATTAATTTATTTTATGCTAGAGAATTGAATGAGGGTTGGGGCAAAAATCATGGCCTTGAAACTTTCTAGCTTCCAAATATTACTGAGGCCAGAATTTTGACTTTAGTGTCGTGCTTTCCAGTCCAATTAATGATTTTCTATTTTTCTCCAAAGAATTATCTGGTTATAGAAAGATGAGTGAATTCCCTGGCCTTTCACCTCTGAATTTAGGTTCAGACCTGGCTTTCTATAGATCACTAGTGAAACAACTGGGTAATTATTTGTCAATGCCACAAAGCTAGTAAATTACTAACTAATTTCATATGATTGATTATCTGCTCAAGAAGGGCCCAGGACTGCAATATCATGTCCAGGCAGAAGCAGGTAGATAGATCTGTATGGGAAAACTGGAATAATGATTGTCTTCACTACAGTTGACTATTTTTTGATACTTGTTCTCTCTTACAAAAGTAAAAAAATGTTTGCCTAGAATATTGCAAAGAAGGATCTTTTTTAGAAAAAAAAAATCAAGTGGAGAAAATACACTTTTCTTAGCAAACAAGATGCCGACTCAACAGTACAAATGTTATATTTACATTCATTTCATTATTAAGATTTATACCGTTTAATGGTGGGCTTTAAGAATTACACCATGAACAGAGTATCATTTTCATTTAAAAGGGATGGTGTATTTTTAAATCAAGCCTGTAAAAACTCGCTCATCAGTGGTTTATGAAACTTGAGTACACTGATGCTTCAAGTACTCAATTAATGTCAGGCAATATGGATTTCAATCTGGCTTGAAATATATTTAAACAAATGAAGTAGATACAAATGTTGCCTCTTTGGGCAGGCAGAGCTAAAACTCCATTTTCTACCCCATTTATAATAAGAAGTAATTTGAATGTAATTTATCTAAAGCACAATATATTTCCTAATTTTTTCATCTAACCATTACTTATAGTTTAAGTAATAGTTATATCCATGGATCTTAGTGCATTAATCGAAAATGCATAGTATTAAAATGCAAGGCTCCATCCTTCAAAAATAAAAGCATTATGCTAAGGAATAATAGCAGATTGGGAGAAGAATTTAAAAAAAAAAAAAAAAGAAAGAAAGAAAACCCTCTTGAAAACCCCTTTAAATGCAAACATCTCTCCCCTTTATGTTACATTAGATTTGTGTTCGAATGAAATTAGTCTCTCTCAGTCCAGTATTTCAGTTCCGATTACAAAATTCTCTCATCTGATTGTCACATTTCACGCTGTAGTCCAATTCCTCTGGAATGGAGTGACATGTCAAGGGTGACGGTGACAAATTGTCAATAAGTAAGGAATAACACATGACGGGGCGTGTGGTCATAATGAGATATATGCATGCCTCGAGAGCGTTTGGAGGCATGAGGCTGAAGGGCGAGTGCTCTCAGCGCTCGTAATGTTCCTAGGCCTCATTAACACTCTACATGCACTGGAATGAGTTTTAGACATTTTTTTTAAAAAAAAAGATATTTGAATAACTAAGACACAGGAACAAATTTTATTTTTATTTATTTACGAAAAGTTGGGTTTGAGTTATAAAGTGATGGAAAGAGGGATCGTTGATTATCTCAGCATTTGAGTGTTTGAGTGCTTCCCACATAAAATCAGTAGCAGTAGCAAAGTCGCTAGTGAACTTAGTGGAGTCCCTTGCATGTCTTCCTTTTTCTTGCTTTGGAGATTTTCATTTTCTCTGTCTGTGTATAAAAATTTTGTAAGTTTCCCTTTTTTGTTGGTAGGATTTAATGCAGGGGTTCTCAGACCGGGGTCAGGACCCCTCAAAGAATCATGAGGTTATTATGGGGGGATCGTGAGCTATCAACATACATGGCTGTAAACGTCAGCCCCGTACATGGCTGACAACCAGAGCCCTTCAGAGCTGGGTGGTTAGAGAGCACCATCTGCTGGCTGGGTGCTCTGAATGCAGAGCCGCAACAACAGCGATACATAAGTAAGGATGACGTGGCATGGAGGGGGTTATAGCTTGGGGGGGAGGGGTCATCACAGCCTAAAATATTTTCAAAGGTAATCCCAGAAAAAAAAAATTGAGAACCCCTGGTTTAATGGTCAGACTGGATGTGACAATGTTGTGAGTATAGTTCTTATTGTGGAAAGGGTTTAAACTTTATCCATCTTTAGGGATTTGGTTCCTCATGACTTTAAATTTAGTGTCTTTTGATTAATTATGAGCCATTAATTATAAACACACTTCTTCAACCTGGAGAGACTATTACAAAGTAGGGAGCTTTAGGAAGAAGGTGAGTCTTGTGGTTAATGGGACTGGAAGTCAAATATATAGTCAATCCAAGCAGAGCTTCTTGAAATCAGGGAAGGGAAAAGAGAAGAAAATGATGCTATGGAGTCCATTACAGGCCTCATGCAGCAGATCTAATTGAGCTGGATAGTTCATAGATAACACAGTGATAGGTGCTCTGCAGAATATAAATCAGAGGGAGACAGGTGGGTTCAGGTCCCGAGTCTGTCTCAGACTTCCTGTGTGACCCTGGGCAAGTCACTTAGCCTTTCTTTGCCTCCGTTTCCTCATCTAAAAAACAAGGATAATACTTTCTTCCCTTGTTTGCCACCCCACCCCCTGGCTGGAGCAGGGCCAGGGTGGGGGACAGGCAGGGAGCAAGGGCCTGGTCCCTGCAATGGGGGCCCAGGCTGGGGACCCCGTGTTGGGGGCAGGGAGCAAAATGGTTATTGACTTTAACAAGAGCAAAATTGGACCTTTACAGTGTCCTACCCCTTTCAGCATGCTGCAAAGACGTTTTAGCACACAGAGCATGTTGAGATCTTTGGGTAGAAAGGGCTGTCATAAAGTGTACAAACATAAAGGACTAATAGAACCGACTCATGAAAACTCTCCTACCAAAAGCAACAGTGGCCCATTTGCTAACATTTTTCTCACACAGAAAAACAAAAAACCCTCCTCCATTTGTCATTTCCTTTTTTGACCATAAGTAAAAGGCAGATTCCCTTTCCCGTTCTTCACCCAACCCCAGTAAATATGGTGAGCTCATTTTGCTTTGCAAAACAGAAAGCGCTGTGCCATTTTCATCATTGTAGTAGCCATCATATGCCTGAAAATTCAGGAAACAGCCCTGAAATTCACAGCCTATTTTGGCACTTGAAAAAGTTTTCAGCCAACTTTGCTACCTTGAGAGCTAATCAAATCAGACTGGTTTGGAAACCGAAAAAAGGCAGCTCCCAAAGCCAAAGACTGGGGGTTCTACCTAGCTGGATGCCTAGCAGGGAAGCAGTTTTAAAGTGCCACAGGACTCCTTGTTTGTTTTTCTCTCAAATCTGTAGCTGAGCAGGAAATGGAGAGAAACAAATCTCCCAAACCTGGTGCTTTTTCCACCAGGGAGTGCTTCCAGATATACACAAATCACTTTATCAGAGGGGTAGCTGTGTTAGTCTATTTCAACAAAACAAAAATCAAAAAAGTAGCTAGATTGACCTAGGTCTCCTATTGTTTATTCAACTCCTTTATTCATGCAAACGAGTCCCACTGTGGCATTTTCCTTTCCACCAGGGGAGCAGCATGTGCACTTACCTCTCATCCAGCACTTAGTCAGCCATACACTCCATTCTCCAAATACCAGTGGCACGCATGGGTCTCAGCTACCTCGTTCAGACAATTAGGTCACAAGCCTCTTGGATCATGGCACAACCTCAGCGGCTGGAGCTGTAAACCTTGGATTCACTTTTCTCCCTGCAATAAATGAATTATGCAAGTACATAAATTCAAGTACTGTACTCAGTGCATTTGAGGGATGCTTCCGGACCATATTATTTGTGGTTATTTCTCTGGCGATGGAGCCACCCGTGAGATTTTTAAATCAGAACACCACCTGGGTCGTAGCATTCATGGGACTGGTGCATTTTATATTTGGCACTCTAACTGTCCCACAGAAATATGTTTCACAGATGGGGGTGATCACTGAAACAAACCAGGAAGTGAACATAATGCTGGAAATTCTTATGCTTTGGCAACGTCTGTTTTAATTTTAGACTTCCTTGTTGGCTGTGTTGGCCCTTCACAGCCATGGTCTCTGGATATTATGGAACAGAGTTTGTTTGGTTTTTTTAACAGGGCTATTTATACTTACTCTGTCCCAGCATTCTACAAAGTAACAAATTCACTGCTGCTCTTTGAGTGAATTAAAGGAACTGTGAGGTGCTCGGTAGTTCACATGCACCCTTTTATTTAGTATATTAATTTATTATTTATAACATGGTAGCTCCAACTGAAATTAGAGCCCCAAGTATAAGGTGCTGTTCTAACAAACTGTGAAAGAACTTTTATGCCTCAAAGAGCTTACAATCTAAAAAGAAACGGAAGACAAGGAAGAAGGGAAATAGAATGATTTGCTCAAGTACATACGTCAGTGGCAGAGTCAAAATTTCTAGACTTCCAGTCTGGCACCATAGCCATTAGTTCATACTGCCTCCCACTGTGGGGGAGGAGAGAATATTTTTCCTGGACACCATGGCTAGCCCTTAAACTTCCCAAGACACGTTATCTGTAGCAGTCATGTGAACAAGTTGACACATCCCCGTAGGCAGGGATGGGTGTGAGGAACAAACCCAAAATTCTGTAAGTTTGGACCTGGAATTTAGATTCAGCTTGTTACAGAAAGAAGATATTCAAGAGTTCCTGATCCAGGCAAAGTGTCTAATCAGAAGGACAACAATAGCACTCATTCATTACTGCTCAGGAGTATCAGAACTGGATATGGGAGGCCAAGTCCTTGAGGAGTACTCAGGCTAATGGTCATCCATTACAAAAGCAAGTGGGATACTAATCAAAGCCCAAAAGAGGTAAGGACGTAGTTGTGCTCAAGAAAAGAAAGTTGGGGGTTAGAAAGAGGGATTTGGAAACCAGGGAGGCCAGGTAAGGTGATACACTACTTAAAAAATACTTATGCATCTCCCTTCAGCTTTCGACTGCCTACTTACCATGATGTCTTGAGTGTGCTGAGTTGATGGGAAATGGCCTCCCGTTGATTCAGCGCTACTCCGCTAGAGGAGGTGGTATTCACAGATCGACTTCCCGATCAACTGAGTGGGTCTTCAGTCTGATGGTGGCAAAAATGCTGCTGTATATAAACCTATCCCTACTGCTTAACCAGTAATTCTCCATTTTGTAGTTGTGCTTTTGAGTTTTCCTCCCTCGGCATAGTACTTTACACTCTGTATTGAATTCATCTTGTTGATGAATAGATGAATTCATTTATTCTCCAATTTCAAGGCCATTTTGATTTCTAATCCTGTTCTCCAAAATGCTTGCAACCCTTCCATCTTGGTGTCATCCACAAATTTTGTAAGCATATTCTGCACTCTATTATCCAAGTCATTCATTTGGGACCTCACTAGCTACACCTTCCCTGTCTGATAGCGAAACACTGGTAACTACCTTGAGTATGGCGTTTCAACCAGTTGTGGGCCCACTTTATAGTAATTTTATCTCACATTTTCTAGTCTGCTTAAAGAGACTGTCATAAGGGACTGTGTCAACAGCATTAATAAAATCAATATATATTGCACCTACTGCTTCTCCCCATCCCCTGGGCCATAACCCTGTCAAAGGAGGAAATTAGGTTCATTTGACATGATTTGTTCTTGGGAAATCCATGTTGATTATTCCTCACAATCCTTTCAGTACTTCCAAATTTATTATGTAATCATTTGATCCAGTATCTTTCCAGGTTTTGAACTTACGTTGACTGGCCTGTGGTTTCCCAAGTTCCCCTTTTGAAAGAAAGATACTACGTTTGCTCTTCTCCAGTCCTCTGAGATCCTACCCATCTTCCATGAGTTCTCAATGATAATAGTTCAAAGATTGCTTCAACTATTTCCTTAAGTACCTTAAGGTGAATTTCATATGGCCTGTCAACTTGAGTACCTCTCACTTAACTTAAATATTCTTTTATCCTTTCTTTTGCTATTTTGGCTTGCATTGATTTCCCACCTGTTATTAGCACTGTGCTAAGTATCCAGTCACAATTAAACATTTTAGTGAACTGAGACAAAGTCAGACTCGAGGGTTACAAAAGGGTAGGTGAGGGGAGATATGTCAGCCCTAGAATGGTAAAAGCCCTTTTCCCTGCAGGAAGGTGGAGGTGATGGCAACCTGATTAGAACACCTGAGGCTAGTCAAAGGCTCCTTCAGACCTTTTAAAACCCTACCTCTGCTAGAGGGAAGCGGGGTGGAGAAAAGACACACACCAGGTTCTGAAAGGTTTGCGTGGAGAGACTTTCCAGGACAGGAGACAGCATTTTTTGTCAGCAGAGGCAGATTAGGGACCACAGGGCCCATGGGCCTCCCCCACTGAAGAGTCTCCTTATGTTACCAGTTCTTGTGTTTTGGATTTTTATTTATTTATTTATTTGTTGTTTGGTTTACAAATTCGAACCCTATCAGGACATTACCCCTTATTTTTCCCTTTTATCTTTACCCAGAGATTTTCAGTTGGTCTTCATCTCACCCCTTCTGGATCTCAGAACAAGTCTATATATTCTAAATGTACAATGCAACCCCTTTTCCCCCTGTGTGTCCTACCTGTGCAAGCTGTACCCTTCTATACTGTTATTCCAGACATCTCCACCACACCGCTATGAAACCAATTAAGTTATAATTAAGCTTCCAGCTGTCTGTTAAGGTTGGGGGGGGGGGTTTGTTTACCTGTCGAGTTTTACCACCTGCCCCTTGTCAAGCTGTCTGGAGTGGCACAGGAGCATGACTACCAACATTAAGGCAGAGTGTTAAGAAGCTGGGTGCAAACTGATTTTAAGTTCTATATCACAATTTCACAAGTATGAACTCTTCATGTACTACAACAGTCTCAACATGGAGTCATAGATAGTCCTCTTGGATATTCTGATTCATGTTGATACCCAGATAAGTATACCTTTGTGATAGATGGTCCCTGACCCCAGAAATCACAATAATACCAGTCCCAAAGGTCTGGTCAGTTACCTCTGATCAGTTACACTTCAGATCTCAAAACACTGCTTGTAGCTAATCCTATAATAAATTAAATTTAGATTTATTAACTATGAAAACAAAATAAGAGACACATTTACAAGGTTAAAGCCCATAAACATATACACACAAATGAGTTATCGTTTTAGGTTCCAAAAGATTATATGGGGTGCTGTAATATGCAAGTGCTATTCTCTAGGGCTAATCAACCAGGGATCCCTTTCTTATGCTTAGAAATCTTGTCCTTTCAAAGTCCAATTATCATAGAGCTCTAGTTTCTTCTTGTCAGGAATTTTTATTCCTTTTCCCATTGTTTGAGCTAATGTTCCACAATTTTTCTGGTGTCCATGGACTTGCTTTTGTTGGGCAGGAGAGAAAACCTTCTGTGGCAAACTAATATCCCATGCTTGATACAGCTTCTTTACTGACTGTATAGAATTTACAGTTTTAGAGCAAACACTTTTCTGATTACAGGGCAAACATTTAAATATTACCCCATAACATGGGATAGAGATATTATAAAGTAGACTAATGCATGCAGCGACTTATAAGCATGTCATAAAGCCTAAACACCTTTTCATAAACCTAATACCTGTTTTAACACATACTAATATGTAGGTGAGCTAAACTGGTTTCCAGCTATGCATTTGGCATCGCACCCTTTTAAACATAATTTAAAGCCCTCCTCTCTAGATGGGCAAGTCTACTCTTCCTCTTCTTGGGATTATACATGCAATCAATATGTTCACTGGGTCTTGTCTTTGTTGCATATGCCCCCCCCCCCCCAAATGCCCTACATTTATCATGCTTTTACTCCATCCCCTTTCCCAAAAATGTATCACTTTGGTGTGTGTGGAATAGTTTGTATAATTGAAATGTCCTGCAGATTTATCAATCTAGAAACTGATTGAAGGTAAGGAACTTGACATGAGGTTTTGTGCATCATAGAACCACAAGGTTAAGAGGGTACCATAAAAGTAATCTGCCAAGATGCAGGACTTGGGTGAAGAGGGTACAAATGTAGCATGCATCTCTTGAGAAAAAGTTTAACAAACTCACATCACTTCTTGTCTGTCATCTGTCCTGTACCTGATTGTGGGCTAGATTCCCTCATTCTGCTTTCCTTATGCCACCTCATCAGAGTAAATTGCATGGAAAGCTGTCCTGAGGAGGAAGGAGGAAACATGCTGGGCTACGAGGGACAAAGCAAACTATACACTGCTCCATCTGATCACCAGCTGTACAGCAGTCACGTGGAACTGCTGCATTCAGAGTAATTTAAAGCAGCCCATAGGCTTTTTTCAATTATGCCCTTGGCCAGCCCACGATCAAGGGAGCAGAAAGGTGCTTTAAGCCACCTTTCACCCCATTCTCCTCAGGTATCCTGAGTTTAAAGAATAACATTTTCCCAGTTGATTTTCTAGGGAGAGGACTAATCAAACAAGGAGTGAGAGGTTATATGAAAGGAAAAGAAAATCTAGAAAATTATTTAGAGAAGCATATAGCTCTGAGTTTTCCAGAAGGGGACCCAATTCTGCAGCCCTTACATATGTAGCACACAGTTAGAACCTTTGGCTTTAACAGGATTACTTCTGTAAGTGCTATTCAGCTTGTGTTATGTTAAAGACTCAGGGTCAAATCTCTTAAATTTCTTCTGCACTATTCACATAGTGCATGCTAAAGGCTCCTTCTGCTTCCAACTTCAGCGTGCTACCGCATGCTATATGTCATATGGGAAACAACAAATTTTGCTATAGTTTTCTATGAAAAGTTTGGTTAGAATTTTTTTAATACAGAAAGTGTTCTCTGTCCACCTCCCCATGCCCCCTCCCCCCACCATGCTAAAAGTTAAAAACAAAAAAGAACAGCTAAAGGGCTTGCACTAAAGTATTCTGAAAAAATCCTTTTCTGGGAAAAGGACTAAGGTCAAGTATGGAGCCTCAAAAGTGACTTTCTGGGGACATTATTTGTATGTGAAAACATTTTTATTTTTTTTTAAAGAAATTGCTTCACAATCTGAACTACATCTGACTCTACCAGTCACCTCCTATAATGGCTATACTATATTCTCAAGTGATGGTAGATATGTAAGGAAAATAGAACCAAAATGGGAAATGATGAAAATGTATAGGCTAGTCACAAAATATGCATTACACATTACAGTCCTGGAAATCTGCTACCTTCCCTCCAAAAAGATAATTTATCTTCAAATACAAAAATCACAGCAACTATATTGTTATCATTTTAAACTTTTAAAACCTGTAGGGATCTGTGGCTAAATAAATCCCCAAATATTTAAACCATCAGAACAGTAGCAAAAAGATGCTGACTATGTGCCATTCATTATCTAAACTAATTCATTTGACGGCTGCACAGAGACTGACTGTTACCTTTAAACTTGAACTTCGACTTGACCTAATCCCATATCAAATGATAACAGTTTACCATCTGTCCTTGGTCAGCCCAAAGGAAGACTTCAAAGGGTAGATTTAATAGCATATAGCTTGGCCTTGACATACAGACTGTATCTGTTCTTACTTAAAGAACAATAAAACCCTGTTTTTAATTTCTTTTTAACAGATGGAAGGCTGGTGTCTTATTCCATTCTGTCACCATCTGGGTGCTTTAAAAGTGATACTAAGAGAAACATGGGGTGAGCCTACCAAAAGCTTAGTTCAAGTCCAATTACAATAAGAAGGGAAAGAAAATAGACTGATACCTATCCTGTGTCACAGCAAATTGACTGCCTTGAGCCTTGACTTCTGAAATAATGGTAATGAAATTTGATGATAAATTGGTGGGATGCACAGCAAGCTTTCCAAGAGGTAAAGATACCTTGCCAATTATGGTCTGAGTTGGAAAAAAACATCCTTTTCAGTCAGTGTATACAGTGCTTTGCAAAGCAACATGCCGCTAGTCTAAACTTCACAAAAATCACTTCCTGCTATTCTTTCTCACATCTCATCTTCCTATGTTCTTAGAGCAGGAAAGACTTTTGCAGGAATGCAAAGAATGGTCTTCTTTTCTTTGAAAGAAACTTTTGCTTTTTTGAAAAAAATAATTAACCAAAAATCTCAAATGCTTAAACATAGGCAAGACTTCTTGCAGCTCAATATAGCAATGATTCATGATTTTAAGGCAGGAAGGGACCATTAATATCTGTTAATTTCAGTTCCTGCATAATGCAGGCCAAAAAGTTTCACCCAACAATTCCTGATATGGAGGATACTCTTCACTAGTATTTAAGTGAATGCTACTGAGTCCAATAACATGATTGAACTATAGAAAATCTTTTAGAGATATTCAGTCTCAATGTACTTAGATGCCTTATCTGCATATTGTCTATTTAGACAACTAGAGACAGATTGGATCAGCTTATAAAAGACAGTGAACTCCTGACCACATTAGGTCCTTCACCATTGCCCAAATAGTCCTGAAATACAATGAACATTAAGGGACAAGGCAACATGGATCCAAAGCTCAGCTTTAGTTTCTAGAAAATTAGTCCCGGAAAAATAGAAAAGTGGATCCCCACCAAATGTTGATGTTTGGCACATTGATATGGCTGACCTCACAGCTTCCGAATGAGTGGCATTCTGCAAAAAGGAACTGTCTGAAAAATGCAAAGCAATTTGGACTGACATTTTAGAGGTCTATGTTTGACATAGACCTGGATAATAGATATGTTGCTTCCCTCCCCTTCATCTTAACCCTCTTTATTTACTTAGTTTATTATGGTATCTGATATGTTGGTATATTTGCTGTATTTGGAAAAATTAATAAACAATTGTACATTAATAACAAAATGTGACTGGGTAGTATGAAATCAAAAAACCAACTCTCAGTGAAGAACAGTCACTATGAAAGTACTGGTTTTCTGACCCTTGATTGCTCTGTCTCAGCTTCCTAGACAGCCTCTACTCTAGCTGTCAAGTCCCTGCTAGAAAGTGAATGCTCAAAGCCACATTGAAAGTTTTATTCAAAATGGAGGTTGACAGGCAAAATGGCATATACAACACAAGTAGAATGTGGAACTTGACACACCCATACTTCCCACACTAACACACCCACAAAAGGAACGAGGCTGCTTTTACTACCCAAAGGATTTCTCCATCCTATGCATTTGGTGCTAGAGGCTTAGACTTTGAGTCCCGGCTCCTGGTGATTGCGTGTGAAGTTTATAAAGTAATTATGCCAGTTGGTTTCTTTACAGTATGACATAGACGTGTGTCCTATTGCTAGATTAAAGTTAGGTGGTAGTTCAACAAGAAGGTAAATTTGTGTTTTGAAATAACCTGTGGATAAGAGATGAATGGAAAATTGTCATTGAAACCATTTTTTTTGTCAGGAAAAAAATGCTGTTTTGATTGATTTCACAAAGCAACTTAGTTTACAGAATCATAGAAATGTAAGACTGGAAGTGCCATTGAGAAGTGATTAAATACAATGCTCTGCACTGTGGCAGATTCAAGTAAATTTAGACCATCCCCTGATAGGTGTCTGTCCAACCTGTTCTTAAAAACCTCCAGTAACAGGAATTCCCAACATACCTTGAAAGCCTATTTTAGAGTTTAGCTATCCCTAAATTAGAAAGTTTTTCATGATGTCTAACTTAAATCTCCCTGCAGATTAACCCATTACTGCCTATTATACTGTTTTTGACAAAATTTTCCATGAGAAAATTCTAAAAAGCTTTTCATTTCAGGAAATTCTGAAATTTCATTTCAGAAAACACTGTCTTGATATTGTAAATGATTTTTTTTGCTTTTATAATATTTTTATATTTCATGACATGTCCATAGTAATAGTGAATTGTATGTCAAAGTTCAAACTCTTTCAACACAAACTGGAGACTCAAATTTAGAAAAAATGTTTCGTTCTGTACTAAGTAGATGCTACCCATAATGTTTTTTAAAAATAAATAAAAATAGGATATTTCAACTGGGTCATAGTATTCATTATTATTACTGATGCCATGAACTGATGTAAAATATAAATACAAAACTTTAAAAACCCACATCAAAATTTTAAAATGAAATTTCAAAATTCCAAAACAGAAATTTTTCACAATTTTCATTCCACTGGAAAATTTTAAAAAAACTGTTTTCATCTCAATTTGGAATAATAATGCCAAAATTTCCTGAAAAACATGAAAAAAATCCAAGTATTTCCCAGATCTACTAGGGATGCCTATTGCTGAGGCAAGAAGGAATAAACAGCTACATAGATACTGGTATACGTGATCCTTCAAGAGAAGCTGGATTGCCTTTGCAGCAGCACTAGGAGTTCTTACAGATAAAGAATGTGAAGGTATAAGGAGAAATGACTAAAAATTTAAATTGGAAAGATTATATCCTAGCTCAGGATCCAGAAGGATAACCTCTTGGCATATATACCTAGCTGCTGTTGGATGAATTGAGGGGCTTAGAGGATCCATATACTCCTAACCCTCCTGCTTCCACCCCAAACACTCCTCACCACAAATGAAATCAACTTCCAACAGAAAACTGGCTCTTCCCTAACTGCTCACAACCTTCAACAAGCAAACATTCATCTTCTACCTTAATGCTCATTTAAAGAAAAAAGAATTAAGATTTTGGATTTATCCTATCTCTTATAAGAGAGGAATTCTCTAGGCTGGAATGTTTTCCATGCAGATGCATAGATTATATATGTTTACAGTTTTCTAGAGTTTAACAGACTTTGGCAGTATCTCAGCCAGGTTTGTGATGCAATTCCAGGGCTTATGTATGGGAAGCAGGTTGGGCACCGGAACCATGAGAAGTTTCATCTGCCTTTGTGGTCTTCCAGACATGGTTAACCAAAAGTCATGATTTTAGACCAGAGATTCTTTGTGAGTGGGAGAGAAAATAATCTTTTTCTGCGATTTTGCTGAACGGAAAAGCACACAGTCACTGCCTTGAACTTTACTGTACAGGCAACATGGAATCCACAGAAACATTTAAAAAAAAAAAAAGCAGATTTAAATGTTTTTCCATTATATGTATCTGCCCTCCCTTGCCAATATACCTGTCACAATCACCAACAAAACACTTCTGTTCTGAAGATTTCTGTTCTTAATGACCTCACTGTGCCACATACTCTCTTGAATCTTGCAAAGTAGCTTCTCACAGTATGCAAAATATTTGGCTTCAAAAGGACGATGCAATATACAGTGGAATGTTTTCATATAAAACAAACATTTAACATTAAGAAAAAAAACCCACAGTAATAAAACTCAGGCCACCAAGGTCAACTTGATTCTATTCTGCTATGGCAACAATGGAAAGATAAAGCTCCACCATGAACACTAGTTATTCAGCTTGATTACACCCTACCCAGGAGTATGAGATATATGCTCAGAGAGGTTCTGTTTAACATGTATAGCTATAGCAAGGTTGGATGTTGTCGTTTGCTTTCCTAACAATAGTGCCACATCTATTTGAAGCTATTTTTTTCCATCTAATTTTTCCCTCCTCAATTTGAACAAAATGTATTACAATGTTGTTTTTGTTTTACCTAGATAGTAAAATACAGCTATTAAAAAAACCACACACCATTCTTTTATACACAACTTACATAAACAAAGGAAAACTGTTGTACCTTTATATGCTGTTAGTCCTCTTTTATTTTTAGTAATACATTTTCTATCAGTATATACTTTTTATTCATCCCTCTGCCCCCCGCCAAAAACCTAATGAAGTTGTTGCTGTCACAATACTGCTTAAGAACACAAAAACTGAAAAATTATAGCAGTTCTCTTCCTGATGATACATTAGCAACTTTTTTTCTCATTAAAATGGGCACCCTTTTGAAAAGAGCATAATTCACTAAAAACCATGGAAAAGTAGTATCAGTTCATTTCACTGCATAGTTGGAATGCAAGGAGTGGGGAGATGGGAGACAATTAATTTAACACTAATAATTTGCTTTCATATAGTGATTTTCATCCACAGACCTCTAAGCACTCCACAAAGGCAGGTTGGTGCTATTTATTCCTCAGCATTTACAGAAGGAGGAAATTAGGCCCACAGATTCAACAGCAGAGTAAGGAATAGCACCCGGGAGAATTCCAGTTCCCAGCAGGGCTGGAACATGGCTCCTAGGGGCCTAGGGCAGCCCACTCTTGTGGTCCCCCCCCACTATAGCAGCAGTACCAAGTCTCAGGGGGAGAGATGGTGCTTTGGTGCTGAGGCCTGGGACAGCAGACCCACCAGCTGCGTGGGGCAGGCCAGCGCTCAGGCTGGGCGGCCAACAGGGCCCACAGATTGGACAGCTGTAGGAGTGGTCCAGCACTGGCCAGCCAAAGGGCCAGGGCGGGCTGGCACTGGGGAGGGGCCCAGCCAGTGCTGGGGGGGCCTGGGGCTCACAGACTGGCCAGTTGTGGGGATGGTGCTCAGCCCTGGAGGGGGGCAGCAGCTGGTGCTGGCAGGCATGGGGCCCACTGACCAGCCAGCCTCCAACATGGGGCAGCGCTGGGGCCCAGCAGACCAGTCTGTCCTACATGTGGTGGGCGCTTGGGCCCAATATATTTTTGTTGGGCTTGAGGAGCCCCCTCAACCCCAGGGCCACAGCCCCTAAAGCCTCTTTATTAATCTACCCTTGGTTCTCAGCCCAGTACCCCGAACACAGCCCCAAAGTTGCCTAAACAAGGAAAAAAAGTGTTCTAAATAAGGATGGCTAAAGTCTACCCAGGGCCAGCCTTAGTGCTAGGCAAGGTAGGCAGCCGCCTAGGGCTGCCAAGTTTAGGGGCCGCCTAATTTCCAAAACATATTCCAGGGCCCACAAATTTGGCCGGCAAGTGTTCCGGGGCCCAAAAAATAAAAAGAATCGGGCGGAATGCGAATCCCACGCTCGTCCAACCTGCAGTCCACGGTCTGCCCAG
Source organism: Pelusios castaneus (assembly GCA_007922175.1). NCBI lineage: Eukaryota > Metazoa > Chordata > Testudines > Pelomedusidae > Pelusios > Pelusios castaneus. The sequence goes on from ML685803.1 coordinate 2,208,994, forward strand.
AATCCGGCCCACAGGACGCCGGGAGCGGCGGCCAAGCTGGGGAGTTTCAAATCTCCCGCCCTGAGCATGCTCAGACATAGCGTGCTCAAGCCGGGAGCGGCCTGGCCAAGGACCGGCTCTGCCAGCCATGCCTGCAGCTCCGGCCAGGTAAGAGGAGGCGGGGGAGCCAAGAGGATTGGGTATGGGGTCTGGGAGGGTCCAGCCCAAGCCCAAGGGAGGATCAGGAAAAGGGCCAGGGCAGTTGGGGAGCCAATGGGCGGGCAGGGAAAGGGTCTGGGGCCCGAGAGGATCAGAGAAGAGGCGCGGGGTCAAGGAGCTGGTGGGTGGGGGGGGTGAGAGGAGCGGGGGAAGAGGGCCAGGGGAATGAGAAAGGATAGGGGAGCCAGCAGGGAAGGGGCCCAGAGGGCTTGGTGGCAGGGGACCAATGGGGGGGAGGGCAGCAGAGGGGCCCCCTTGGGGAATACCTTGAAGGGGCCACAAATAATAAATTTGCCTATGGCCACCAACCATCTAAGGCTGGCCCTGAGTCTACCTTCATCAACCTCAGTGTGATCCATGGATGTAGCTGAGATAAGACTTTGGCCTAGTCAATTCAGTTTTGTATAGTAACCAAAAGAGGTATCTCCACACTTAACACTATTTTAACCTGAAGGGTGGTTGGAAAGTCCCTCTCACACAAGGCATGCTTACACTCCAAAGCATTAGCCAGGATAGCTATGCCAGCAAAATGTTTTAATGTAGAGCAGGTCACTGTCAGAGAAGATTTTCCTTTCTTTTTGTACTTCCAGGTAATTCTATTTTAACACTCAAAAGGAAAAAGGAGATTCTGGACTAGCACAGTCAAGCGAATTTTGAAACTGTTCAGAAAATAACAATTATAAGCTTTAAAAGGATTTATCTAACTCCTGGTCCAGCAGAGTACTGGATGTTGAGCCCATTAGTTCATCCATGTGCAGCTGCAAGAAATACTTAATCCAGAACAGCTTTGGAGAAATTCCCAAATACTATGGACGAAAAAGAGTTTGAAGAGTTACAAAACTGGACACTCCCACCCTCCAGACTCTACTGTAGTTAACCTCTTAATTCTTGGCTACAGAGTTAAACTGTTTTATTCCACAGGGCAACCATAGGAGGCCAACGTCACTTGTAAATAATTAAGTCTGCCACTGAACCAAGAACTATTAAATTCTAGGGCTTATGTGGTGAGAAAGTGTTCTGTAATGGGTAGAACAGAAGACTCTTGGATTTTGTATCCATCTTAACATCTAACTTCAGAAAAATCACGGTCTTTCTGCACCTCAATTTACCCATTTGTAAAAGAGTGACAGCATCCAACTCACAGGTATATTGGGAGGCTTAATATTGGTAAAGCACTAACATAATTGGATGAAAGATGCATTAGATTTACACAATATTTTTGATCCCTGAGTGTTTTGCATACTATGCTGCCGTTCTCCACAGTGGCCAATGACCACTGTACTCCAATATTTTCTGTTAAAATGATCAAACATAGAACACATTTATGCAAAGTCTTTATGCAAAAATCCTCTATAATCTATTTTATAAAGTAATCTATGGCATTATTTAGATTCTTTACAATATTATTTTCAATATCAAGACTAACTCTAGAGAGAATTGCACCATTTTCATTCCCAGTACTTACTCTCTCTCTCTCTCTGCCTGTTCTACACTGACAATGGAGGTTAACATAATGCCACTTACGTCAACCCCTGAAAGCATGCATCTCCCCTGGGACGTCAGTTATGCTGACTTAAATCGTGGTAAAATTTGACTTAATAAATTCACTCCTACAAGTGGCGTAGTGCTGAACTCAACTTTTATGGATCAAATTTAGCATCAGTGTAGGCTGAGCGCAATATAAATCGATGTCATTGGCTTTCAGGGGCTATCCCGTAATTTTCTGTTTTGATCACTCTAGACATTCGTGCCCGGTTGCACAGTGATCACGTAAACAGGACATAGTTTCTCCATGCAAGTCGTGTGAAATTTTGAATTCCCATTTGGTTAATGTGGCTATCGCATGCCCCAAACTTGCCCCATGCATGCAGTCAACCAGAGGTCTTGGATCTCAGCAATCTGTATCTTGCTCAGCTCCAAGCCATCAAAAGAAATCATGTTTTACAAGAAGATACCATGCGGTGTGGTTGAGATAGACCAGAACAGGGACACGCAGCAGTGCCGCATTAAAATCCAAGAGCTGAGGCAGGTAGAACAGTGAACAAGGGAGGCAAACAATTGTTCTGGCTTGTCACAGAAGACATGCTGCTTTATGAGGAGTTGCATGAAATTCTCCACAGTGTCCGCACGATTGTGCCACCATGCAGCATTGATACCTCCAAACAATCCTAGTCCAAGATGAATGAGGAGGGCTCCATAAACAAGGAGGCGGAGGAGTACAACGGGGGGAGGAGAGCAGGGTATCCGTTCTTCCAGACAGCTAGGATCTGTTTGTCAACTCAGAGCAGCCCAGCCAGTCACAGGACAGCTTTGCTGACTGAGATGCTGGGGAAGGCACATCTGGTTAGTGTGTTTCTTACATCTCATTGCTATGGTGATGTCCCCAGTCCTGCTTCTAACACATCATGAAGAACAACAGTTATAGAAAGACAACAGTAAACTAACACGGCTACCCCTTTGGAATAGTTATAGAAGGTTAGTAACTGTTTTTAATTTTTTGAATGATGGTACATGTGCATTGCACTCTTGGTGACTCATAAGCCATAAAGTAGAGGAGGGATCAGAGTTCACGTATGCACAGATGGAGTATAGCTTGTCCAAACTTAGCATCACCTCTAGAGTACTGGCCAATAGCTTACTGGGATGAAAAAGTAGGCACTGAAGATCAGGTTGCTGTTCTACAAATTTCCTGGCCAGGGACTTGTGCAAAGAATGCTACCAAGGCTGCTTGAGCTCTTGGGGAATATGCTGTCACTTGGTTTGGCAAGGAAATGGCAGCAGATCATAACATCCATCAATGCAGGAAGTTATCCAAGGTGAAATTGTTTGTGAAGAGTCCAGGAGACCCTTCATCCTCTCTGTGACAGCCACAAATAGTTGGCTGACAAATGGAATTGTTTACTCCTGTCTATGTGGAATGCCAAAGCTCCCCCCAAACATTTAAAGTGTGCAGGCATTGTTCCTCACTATTGGCAGGTGGTCTGGGCTAAAACTTAGGTAAGTAAAATATACACCAGTTTAAAGAGAAATCTTGGATTAGGGAATAAGTATACTTCATACTTCCAGAAGATTGTATGAGACAGTTTGAATGTCAGAGCACATAGCACAGTCACCCTCCTGGCACAAGTAATAGCTACTAGAAAAGCTACCTTCAGGGATAGAAGCAGTAAAATGCATGATGTTAGAAGCTCAAATGGTAGTTTCATGAGCTCCAACAAATTAAATTCAAGTCCCAGGGCCGATCACCTCCCCTAATTTGAAGATATGATATTTCTAGGACCCTCAAAACTCAGGTTCACACATTATTAGAAAATACTGGACAGTAGTGAGTATGGAAAGCAGATATTGCTGCCACATGGACTTTGATAGACATAATTGCCAACACTGGGGCTATGTCTACACTTGTAAATTTAGGTCGACTTTAGCTTTTTTAACGCTGATAAAACCACACTAGATGCCTAGGTCGACTTGTAGGGGCTAGGGAGAGCTTGGACAGGTCCACGGTGGCGGAGGGGGACACCCTTTGCCAAGTGCCAGGGGGCTCAGCCTTTGCCCCATTGCACCTGGATGCAAAGGGGGACAGAGACCCTGGCAGGGCATAGGGGCATGGTGGGCAGGGGTCTGCCCTGCCCTTTGGGGGGGCATGCCAGGCTCTCCCTGTGCCACCTCCCTGGCAGGGAGGGCAGTGGGGGAGTCCTGGAGAGCCCTAAGTCGACTTAGAGTCGACTTAGGGCTACTCCACGTCTAAACTGGCTTAAGTCGACTTAAGGAAAGTGTAGTGTAGACGCAGAGTAAATTAAGTCGACTTAAGCAAGCTTAAATCGACTTAATTTACAAGTGTAGATGCACCCTGGGTGTCTTAGGTAGAATAGATAGTCCAGGATATGCTGGATAGGGGACTACGTTGGCAAGATCTCAGGCTGATAAAGCCATATAGCAACATGCTTCCACTGTCACAAGAAAGCGGGGCTGGTAGAGGGCTTTCTAATATTTAACATGACATGGCAAACTTGCTCCAAGCAAGATTCCACTCTAGGATTTAGGCACGGAAGCTCCAGACTGTTAAACAAAAGGCCCATATTTTGGGGTGGAACAGCCAATCATCATCTTGGGAGATCAAGTCTGGATGCCATGGATGTGAAATTGGAGCTATCACTGACAGGTTCAGCGGAGTGGAGAACCAGTGCTGCAAGGGGCACGTATGTAACCAAGAGATGGTCCTACTTGATCTTGAGCAACATCTAGAGTATGTCTTCCCTGGCGCCATCAGCTAGAGTTATCCGGATTGATTGAGCAATCAGTAAAGACACATTCAACCAAACCAGAAGTTGATCTAATAAAACCACCATAGTGCTTCATTGATGGGAACACATTTGCCATTGGTGAAGCACAGTGAAGACGGTGCATAGAAATGAAGTTACGAAGTCGACAGGAGTCACACGAGCTTCTCTGCGTAACTGGGTAACTCCTGTTGACTGCCACCAAATGTCACTGCCAGTGTCGACCTGGCCCTTATGTAGGAATGAGATTGGGGGGCAAAGCTGAGCAGAGCTTGTTTGACCGGAGCAATGGGAAAGTGTCTGTAATGAAATGGGGACTATGAATAATCTAGGTTTGGTCACTGAGACTCCTGAAAGCATATGGTGAGAAAACTTTACTTTGAATCTAATATAGTTTGTTAAGTAAGGCACCAGTAAACAATTTATCTTTTTTTATTCTTGTCACCATTTCTGACTTTTATACCTCATGACTTGTATGCACGTAAAATCTCTTTGCAGTTAATAAACTTAGTTTATTGTTTCATCTAACTTAATGTGCTCAAGTTGAAGTGTCTGGATAACTCCATTTGGGGTAACAAGTTATGTGCATATTTTTCTTTAAAGAAATAATGTACAGTATATTCGTACTGTACAGGAAAGGGCTGGGCAGTGCAGGACACACATTTCTGGGTGGAAACCTGAGACTGGCAGTGAGTTGTGGTCACCTTGCGGTGATTTTTAAGGCTGGTAAGAGCCAACCTGTGGCTGGATTTCTACTTCAAACTGGATTCAGTGCCTTGCATGGTGACAAGTTCCAAAAGGGTAGCAGCTGGAGTGACTTACATGCTCAAAGCTGTTTGCAACCAGTCTGGGTTGGAGGCTACAACAGCAAAGAATTTTAAAGGGCACACCAGATTACAGGGCAGGGGTGATACAACTACTTATGGTCTGGATTGTACCCTGGTATGTCACAACCTGTCACTGACTGGCTTTGCTCATTCCCCATAACTTGCTGCTATCCTATGAAGATCAGTGTACCTTCCTGAGGACTATGTGCACCCAAATCAGAGTACAGAATTTGGTCCAAACTTACTACAGGCATGCAAGGATGGACCAGACATACTTACCAATGGAAACACTTATAAGATGAGTTTCTCACCATATCCACTAGGTCACATCCATATAATCTACATGGCGCTTCTCCATCTTAACTAACCTTTCTCCTGTGCTGAGAAGAGCTGGGGATCTGGCCACTTAGAGGAGGGATTATACTAAATTCTGTCATCTTCTGTCTTCAGTGTAAAAGGTAGAAGAATGGGGGTGGGAAGGCAAAGAAAGGACATTTGACCAATCCTGGTCTGAGGGCCTGATTTAAAACCTTTTCAGATCTATCCCTGGCATAGGAGGTTCCCAGCAGTCTTACTCTTTCTGATGCAATTAACTTGGCAACTAATTCCTAATGGAGATTCTATTCTCCTTGTGTCAACAATTAGTTTAAGCAATTTCCTTTCTCAGTCAAAGTTCGCTGTTGTAAGTAGGCAATTACTCTCTAGTCATTGAAACAGTGGGTGGTCCCCTTGCTACAAAAGCTTTTGATCTTTATATGGCTGTTTGTGTACAGGACTGATCCTCAGTTGGACATTTTGAGCACAAAGTGTCCCCTTAGGCTCCTCTCAACAAGTCAGAGTTAGAGATAAAGCTTTTCGTTTTAAAAAGTTGAATAGTCTACTTTTTGAACTACTTCTTTGGACTGACTGATGACCTGAGCCCCCCATCCCAGCCATTCAGACTAGTTTTCAAATTAAATAAGATTTCACTGGAATTTGATATGACACATATATAACAATACCATTGTCTTCCCACCAATCTAGATATTAGAGAACTGAAGAGATAAACAGAGATATATAATCTACACATACTCTCAGGAACCAAGCCTACAAAGAATCTCTGAAACATTCTGAGAAACCATAATCAAGTCAATACCTCTAGACAAAAAACCATCATTCCTAGCAAGTGAAGGAATTCTCTGGTGGTTGAGCATCAAACACCAAAATACCATTCTGTATTGTGACATAACAGTATCCCAAAAATAACAGCTTCCTCTGTGATACCTTCATTACCAACTGGATGATCCTTTCAAACAATTATGGAACCCTTTCAATTTTGTTCATGACCATGACCCTAAGACACCCCCAGGGCCCACTAGCAAAGGGTTAAGTGCCATGTAACAGCAACTCCTATCAAGCCTGACAAACTCAGTACACCTAACACAGTGCTGTCATGATATTTATCTTAAAATACTTATATCTATATAGGGCCTTGGGGTGGCTTTGGTGCATACACGACACCCTCTCTTCAATTCCTTTTCTACCCAAGAGTTCACCAATTGAACTCTGAAGTAGAGGGGAGGAGGTTGGGCCAATTGAACTCTGAAGGAGAGGGGAGGAGGTTGGGTAGTGGAGCACCCACAGGGGGACACATCTTGAAGAACATCAGTTACTGCAGGTGAGTAATCATGTCTTCTTCCAGTGATGTTCCTGTGGGTGCTCCACTTCAGGTGACTATGTAGCAGCGATGGAGGGACTTTGGCGTACAAATGAAAGTACAGCTCTGGCTATGGTGGTATCACTTGCAGATGATTAGTTTATTGCACAATGGCTAATGAACATATGAAGTGACATCCACGTGGCTGCCTTACATATGTCCAAGAGGGCAACATTACTTAAGAATGCAGTGGTAGTGGACATCATTCTGGTGGAATAGATTCATATATCCGATGGAGCCTGGATTGCCTTTTGTTGATAACATGTGTGAATATATTCTTTTATCCACATTGACAGTCTGATTGAATATGGCCTTGCCCTTTAAGAGTTCAGCCAGCAGCTTGGTTTTCTAAATGTTTTTGATCCCTCTAAGTCGAAGGACAAGATCCACTTGGCATCCAGCTTGTGAAGTACTGCTTCCTGAGGATGTGTGTGGGGTTCGGGATGAATAGATAGCCTCAAATATCCATATCAACCAATTTTTTAAAGATATTTGGGATGAAGCCTAAACATGACCTTATCCTTATGGAATAATGTGTAAGGGGGATTTAGCCATGAATGCATTGATCTTCCCTGCCCTCCTGGCAGATGTAATAGCAATAAAAAATGCTATTGTCATAGACATATGCAAAATAAAGAGCCTATTGCCACAGGTTCAAATGGGGGTTCATAATAGTCCATAATACCAAATTTAAGTCCCATGGTGCTATTAAGTCCCATACAGTTGGAAAGACTCTCCGTAATCCTGCTAAGAGTTTTCACAGTGGGCTGAGTGAAAATTGCTGACTTGTTGATAAGATCATGAATGCTGAAATTGCTCAAGATGAACTTTCAGAGATCTGATTGATAAACCTGATTATATCCTGGAATTCAAACAATTGAGGATGATCAGCATAGGAGAGGATACCACTGCAAGTTTTCTATTTGAGCACCAGGAAAGAAATATATGCCATTTCTGTATGTAAATCCTTCTAGTTGTAGGCTTTCTGCTGTTTAATAGGATTTGTCTAATGAGTCTGGAGCATTCTAGCTCCTCTGATCAGAACCAATTAGGTACCTTGCTGTTTCATGCAATTTGCATACTTCTGGATGATACATTTTCCCATTGTGTTGTGTCAGAAGTTCACGTCTGGGAGGGAGTGATATTGGTTTGCATGCCAATAGAGTGAGCAGGTCTGAAAACCAAGCCTGCCTGAGCATTGCTGGTGTAGCAGTATAATTTTTGCTCTGTCGGCTCTGAGTTTATGGATAATCCTGGGTATTGTTGGAATAGGTGGAAAGTTGTAGAGTAGTCCCTGGTTCCAGCTGAGGAGAATGGCATCACCCATCAATCCTGGTTTATCCCTGCTCTGGAACAAAACTTGTGGTACTTTTGATTGTGACTTGTAGCGAACAAGTTGATCCTTGGAGGATCCCTCTGTAGGAAGATGGTGTTCAGGATTTCATTGTTAAGCTGCCATTCATGATGGTGCGGGAAATGTCTGCTCAGGCTGTCTACCATGATGTTTTGAGATTTGGACAAATATGCTGCTATCTGGTTCAAATGATATATGCATCAATTCCATAGCCTGACTGATTCGGCAGGTAGGGAGTGTGACTGTGCCCCTTCTTGGCAATTGATATAGGACATGCAGGCTATGCTGTCTGTCATTATTCTCATTGCTTTGTTTTTTATGAAAGGTAGAAAATATCAGCAAGCATTGTATACCACTCAGTTCTAACACAGTTATGTGAAGGGTGGTTTCTAATTTTGACCATTTGCCTTGTACAGTTTGATGGTGTAAATGTACTCCCCAGACTGTAAGGGAGGCATCTGTAGTGATCATGATTGTTGGTTAGGATTGTGCAAAATGAATCCGTGACATAACTTTGTCCTTTTGTATCCACCATAAGAGGTAGTCCTTCATGTTGTTTGGTACTGATAGTTGCTTGTTGAGGGTGTGTTTATTGGGTCTGAAAACTGTAGATAACCAAGCCTCGAAGGCTCTCAAGCATAGCCTGGCATGTAACACCACAGATGTCATGGCCCCCATGTGCCCCATGAGTTGTAAAGCAACTTGTGCTGTTATCTTTGGTGCATGTCTCACTTGTGATATAAGATCTACAATTGCCTGGAACTTGTGTCTGAGCAATGAGGCTTCTGCCGTTATCAAATTGAGCTGTGCTCCGATAAATTTGAGTTTCTGAGTTGCTTTCAAGGTGGACTTTTTGGTATTTATTTTGAGTCCCAGCTGTCGAAAAAGGGTTATACTTTGTGCAGTGGTGACTGTGGCTGCTGCTTTGTTTGTTGCTGTTATTAGGCAGTGGTCGAGGTATGGGAAGATTGTGACCTCTCATGTCCTCAGGTACTCTAGGACCTTGGAAAAGAAATGTGGTGCTGTCGAAAGGCTGAAGGGCAGCACTTTGTATTGGTAGTTGCAGCCATCTATCATGAACGTCAGAAAGTGCCTCTGAACAGGGTTGATAGTAACATGAAAATTAGCATCTTTGAGGTCAAGGGCTGAGAACTCGGTCACTGGGGGAGCGGAGAGGGGCCTGGGTCTGCCTTCTTCTCCAGGCCCCGGCCCAGGGACCCTCCGCACTTCTAGTGAGGCCTTCTCCCTCTCTCCAGTCTCTTCTCCATACAATTCCCTGGCCCACTTTCCCCATAGCCCCCAGTTGCATGCAGTTGCTCACCACCACTCTGGAGTCCAACCACCATCCGCTCCTGGCCCCTTGCCTCTGGACAGCTGCCTTCTGGCTGTCTTCAGGTTCCCCACTACTGGTCAGCTCACAGGCTATGTCTACACTAGGGAATTAAGGTCGACTTTAAAAAGGTCGACTTTAAGTCAACCTTATTAAGTCGACTTAGAGAGTCCACACTGGACTTCTAAGTTGACTTAAAGGGGCCCTTACTAAGTCGACTTAGAGAGTCCACACTGGACTCTCTAAGTCGACTTGTTTGCCCCAGGGAGCGCCAGCAAGCTCAGCAAGCCCCTGAGCAGTCTGGTGGAGAAGGGAACGAGGAGCTCCCTTCTGCCCCGGACCACTTGGCTCCCTTCTGCTCGGGACTTCCCACGTCCCAGGCAGACGGGAATCCTCCTAGCCTGGACCACTGGGGTCCCAGGGACAATTTCCCCGGACCCGAGTGGTCCAGGCCAGGAGGAAGAGCCGGAGTTCCACGCTCCAGCTGCTCAGCAGCGGGAAGCTGGAGCGGGGATCCCA
>ML685803.1:2219597-2261185 GCA_007922175.1 Pelusios castaneus
GAGTCGACTTAAGCCTTAGATCGATTAGGAAGGTGGTGTTAGAAAGTCGACTTAATTCTAATTAAGTCGACTTTATTTTCCTTAAGTCAACTTAAGCAAGCTGCTTAAGTCGACTTAAGGAAACTGCAGTGTAGATGCAGGGTAAATTAATTTACCAGTGTAGACGCAGCCACAGTGGCTGCACTGTGAGCACTTCAGGGTGCTGGCTGCCTCCCTCAGGCAGCCAGACAGCAGGCCAAACTGACTGAGCTACTCTGCTGCCCCCTTTTATACAGGGCTGCCTGCCCCTGATTGGCCCTGCAGCCCAACCACCCTATTGGCTGCTGCTCCTAGGCCCAGTTAACCCCATGGGTGCTGTAGCAGGGCAACCACATCGCTATATGGAGTACCCGCAGAGACATCACTCGAAGTGGTGACAGGTTTTCTTACAAACAACAGGGAGGGCAGTAATATCCTTGTCTCTAATGTAAATTGAGCATGGTGATGCCAGGGACAATGAACAGTTAATTTGCATCAAAGTGAAACAGAAGGAGAAATTTAGCACGAGGATGTGAAATCAGCATGGGAATACACTGGAGTCTGAAAACCAGGGAGTCAGTTAACTATGGTGATAAAGACAAACTTTGGGAATATAAGGAGAAACAAAAAAAAATTTTTGATTATCCATTATGGAGGGAACGAAGAGGTAGCAGTGGATCCCAAGCTCTGTGTTTTGTTGATGCAGCGATGTGGTTGGAGGTGAGAAACCTTCCTTAGACTAGGATTGTAACCTGTTAAACTTTGGTCACTGGAAAGCATGATTAAGCTTTTGTTTTATTTGTAACCATTTTTGTTTCTATTATGCCTACTTAGTATCACCAAATCTGTTCATTACTAAACTTATTTTTGCTTTACTATAAATTTATCTGTGTACTGTTATATTAAAATGAGATGGGCATCTGTACCTGAGCCCACAGGCTGATGTGTATTCTGTCTCTTTGGTGTGGTATTTCTGTAAGCATCCTATGAGGGCTGGATTCTGCAGGGAGATGCTCCTGGAGAGTTTGGGAACTGAAATACACACCCAGTATTAAACTGCAAAGTAAAGTTAGAACTGGTGGACTCCCAAGGAGCGTGTGGCTACCACACGAGGGTGGCGGGGATCTGTCACAGAGTTTACCACCAGCAAATTCCTCTTTCGTTAAGGCAGCGAGGTGACTTGCAGTTCTGGATGCCTTGAGAAAGCTTCACAATGACAAAACTGTGCTGCTGTAGAAAGAGAGCTGTGGATTTTCTGACAGATTCTGAGGATGGGCTGTGAACTGCAGTTATTATAAATTACTTGGTTCTGACTTGGTGCAGTTCTGTCTTAATCTGACTTTTTTTAGTTGCTGCATTCATTGAATTGCTATTATCATTTTAAATTATTTACACGACTGTCCAACAAGAAAACATCAGCGAATAAGTCCAAAGGCTTTTTCATAGGGGTTTGTGTAACTGTTTGCTGGAACGGAAGAGGATAGCTCAAGAAAAAGAAGAAGAAATATAGATGTGGCATTAGATGAAGCATAATTGTTTTAATATTTACCTTACATGAGGCACTAAAAAGCCCCAGTCAGGAAAAAGACTCAATTTTACTAGGTGCTGTACAAAGGTGTAAGATGACATTTCATGCCCTAAAAACCTTATAAGCTAAGGCAACATGTGAGAGATGGGAAGAGGAGGGTTCAATCAATTATATAGTTTTATGTCCATTTACATTTCTGGATTTTTTTCAAATAAAGTACAATTACCTCCATGTTCCAAAAAAGCCTGTTCCTTAGGGAGAACAAAATTACCCTCATCTGAATTACTGTATCTTTTTCAAATGTAAGGTTAAATGGATAAACTTATTTAGTTACCTTGCTGTGACATGCCAATTATTATCCTATTTATGTATTCTCCAGTTCCTGTTAGGGGGTCCTCCATTCTCCTTTCATCACCTCTTCCAAAATCAAAATTAAGAGGAATTGGTGTACTCCTTATGATTTATCAGATGACAGTCCTGACATCTTATTATACCACTCTTGCAGGATCTTTTCAAAGGAAATCCGGACTTGATTTTCAGAAGTGCTGATCATTGACAGCTGCTATTAACTTCAAATGAAGTGCTGGGTGCTCAGCAATTCTGAAAATCAGGCATTCTATGTTATTCAGTGAAATTCACCCTGAAGAGTAAAACTTATCTTGCAGGGCATACAGAAGCAGTAAGATCCAAGAATGCATTCTATCTTGCTGTAACACATACTCCTGTTTACATTAATGACAGCTCATGAAGGAGTACATGAATCTTTAAATATTTGAATAACTCTCTGGAATATGAAAATTCTGCAGAAACAAAAATTGTACCCTCATTTTGCACCAAATAGCTCCACCCCTTCTGTTCAACACCAAAGTTCCAAAAAACAAATGGACATTTTATTAAATTTCCCCCCTTCAATACAAAGCTGCAAATTAGTCTTGCATGTAGCACAGCAGTAAGCTAAACTCCATGATATGGTTTTTAGCATTTTCTACCACATTAAATATTGACCTGTAAGGGTAGGAGAAAATTCTCTGCTGTTGTCATTACAGGAAATGGAGAACTGGAGGGATGTTTTAGCCACCAATTGACTCTCATTGACTATGGCCTTGACTTGGTCCTTGGGAGAGTCAGGAAGTTATTCAATAAAGGAGCCAAGTTTCATGTAGTTCTGATAGTCATATTTGCAAACAAGGCTTGGTAGTTTGCTACATGGAACTGGAGGGTGGCTGATGAACATTTTTTTCCTGCTGAACAGATCCAAAGGTTTCCAGTCCTGGTCATAATGGAGGGTAGAAGGGACTTCAGCTTGTGCTGGTAGCCCCTAGAGGTAACTGCCTACACAATGATGGAATTGGGAGATGGGTGGAAAAAGACAAATTCTGTGACTTTTGCTGGCACGTAATACTTCTTGTCCGTTGGAGTGCATTTTGGTCTGACAGATGGCAGGGGTCTGCCGTAGGAGTTTGGCTGAGTCCAGGAATGCCTCTTTAATGGGGGGGGGGACTCTGGAGGGGGTGGACGAAAGGATGGTTGCTTAGCTGTAACTGTCATTCTTCAAGAGGCATTGCTCATGTCCATCCTAATGTAGGTGTATGAACACCCCGTGCAGAGTTATCAGAACTTTTTCCCCTTAGCAGTAGTCATAGTGCCTCGGGCGCCAGCACTCCCTGGATTTCCATGCATATGCCGTGGGGTACAATAGAAGCCACCGGGGCCAAGCCCGCTCAGTCCCTTCTTTCCTCTAACTCCGAAAGTGGGGAAGGTGGGCGGGTTTTCGATGGACATGGGCAACACCTCTTGAAGAACAACAGTTACAGGTAAGCAACCGTCCTTTCTTCTTCAAGTGCTTGCTCATGTCCATCCTAATGTAGGTGAATTACAAGGCTTACCTTGGATGGTGGGAGAAGATATTGCTGTGATGCCTGAAGCACTGCCCTCCCAAAGACTGCGTCGTTCCTTGCTTATTGGACGATGGCATAATGTGACATGAAAGTGTGTACTGAGGCCCAGGTTGCAGCTCTACATATGTCTGTAAGCAGGACTTTGGCTAGGAAGGCTCTGGAAGAGGCCTGAGCTCTTGTCGAGTGGACGGTAATTGGACCCGGTATAGGCATTTTGGCTTGGTCGTAGCAGAGCCTGATACAAGCCTTGATCCACAAGGAGATACACCAAGAGGAAACTGGAAGGCCTCTCATTCTTTCAGCTACCGTGATGAAAAGTTGCACTGATCTACATAAAGGTCTTGTTCGAGCTATGTAAAAGGCTCAGCGAGCATCTAAGGTGTGCCATCTACATTCATTATCAGAGTGGTGTGGCTTTGGGAAGAAAACTGGTAGAAACACATCGTGGTTGCAATGAAACTTGGAAACTATTTTGGGGAGGAAGGCTGGGTTCGGTCTTAATTGGACTTTGTCCTTATGGAATATTGTGTATGGTAGTTCTGAAGTTAGGCCTCTGAGTTCAGACATCCTTCTGGCCAAGGTTATGGCAACTAGAAATGCGACTTTATAGGATAGCATTAGGAGTGGGCAGGAAGCCAATGGTTCAAATGGAGGTCCTGTGAGGCGTGTAAGAATTAAATTTAGAGCCCAAGGGGGAATGGGATCTCATATTTGCGGGTAAAATCTTTCTATTTCTTTCAGAAAACATTGACATAGGATGTGAGAAGAGGGATATGCGTTGCAGCGGTGGATGAAAAGCTGAAATGGCTGCTAGATGTATCCTAAGGGATGCACGGGATAGTCCCTGGAGTTTGAGGTGTAACAGATATTCTAATACTGTCTGAATAGTGGAATCATTGGGGACCACCCTCTTTTCTTGAGCCCAAATAGCAAATCGCCTCCATTTAGAACATAAGAAACCTGAATTGACTGTTTCCTGCTCCCTAGGAGGATTTGCTGAACTGAAGAGGAGCACGATTGTTTGTCAATATTTAGCACGGAGCCTCTAAGCTGTTAGGTGCAGGGAGGCTAAGTCTAGGTGAAGAAGGCGGCCAAAGTCCTGATACAGAAGATCTGGGCCCTGTGGTAACTCCCAAGGAGTCACAACTGATAGGTTTAGGAGGGCGGTGAATCAGCGTTGTCTTGGCCAAGCTGGAGCAATTAGGATAATGTCTGCTTTGTCCTTCTTGATTTTCAGAATAAGGGCTTGCCTACACGAGCACCGTAATCCGCATTAAAAAACATTACCGTGCGTTAAGAAGCTAACTGTACAGACGTGAAATGTTGTTGCTGCGCACTAAGCGCCTTGTTGCTGCGCATTCCAACAACCACTCCGACGAGAGTGGTAACAGCTGTTGCGTATCAGCTGCTGCGCGTTTGTGCTCGTGTGTTCGCTTTCCGCGCATTGATCTGCCTCCGGAAATGTCCCATCATTCCCAAGCCGTCCTCTCTGTGCTTCCCCCCACCCTCTCTTTGGCAGGGACGAAACTGTCCCCGCCTACAGAGGGGAGATGTGACGGGATGCACATCCGTGCAGCCCTAAGGCATGACCTATATAACTTTTCTGTTCAGTTTTGCAGTATAATTGTGTGATTTGATGCCAATTACGCTATACCAGGTTCCTTTGTGAATGCTCAGAACAGGTTCCACATGCATGCCATGGTGTCATGTTTCCTACAGCAACATGTATGTCCAGATGTGAAGCATGATACAGGGTTCAGACTCTCAGAACTCTCTCTAGCACAGTGGCTGGAGGTTTACATGACAAAGGGAATGCTAATACCCTCCCTGGCTCAGGTCGAAGTGAAGAGAATCTCACAACAGGACAGTGAGGGGAGGGGCTGTCAGCAGTTGTTTACAACAAAGACACAGAGACTGTGTGAGGGGAGAAGCTGCAGGCTGACTCTAAGCGCATACTCAGGGAAAATGGAACGCTGGGATACGTGCCCAGAATTCAGTGCGCTAATGCGCATTCCAGAGAGGAATCCTGTTACAGAACAAGGAGCGACGTGTGTACACGCTACAACGCAATAAACATCACGTGCTTCTTATAGCGCAGTTCAGACACTGCGCTATACTCTGATCGTGTAGGCATAGCCTAACTCTGTGCAACAGAGGAATTGTGGGGAAGGCATACATCAGCTCCCCCAACCATTGCAGGAGAAAGGTATCTGATTACGCTCCGGGTTCCATCCTCCCGTAGGCAGCAAAAGCGTTCGCATTTCCTATTCCACTTGGCGGCAAAGAGGTCCAGATGGGGGAATCCCCACCTCTGGAAAATCATGTCTGCCATGTTCAGGTGAAGCGACCAGTAGTGGAGAGGTAAGAACAGCCTCCTCAGATGATCCACCTCTGTGTTCTTTACTCCAGGCAGGTGGGAGGCTGTTAGATGGAAATGGTGATGCACAGCAAGCTCCCACAAACAAATGGCTTCTGTGCATAGGGCTGACGATCGCTTCTGCCCTGTTTGTTTATATAATACATTGTCGTGGTATCGTACATCAGAACATGAACTGTTTTTCCCGAGATGTAGCAGAGGAAAACTTAGCAGGCCAGATGCACTGTTCTCAGTTCCCTGATGTTGATATGAAGACATTTGGCTTCTTGGGACCACCGACCTTGAGTCTGAGTTCCAGAACTGAGATGGGCACCCCAGCCTGTGTCAGATGCATCCGTTATTAGGGTCAACGAAAGGGAGTCATCCTGAAAGGGGACTCCACACAGTACTACACTGGGGTTCTGCCACCACAGAAGCTGGGTTAGGATGCTGTCAGGTACCATGACCACTCTGTTCAGGGGGTAACGGGCTGGCGAGTAGACTGACCTTAGCCATGCCTGGAGTGGCCTGAGTTTCAACTGTGCTAACCATACTACGTGCGTGCAAGCGGCCATGTAACCTAGGAAGTGAAGACATTGCCAGGCCATTGTGGTAGGGCAGAGCCTGAGCTCGTCTATCAGGTCCCACGTTACTTGAAAACAAGTCTTTGGAGACTTGCAGACTGTTTCTTAGAGATCTTGTGTGGGTGACTCATTTCCCTTCAAAGTAGTGGGTTGCAGTCAGAGTTTTCACTGGGACTCGGGAGGTTGAAGGGCTGACTCTGTGAGTAGGCGTTTGAGTCTTAGCTCTTGGTCTTTCCTGGATCTGGACTTCAGGTGCTGACACAAACCATATATTTGTGGAATGTGCTTCCCCAGGCACTAGGAATGTCCTTCAGTCTCTTAAATAGATTCCTTGCAACTGAGATACTTTTTGAAGCCTGGTGAGCTGGAGATACCTTTTTGCAAGGGGTCCCTCCACAAAGGGTAAGCTCTTTCTTCTTTTTTAGGCATGGCCAAATAAATAAAAAATAAACCAAGTAAAGAGTTTCAAGGAAGCTAAAATAAACAATTCTCAAAGAGTTAACGATCCATGAATGGACAACTATAGCTCTGTCTTTGGCTAGGGGAGGTTAAGAAGGAACTGAGGGTTCACCTGCACATGTTGGCTAGCCTTGCAGCAGGAAAAGAACACTGCATGCATGGGCTGAATGAACATTGCTACCAAAGTTCCCCAATCAGCAGCACAAGGATGCAAAGATACCTACAGTGGACCACCCCTGGGGACACTATTCAACAAAGAACATAACCTGTAATTCACTACTGATCAGCTCCACCTGTGTTAGGAATGCTATACTAGATAACTTCACTTTCTGGCATCTGACAATGTGGGACTTCGCCCATGAAAGTTCATGTGAAAAACAAACTAGTTAATCTTTAAAAGTGCCATGGGACTCCTTTTTAATTTCAAAATCATTACGGTTATTCTGTGACTGGTACCTAAATACACTTGTGAATGTAGCTCAAAAAACCAAAAACATTTTCTGTCAATATGAACTGTTTTCACACTTGCAATATTATTTTCAGCAAAAATAATTTGCCAAAAGTCAACACGACTTAAAAAAATATTTTTTCATCAACCCAAAGTACCAAAATACTCCAATTAGGAAAGAACAATTTATTGCAAACATACACCTTGGGCAATGACTGCCTAGGAAGGAGTATTGCGGAAGGGGATCTGGGTATCATAGTGGACCACAAGCTAAATATGAGTCAACAGTGTAACTGTTGCAAAAAAAACCAAACACCATTCTGGGATGTATTAACAGGAGTATTATAAGTAAGACATGAGAAGTGATTCTTTGCTCTACTCCGCGTTGATTAGGCCTCAGCTGGAATATTGTGTCCAGTTCTAGGCACCTCATTTCAGGAAAGACGTGAACAAATAGGATAAAATCCAGAGAAGAGTAATAAAAATGAGTAAAGGGCTGGAATACTTGACTTATGAGGGAAATTGAAAGAACTGGCTTTGTTTTGTCTGGAAAGAGAGGGGACTGAGTGGGGACATGATAACAGTTTTCAAGTACTTTTTAGGTACAAGGAAGCGGGAGAAAAATTCTTCTTAACTGCAGATGATAGGACAAGAAGCAATGGGCTTAAATTACAGCTAGAGAGGTTTAGGTTGGACATCAGGAAAAAATTCCTAGCTGTCAGGGTGATTAACCACTGGAATAAGTTGCCAAGGGACGATCTGGAATCTTCATCATTAACCTGCATCTTTAAAGACAACAGAGTCTTGTGGCACTTTTAAAGACTAACAGATTTATTAATCGCATGAGCTTTCGTGGGAGAAAATCCCACTCCCACGAAAGCTCATGCGATTAATAAATCTGTTAGTCTTTAAAAGTGCCACAAGACTCTGTTGTCTTTCTACAATAGACTAACACGGCTACCCCTTTGGAATTTGACTGCATCTTTAAGAGCAGGTTAGACAAATACTTGTCAGGGTACTTGGTCCTGCCACGAGTGCAAGAAACTGGACTCCATGACCTCTCATAGTCTTTTCCAGTTCTCTGATTCTAATCAGCATTCTTCAGTGAAAAAAGCTTTAGCCAAAAAATCACCTCTCTCTACCTAGAAGATAACATGGCAATAAAAATGTCTGAATCAGAAATACCATTAAATATTGTAAGACGTTCCAGAGAGGTAGCTGTGTTAGTCTGTATACAGCAAAAAACCAGACTCCTGTGGCACCTTAAAGACTAACAAATTTCTTCAGGCATAAGCTTTTGTGGGCTCCAACCCACTTCATCAGATGCATCTGACGAAATGGGTTAGAGCCCACGAAAGCTTATGCCCGAAGAAATTTGTTAGTCTTTAAAGTGCCACAGGACTCTCGTTTAGTAAATATTGTAGTTAAATAGACAATGGAGCAAGGATCGGAACCTGGGTGTCCCCCTCCCCCACCCAGGTGAGCACCCAAAACACCAGGCTACACAGCCTCCCTCTCTCTGGTCCAATGATTATATTGACATATTTATAGCAATTGGAACAACTTGAATAGGAGATACAGAGTCCCACCATCAAAGCCCATAGCCTGCCTGATAGGACAGTCACGGACGCTGGAAGAACCCTTGGTTCATATCTCTGGTACAGAGTGGGATTTAAACTTTGGTTTCAAACATTCCAGAGGCATGGAATTACATCACTCACCTTTGTTTTGTTAATGGGGCCTTAAATCCCCTTGGGAATATAGTCCTTTCTTTCTAGAGTTTCTTGGTTCTTATTAAAAACAGTTGATCAAAACAAAATGTTTTGTTCAACCCAAAAGAAAATTCTCAGAATTTTGATTTGCTTAATATTCTGAAAATTTTCAGTTGACCTGAAACAAGTTTTATTCCATATTTTTCACAACCGCCAGTGACCCAAACAATCAGTTATTTACAAGTCTTGTGCTAAATTCCTGAATTGATTACATTGTAATTTCTACCATGGATGCTACCAGGTGGTGTTGATGGTAAATTAGGGGTCCCATTCTTGCTAGTGTAGATTCCTCCTTCAAGTGCAGAAGGATACAATCCTGTTATGACACATTGGTAGGCATGCTGTATTAAGAAAAGGTTCTTTTATTTTATATTAACATTTCTGCATGCAGGTAGGAATTCGGTTTACAGTAAAACTATTTTGTCAAGGTTTAGTTAGAGCAGGAGCTAAACGTTTACTGGAGGCAGACTGCTGCTTTCAAGTACATCTGGAGCTCCACTCCTCTAGATGCAGAGAGAGGAGAGAGTACCTTTGGTTTTTCAAGACGCACATCAAGTGTTCCTTGTGGTATAAAATAATTTTTTAATATTCTGCAGTGCAATTCATTAATTCCCAAAGCTGCATGTTATAGCATTGTTTCTGAACCAAGCAATATTATTTCCCTTTCAGAGCTGTTTTGTCTTCTAAACATCTGCTTCCTGGATATCACAGAATTGCATATGCACTGACTCAATTTAATAAGCATATTAATCCCTAGGTTTCTTTCTTCTTTCCCCCCCCCCTCTTAGTTTGTAAATTTTTATCCCCACTTTAAAAATTCTGGATATGGATTATTATGCAACTTTTGTCCATTGACAAATGGAATGGTTATGAATTAAGTTCATAAAATGCATATTTTCTTTTTGCTTCTACTGTATTTCAGCACCATTTTATTGTAGTCTCATCACTTTTTTTCTTTTAGTATTACTTACGAAAAATCTGTCAACATCTGAGGTCTAAAAAACCTAAAATTGCTGACCTTCCCACTGTAGAGGACAGAAATATGCAAGGCAGAGCTTTTTCAATCAAAGATTACAGTCTCCAAAATTCTCTTCCCTTCAGGAGCACTCCAAATGCTCAAGACTTTCATATTATGTTCTAGCATTTACTGGAAAGTTAAAGTAAAAATTTAGGGCTTTTTGTTTCACTCACCAGTGGATTTGGAGTTTGTGAAACGTCTTACCCATTTTGAAAATATTTAAAATTATTTTTGCATGTTGGCCATAAGCCTTTAATGTGTTTGGCTACAAAATAAATAAATAAAACATAAAATTGTAAACATTTGGGTTAACGAACTGCATGGATATGAATTGTGAAAGGGAACAGTTCTTGGTGGAGGCAGAGTAACAAATGGGTAAAAAGGAAAGAGCACAACTGTGGTAGCATAGCTGGTGGGGTGTCAAACTTAACCGATTTAGTGGCATCCATTGA
This sequence comes from Pelusios castaneus, assembly GCA_007922175.1. Classification (NCBI taxonomy): domain Eukaryota; kingdom Metazoa; phylum Chordata; order Testudines; family Pelomedusidae; genus Pelusios; species Pelusios castaneus. Next base: position 2,230,131 of record ML685803.1, read on the forward strand.
AACCTTTTGTTTTTTTCTAAAGAGATGTTAGCCGACTTCACATCCTGGCACAGCACAGTTCAGTTCACGCTGAAAACGCAATTCCTTTTTAGCACCGCCCATCAGGCAAAATAAGTAAGTAATACACTGTCATAGTGATGACATTTTGGGATAAGTCAAATGATGTAAAAGAAGCAATATGGTAAATTCACAGACTCTGGCCTGCCACACTGGGTCGATGTGAGATATGCTAGTTACATCACGTAACTAGCATATCTCAGGTTGATGTACTTCCATCTGTGCAGCATGGCATCTTCATGACACTCCATTGACGGGATAGCGTCTCCCGTCAACACTGCCTTCTGCCTTTCAGAGGGATTAACCACTGGAATAAGTTGCTTAGGCAGGTTGTGGAATCTCCATCATTGGAAGTTTTTAAGAGCAGGTTAGACAAGCACCTGTCAGGGATGCTTAAAGAGGGTAGTTGGTCGTGCCATGAGTGCAGGGGACTGGACTACATGACCTCTCATGATCCCTTCCAGTTTCTATGATTCTATGAACACATCAATACCTGCCACCATGCCAGTGTAGAATGCCCTCCATCATGAGGAACAGCCAATGGCAGTGAGTGAAAGTCCAACCTGGAACACATAAGGGAGGCAGATGGGGAGCATGAGAAGTTGCGTTTAGTGGCATTCTAGCAGTGAGGGATCACTGGTGCATGAGTGATCCAGCCACAGCCCTATACTGAGATCTGAGAGACAAGGTGGCCCAGACACAGCAGGGTCATCTGTGGATTCAGATGGCTGGTTAATCTGCCTTTGAGCACCATGGTAGTTAAAAGGAACCATAGCAGACTGAAGAAACAGCCAAAATGGGTACCTGGGAATATTTGTGGGGGGGAGGGCGGATGTCTGTCCACACTGCAAAGAAACAAATACTATTGCAAACAGATACAGCCTCTGGCAAAAGCAAACGTTAAATACCCAGGTTGCTAACCCAGCATTATCCATACTATGTGTGGTCAAATCATATTGAGACAAATGTGCCAGTGACTGGTAAACTCAGTGTTAAGTTGTAGTGAGACAAGGGCCTCAATTTTACATCAGCTACAATCATCCTTTTACTTTTTTCTTTTTTTTTTTTTTTAAGTGGCAATGTCTAAGAAAACGGTTATTTGTTACAGAATGATCCAAAAGCTGTTCACCTCCTACCATGATCTAACTGCAAGTTATAAACCTTGAAAAAGAAAAAAAAAGTCATCTTTCAATTAAACTACTGCTACACTGGATAACAATCCAGAAACATGTTACATTAAATTGCTACGGGAGGTGAAGTATCCAACAATGATCTTCAGAATAGTAATAGGGTCTATCAATTAGAGAAGTGGCACTCTCAGCGTATGTGCTGGCATTCCAGTTTGGGGTTTTTTTCAAAAACTGTCTGGCAGGATGTTTTACAGACTAAATTCAGCAAGATTACAATTCTACCAGAAGGTGCTTCAGATGGTTTTGCTAATAATTTTGATCAGCTGAAATGGAGGGGAAACCCCCTCCCCCCACACATCATTTCATTAACTGGGCTTTTCAAAAACCTGTCAAATCTGAGCAAGACTATTAACTGCCCCCTCTGAACTCCTCCCCCAACCCAAAACTTTTATTTTGGCCTCCAAACTAGTCTGTAAAATCAGCCTTTGTTTCCAAAACTAAGTTTGGTCATTCTTTGTGCATCTCCTTCACTCGAAGGAAGTATATGGAGCTTCCAAAAATTCACTGGAAGCTGGCACTGCTACTGCTGCAAACATGCAAGTGCAAACCATCATGTATTGGCTTTTGTTTTAATACCCTTTTAACCAACTTTGTTAATGGACTGAATGTAATTTAGATATGGAACTTGGCTAAAACGTAGCTTCAATTGGCTATTAAAATTTAAGAGCCAACTAAGATAGCTAATTACAAAAAAAAAAGCTCCAGTGATAATGCTAAGCAGAATTAGTAATAGCAAATGACAGTCTGTCTAGTCTTATTCCCAAAGGGAAAGAAACTCTTAACTGAGAAGTCAACCAGACAATGTGCAGAAAACCTAATTGCATTACTGGTATTATGGCATCCTAAGTCTGGCAGCTCACTGGGACAGAACAGTGAGTAAAGTCTGTCGAGCTCTATTCATGAAGGCAACTGACCCTTTTTTCCATATCAGTTGCAACAGATTCCAGTAATTATTTCATTCTGGGATGTTGGACTCGACCAGGAAATATTCCTGTAAAACTGCTAGGAATAGGTAAGACCATCAAGCCAGCATCTAAAAAAATCCTACATCCATCCTCAATTAGATTCTCCCTCTAGATATTTTACATTAGGAAAAAACCCAACAATCTGCCTGTTAAATGTTTAGCACTAAAAGAAGTGTTCTCTGCTTCATTATTGATATCCTCATTACACCATCAGTTGAAGTACAGACTAGTTCTCCTGTGAAGATTTATCATGTATGGTGGCCACTTTGAAACATAGGTAGTGGAGTCTTTAACATTCCCTACTCAAGTGTCTCCCTGCTGTGCCTGTAAATGTCAGTCCAGTTTTTTCACGGCTGTGCGCACAGATTAGAAACAGCAGGAGAGCTTGGGAGTATGACTACAATACCAGTAAGGACACTTGTCTTCATGGCACCGCTCAAGTGATTCTTGGAATGTAGGAGCCTGCTGTTTTCTAATATTTACACACAACTGGAGTCATCAAGAGCAGTTAAATGCAGTCTAAAGGCAGCTTGCTTCCTTTCTATTACGGGTTTTACATTCAAATGGGATGTCAACAAAATCTACCACCCACTCCCTCAACTAAGTGGTATATTTTCCCCACCTTTTTGCCATCCAAGCATAACTATCACATTATTTCTTCACAACTTTCCACTTAGCTTTCCACTACTGTCGTCCACACTTTAAGCATCATGTAAGTTCACATGGAGCACCTAGTGAGATTCTTGACCTCTGATGGTGCTTTTTCAGTCTAGCTTTTTTGCAACCAGACAAAAAAGAGCCTAAGAAATTTGGGCTCTAACACACCTTCCCTTTAACTTTTGCAATAATCAACTCACCTTAGAGACAATTCTTTTTTGCTTATCAAGAAATTAGCACAAACTAAAATATTTTCATAAAATGTCTTTGCAAATGTGAGTTTGATCTTGATTGTATGAAATGGAAGCACAGGTCTTGACTGCTGTGAAAGTATGGAAAAAGATTTGGCATACTAGTAAAACCCACAATTGTCTCATTCAAATGTTTTTTCCATGTTCAATAATCAATAAAGAATAAATGCATGAATAAAGCTAGTTCTGCGCATACAAAAATACCAACAGAGATTGTAATTTCTATTTTCTTGCCTGTAGTATTTCTCTGGGGGAGGGGGGGTGTTGAGTGCTCTGCTTTTGAATTATTACTTTAGCTTTCATTTGAACTTTTGATAAGAAACTTTAATTTGAAAAGAGAGACTGAAATGTGAAGGCTGCTATAGCCTCTTACTTTCACTTCTGGAAAGAAGCTCAGACATAAAGGGGGAGAGTCTGAGGTAGCCAAAACATTAACGCATAGTGATACTATACATGGAAATCTCTAGCTGTGTTTCCATAACCCCTATGCACAATACAGAGTCCTAGGAAAGCCTCATGTTTATTTCTTCCCACACACTATGGAAATGCAAAGTGAGAAGGCAGCAGGTAATCTGCCATTGGTTTATTTAATCCCCTCAGACTGAGATCAGCTCATCAATGAACACTTGGCACTTTGTATGTTAACATAGCCATTTATTTCATTATATGGGATACTTGGATAACTACTTCATACAAGCGCTTAACTCAACAAGAATAAATTGGAGCTATACAGTATATTATATTTGTTCATAACTGCTGAAGTAATTTATCAAACTTTGCACACTACCATTTCTTTCTTGAGTACTACAAACTAAGAGGACCTTTCTGAACTACCTAATTGCAAAAAAGTGTTAATTTTCAGTCTGTAGCATACCCATTTATTCCATTTTCAAAAATATGCCTCTTGGGGCCAAGTATTACCACAAGGACGTTCAGCATAACAGTGATGCTTTTAAAAAAACTGGAATTTCAGATGAGAATGTCACCTCACCTATATGCAAAGGTAAAACATCATTCTGATGTGACAAGTATGAGAGCCAAGTTTTTAATTGGAAAAACATGTTCTGTAGATGAAAAAATGAATTTGTACCGTTTTTGCTTCCCTATGATATCAAAAGGAAGCCTGAGGTGTGTTTGATGGCTGGGTCAGGGGAGGTTACATTAGAAATTCTGGTCTTGCCCATCCACTCTCCTGGAAGACAATGGATAACTGGAGAACTAGTACAAAGAGAAATGCCATTCAAATGAAACTTGATTAACTAAAACTCATCTATATTATGAAATTTAGACATGTCAGAAGATTGTTTTCAACAACGTGCAAACTGAACAGTTTAGCTGAAAGATGAAACAGCTAACATGACTGCTGAAAACTATGTTCAGACTGTTAAATGCCGTTGTGTAAGCCAGGCTTGAGACGGGAAGGGATTTTCATTCACTGTTTAAATTAATTAAAACACTTGAGACATACCTAAAAGAAGAGAGATCTATGCAGTGATTCAAAAATCCCTTTCCCTCCCCTCCAGTTAATGCCAAGTCTAAAATGTCTTCATGAAAAAAATCATTTGAATACAGATTCAGATTTTCTTGCTGCACCACAAAGGAGCAAAAAAGGCACTATTTTGTCTTCAGGATAGCTTCAATAGCATGAAAAAATATGCAAATAAATACTAAAACCAACTTCATTTCAAAAGTTGAAAACTTCTGCATTTATGGGTATTGAATTGTGTACAGATTACACATATACATTTTAATAAAACATTTATTCTTCAAACCAGGTATAAATTTGCAGCATAGTCATTTTTCAAATACTGTAAAAATAAACATTAAAATGGGAAGCAAAGATTCAAGTGCTACAGTAACCAAACAAAGCAAAGCAAAGGAGAAGAGCACATTATTCTGATTCATCTACTTCTGGACTCTCTTCCTGGTTCTTCTGCCTTTCGGTGAGCTCTTCTTCAATGTTTTGGTAGCTTTTGAATCTGTAGTTTTTAAAAATAGAATAAAATTGAAGTAAATTACTTTTACATATTAAAGACTGCAGGAAAAATGTATGAGAAGAGGTTACATTAGCATTTTTAAAAAGGAAAAACCTCAAATTAGTTTGGATACACAGCAACTAAAAAGGAGTTACCAAGCCCAGTGTGGGCACTCTTGATAATCTCTTTAAAAGTATACAACGTACAATTAAATACAATGGCCACACTTACTCCCTGACTCCATCAATTACTTAACAATACTCTTGTAACAGTAAAGGTAACAAACATGGCCATATAAAACAAGATTAAAAATTCTTTAGTGTCATTTTTCTCCTTCATAAAAAGCTCAGTCTTAAGTGACAGAAAATGTGAAAGACGTTTTCTCAGGCTGAGGCTCCAGCTCCGGTTGGAAATAAAGCAGATTGGACAACCTGCCTGCAGAATGTAAAAGGAACGGAATTTGGTGTAAAATCACTGTATTCTAACGGACACATTTCTGCCTGATGGACAGAGGTCAGAAGCCACACACTCATGTGTGTCACTCGCAGTCACGTAACAGGAAAATAAAATAGAAGAAAAAACAAACAAACATAGGTTGTCTTTTGCAGAAATGCAGAGACCACCAAAAATCTATTTGTTTTAACTTATGTCCCTACTAAAGCCTTTTCTAACATGGTCCTACCTTCTTCCCTGGAATTCCTACAAGAAATTGGAGATATACAGTATATTTTATTTGTTCATAACTGCTGAAGTAATTTATCAAGTTTTGAACTATATGCTTCTGCTTTTTAAAAAAAAGACTCAGAACTACCCACCTTGTCTCAATTCCACTGACTGCCTACTGTTACATGTGTAATTAAACTAGGTAGAACTGGGATTGTGTTCACTGGTAGTTGTGATGAGAATGGCTGATTACTCACCAGAAAAAAAACAATGTTATCAAGTAAGGTAGCTTTGTCAGTCCATGAACTAACCAAATGGACTGCCATAACAGATCAGAGCAGTGGCCATCTATTTCAATACCATGTCCTTCAACTGCCAATACCAGGTGCAAAATTCTGACGTGAGAAATTATGGGATTATCTATTCATGTGAATCCTTTCTTCCTAACTGACTCAGTTAAATCCTGGCTTAAATCCTTGAATGAGTTTATATCCAATCCAAACTTTAAAAATACCTAATGTAATTGTTGATGTTCTCATTAACATGTGCCCAATCTTTTCTTGAAATCTACAAAGCTCTTCAACTTAATGATCATATTATAGGAAATGGGTTACACAGGACGAATGTTCAGTAAAAAACAGTTCCATTTAGTAGTTTATTGACTTTCGGTTTCACAGGGGTTATTCCTACCCTTGTATTGTGATGAACAGTAAACAGCAGTGCCCGAAACAAACCTTGCAGGGGAAAAAATAAGCTGATCTTTACGCTTTCAGTGACAAGATACTAAAATACTATTCCTGCTTCAGATGAGCTGCCTTCTTTATGTGCAACACTCCATTATTCAACCGAGCCTCTTACACAGAAAGAGAGAAGAGAAATGAGAATATTTTCTTCTGCTCAAAGGAAGGACTGGAGGATGGACTGCTAGAGAGAAGCATCTTCCAACCATATCTCAATTCTAGAGAGGGCCTTCCCAGCATGAAGGTGTTAAGTGAAAAAATAAACTTTTTGGTTGTGGAGAGAAGAGTAATGAGCTCTCAAGTTCCCCATTTCTGAGTTCAGTTTTCAACGATTTCTAAACAAAGCAAAACAAGGAGGCAAGAAGAAGATTCTTTGCTGTGAAGTCCTAGACACCTATCTCCCAAAAGCCTGAGAGGAGGCACTCATCGACATAAGAGTAAGCGTCACTGTCATAGCAGATTAAGAAATGTAACATCCCAGAATGCATCTTGGTGTAACATTTCTTTAGAAACACTACCACTTTGCCTGAAAATATACCATAAGGACACAATGCACTAATATTCATGATTCAGTGGTGAAATGCAAGCTGGTCCCAATCAGGTACAAGATGTGTAGAATGTGGAATTGAATTAAACAGGTCTGAGACATGCAATCATATAGTGATGCACTGCATGTGCAAGAGAAAGCGAGAGGCTCATAATCGTAACACATTCTATTCTCCCTGATGAAAGGGGGGGGGGGAGATGCGGAGAGGGCAGGTACTGAGAGCACCAGACAATCTTATAGAGCCCTAATATGTATTAATGGTGTTGGCATGGAATAGACACTTCCAGCAGAAAACTTCCAACTAGAATAAAGATTGAAATGGGGCTGAGCAGCACTACCAATATCCTTTTCCCTGGGTCTCTTGGGAGATCTTTTATCCTGGACTATGGTCAAAAGAAAAATGGAAGAGAGCAGTAGAGAAGAAAATGAAACTCACAGGGCTTTTATTTACATTTATGTTTGGAAAAGAGAAACAGAAAAGGAGACAAACAGCAGAAGCTGAAGGAGCAGGCCTGAAGTCAGGTACTAAAGACTTAGGGAGTGCATTGGACCTAAAAACAGCATTAAAATTAGACATCACTGGAGACTGCCCAGCTGCAATCAAATCAATAGGGCAGAAAGAATACGGGTCTGTGGTAGAGCCATTTTTCTTTTAAAGGTAAGTAGTACAAGACATATACGGTCCCCGGAAAAATCTTCCTGCAACGAGAGCCTGCACAATTTACAGAGGAAGCCTTGAGGGCTTCTCCAAGATTTTTTAGGCATTGGAAACCTGTACACTCAGAGTAGGATCAAGAGACTATATTTAAACTTGTCTCTTCTCTTGTGGTCATCTCCTACTGCTTTTAACAAACTGCTACAGGAAAAGGAGGAACTGGATTAAAGAGTGGAACACCGAACTCCGTGATTCCAGGAAAGAAAGAAGCAAAACTAAAGGGCTGAGGAACAGAGTCTGCTTTTCATTATTCTTTGCTTCTGTGTTTCCTGGTACTACCACCCACCAGGAAATAGTGTAACATAGGTAGTCTGGAGTTTTTCACAAGGTGAGGATGTCAGGGGAAAAGGAGCTGGATATAAACAATGTAGGATTCCATGAGCCTACAACTGCACATGCCATAGGACAAAGATTGACGTTTCAAGTGTTTTATTATAAAATGAACTATTAAGTTGCTTACATCAAGCTACTTTTACAATTGTAAACCAAAACCTGTATTATGATTTATTCAAAGTATCCCCCAAACCAATTTTGCATACTCATATGTATCAATAACCACACAGAATACATAATTTAAAAAAGTTATCTTTCCATCAGGCAGTGAATTCCATCAGAAACACAAATTATTTTATTTAAATATATTGAGTAATAACATGTTGAAAAGTTTTCATTTCGCTGTAAGTAAGTGCTTCAGTGAGTCAGGGCAGTAATCCCCACCTCTCAGCAGTAAATTTCACCCGTAGGCCCGTAACCCCAACCTTAGACTGCAAGTACTGCAACACCCCCTAAACATATCACTGCTTAGCCAATATATCCTTTGGCTACAAGACAACGACCATTTAAAATAGAGAGATCACAATTATTATTTCTATAAAACAAATCAGCTGAATGTGAAAAATTTCTATTGCACAAAATATTGACTAAAGGAAGTTTTTTCTCAGAAGTCTTGAATTACGTTACAAGGTCAGATCATATGCAAAAAAACTACCATTATTATTTTTAATAGAAGGTAAATACAAAAAGGTTTCCACGTTTTATTGGGTCCAACAAGAGTTAACTATATTCTCTGTTCTAAATTAAACTGAGTTAAGCCATTAGTATCTTAGAGAGCACTTACAAGAAGAGTGATTAAAAAAACCTATTTTCCCCAAAATACAGAGAAAATAGACTCCCATTCCTTATATGCTAGAAATAAAGCATTATTTATTGCATAACCATTGTATAGCCAAACCAGTTTTCAATACATTTCTTCAACATCCCTTGACTGTGAAATTTGCTTCCTTTAGTCAATACATTTTGTTTTTGGCAAATCAGGCCATGCAACAAGGACCTTTTGTTCTCAAAGGCTTTTCTGAGGAGTCAGAAGAGAAGTACAAGATGGTTCTTAGCACTAAATCTTCTGGACACCAGACTCAGAAATTGCCATACTGCTCAGGTCAGTGGAATGGCCACAGGGCTGGATTAAGGCATCCAGGGCTGCCCACTTTCATCCCCCCAGCCCTACCCCACCACGGTGGTGACCAGTCTGGAAGGAGGTTGGGGTGGTGCTGAGGCACTCCAGGTTTGGGGCTGCCCGGCAGACCCACCAGCCATCCGGGGCAGGCCAGCCCTTGGCATGGGGGGCAGAGAGGAGGCTGGCTGGCACTGGGGAGGAGTCGGGGCCCTGAGACCACAGTCTGTGGCACTCCCGGCCTGGCCCCAGACTGACTGGTCTGACCAAGCAGATCTAATAGGGCAGAGCAGCCAGCCCAGAGATGGGGTGGGCCAATGGAGGGCAGCAGCATTCCAAGGGCATGAGTGAGGCCAAACGGTGCTTGGTGTGGCTCTGACGGCGGCCCTCACGGAGTACTGTCAGGCCCCTCCAGGGCCTGGCAGAGGAGACCTGCCAGGCCAGCCTGAACTGGAGGGGCCCGGCTGGCCCTGTGCCAGCCTGATTATTGCAGGGCAGCAGGGCCCCCTTTAGCCTGGGACTGCAATCCCTGCCATAAGCCAGCCTTGAATGTCTACTTCTGTATCCTGTCTCTGACAGTGCCCAGGCAAGTGCTTCAAAGGAAGCAGCAATTACGGAAAGAGTCCATTTAAGGAGTTGTCTTCCCACATCCCATGAGTTTATCGCTGGAGCATGCCCTGACATTTGGAGATTTATATTGCTATTTTTTTTAAAAGCGAAGTAAGCCATGGACAGATCCAAAATAGAAGATGATCCCATGATTTGTCTTTCATCCTTCCTTGTGGATCACTAATAGTCTCCAAAATTCATGTCCATATTACTTAATGTTGGATAAGTCCAAGCGCTGGCGGAATGAGGTATAGTTATAGGGTCGAGGGCCTCCTCTAGCCCTTGTCAGAGTCTTTCCTATGGAGGAGGTGGAAGTTCTGTACCCCACTGTATACATGATAAAGTTAGGCAAGCCCATACTAGCCCCAGGGAACGTCTGCACTGGAGCCTTAGGTCAACTTAAGGAAGGTTGAATCGAACTACAGACTCCTGCGTCCACACTGGGATTTTATTAAGTTGACTTAAGTGCTTTCTTAAGTTGACTTAACACCCCGTCTTACGGTCAATTTAACGCTCAAGTAGACCTTATTAAGTCAATTTAAGCCAGTGTAGACGGGGAAAGCCCTTAAGTCAACCTAATTGGCCTCCAGGTCCGGAGCAATGTGGGACAGCTACCCACAACGCACGACTCCTCCGTCGACCTAGCACCTGCCAGTGTGGACACAGGCTGTTGACAGGAGTTTTCCATGTGGACTCTCTAAGTCAACTTAACAAAGTCAACTTTAAGTAGATTTAAAGTCGACCTTGTTAGGTCGACTTAACACAGCCTCCAGTGTAGATATACCCGAAGATTGAGATTTTATAGTAGTGACTAATAACTTGTTCAAGGCCGTAAGAACATAGAAAAGTTCATACTGGCTCAGACCATCTAGCCCAGTATCCTGCCTTTTGATGGTAGCCAACTATATTCCCTCTAAGCTGCGTGGGTGCATGGCCACGCAGCAGCCGTCGCACACCCACGCACCTATCTCAGACTCCCGCTCAGCCCGACCTTCCCCATGGCAGCTCTCTTCTCTTCCCCAGCCCGATCTTCCCTGGCAGCTCTCCCCACCAGTCCGATCTTCCCCAGTAGCTCTCCCCACCAGTCCGATCTTCCCCGGCAGCTCTCCCCACCAGTCCGATCTTCCCCGGCAGCTCTCCCCCCTTCTCTCCCGCAGCCCAATCTTCCCAGCAGCTCTCCCCCATTCTCTCCCCCAGCCCTATCTTCCCTGCAGCTCTCCACCCTTCTTTCCAGCCCAACCCCTGCGTTTTAAAATTTTAAGTTTATCCCCATTCATAAGACAAGACATTCATGATCACATGGCAAAACACAGGCAACAAAAACAATGAGGTGTAAGTGATGGTAGAGGCTGAATAGGCAGCAAGTATCATCGTCTCACATTTGTTTAGTAAATTAATAAAACTACAGTATATCAGTTCAACATTTTTATTAAAGTTTGAATGAAAAGACATCATCTACACATTTCTTTTGAATTAAGGTACTTAGGGATGCTGATGCTACCGGTGCCAAAAAACTGTTGCCTACGTGGCACCATGCCTCACAAATTGCCACTCAACGAGTACCATAATTTGCTCAGCTGCATCATCAGCTTAGAGAGAATATTGGTAGCCAATGCTAGAGGCTTCAAAGGGAATAAACAGAACACAGCAATTATCAAGTGAGTCATCCTGTCATCCAGTCCCAGTTTCTGAGCGCTAGAGGCTTAGGACACCCAGAGCACAGGGTTGGCACCTCCGATCATCTTGGCTTATAGCCACTGAGGGACCTATTCTCCATGAACTTACCTAATTCTTCTTTTAACCCTGTTTTGCCTTCATAATACTCTCAGGCATTGAATTCCACAGGTTGACTACTTTGTATGAAGTACTTCCTTTTGTTTTATTAAAACATGCCTCCTAGTAATTTCATTGGGTGACCCTTGGTTCTTGCATTATGTGAAGGGACATATTTCTCATTCACTTTCTCCATACCAGTCATAATTTTATAGATCTCTATCACATCTCCCCCTACTCATCTTTTTTCCCCAAACTGAAGAGTTCCAGCCTTTTTAACTTCTCATATGAAAGCTCTTTCATTCCCCTAATAATTTTTGTTGCCCTTCTTTGTACCTTATATACTTATGTCTTTTTTGAAATGGGGCAACCAGGACTGTAGGCATCATTCAAAGTGTGAGCACAACATAGATTTATATAGTGGAATTATGGTCTTCTCTGTATTATCTATCCCTTTCCAAAAGTTTCCTGTTGTGGGGTTAGTAGACCCCGTCACCCTTGGGGAGGGCCATTAAGGCCACTTGGCTCAGTCCAAATGACTGCCCTTAGCATCAGGGCAATATGGCCGCTCTCTGCAGGGCTGCATGGCCTGGCAGCCAATGCCCAGAGCAGGGGGGCCTGGGGGCTCTCCCTACTCCAGTGGGTCTCAACCCAGGAACCTGATAGTAATGGAGATCAGTCTGACACACACTGCCTGTACCACCTCATCGCATATATGCTTTTGTCCTGGTTCCACAACTGGACCAAAGTCTAGTTTCCCCTGGGTCATCTCCTACCCTGTTTTCCACTGTTGTAGTTCAGGGGTCTCCTGGGCCTCTGGAGTCATTGTCTTGCAAAGCTCTAGAGGACTCTGTCCCTGCTTGAGCTTCTGAGGGCAGACAGTATTCACTTGGGTCTCAGCACGCTTGGCCTCTGCAATGTGGGGCTCCAGCAGCTTCCAGGAGGGAGCATGAAATGTGCATCTTCTCTCCTCAGCACAGTCTTGACTGAGCTGAGCTGCTCCCTTTTACACAGGCTTCAGCTGGAGCACTCCCAAAAGTGGTGAGGGGGCATGGCCTCTTCCACCCACAATATGAGGTTTAACTTCATCGTGTCCTTCTTGGTACACCCTGTCACAGTTCCTTATCATTGTGTTTTTTGTTTTTGTTTTTTTAACTACTACTGCACATTCAAATGCTTTCACAGACCTACTCACAATGCCTCCAGACCTCTGTAAGTGATAACAGCTAATTAAGACTGCATTGTTTTGTGCATATAGTTGGGATAATGTTTTTCCACTGAGACTTACTTTGCGTTTATCAACATTGAAGTTTATTGTTATGCAGTCACCCAGTTTTGTGATTTCCCGTTGTAATTCTTTGGAGTCTGCTTTGGACTTAACTATCTTCAGTAATTTTGTGTCATCAGCAAAATTTGCCACCTCACTGTTTAGCCCTTTTTCTAGATGTTTAATGAATGCTGAACAGCACTGGTCCCAATAAAAGATGCCTGATGTACACCTCTATTTATGTCTCTCCATTCTGAAAACTGACCATTTATTCCTACATTTCCTGTCTTTAACCAATTGCTGATCCAGGAGAGGACCTTCCCTCTTATTTCGTGACTGCTTACTTTGCTTAAGCATCTATAATGAGGGACCTTATCAAACGCTTTCTGAAAGTCTATGTACACAATATCCACTGGATCACCCTTGTCCATGTTTGTTTACCCCCACAAAGAATTCTAATAGGTTGATGAAGCATGAATTCTTTTTACAAAAGCCGTGTTGACTCTTCCCCAAGAAATCATGTTCATTTATGTGTCTGATAATTCAGTTCTTTACTATAGTTTCAACCAATTTGCCTGGTAGTAAAGTTAGGCTAACTGACCTGTAACTGCCAGGATCTCCTTTGAAAATTGTCATAATTATTTATCCTCTAGTGAACCAGTAGAGAAGCTGATTTAAGTGATCAGTTATACACCACAGTTAATGGCTCTGTAATTTTATACGAGTTTCTTCACTACTCAAGTCAATACCATCTAGTCCTGGGATCTCACTACTTTTTAATTTATCAATTTGTTCCAAAATCTTCCCTAGTGACACCTCTCTCTGGGACAGTTCCTCACAACTGTTGCCTAAAAGGAACAGTTGAGATATGGGATATGGGAATCTTCCTCACATCCTCTGTAGTGAAGACAGATGCAAAGAATCCATTTAACTCCTCTGAAATGGCTTGTCTCAATTGTCCAATGGCCTCACTGACTGTACTTAAAACAATCTTTGAAGACCAACCAGCAAGAGACACAAACTGACAGCAAATTCTTTTTTGGCCTGCTTAATTATACTTTTACACTTGACTTGTTGGAGTTTTTACTTTTCTCTATTTTCCTCAGTAGGATCGGACTTCCAAAGATGGTCTTTGTCTCTTACTGCCTCTTTTACTCTGTTGTTTAGCCATGGTGGAACTTCTTTGGTCTTCTGTTTCTTTTATTTGGGTATACATTTAATTTGAGCCTCTATTATGGTGGGTTTTTTTGGTTTTTGTGTTGTTTTTTTTTTGTTTTTTTTTAAAGTTTCCATGCAGCTTGCAGACATCATTCATGACTAGCTTTTAATTTCCATTTAACTAGCTCCCTCATTTCTGCATGGTTCTCTTTCCTGAAGTTAAATGCTATTATGATGGTATAACTGGACCTTTGAGCTCCTGCCTCTGTTCTAGTTCACAAACTACTCAGAGACCCTTGTGCTACTTAAATACCTTGTGCAGTTATTTGTAAAAAGGGTTCCCTTCACGTTCACAATATATACAGCTCTGGCCTAGCAGTCCTGGGGTGCGGAGGGGCAGGGCAGCTCCCGTAACAGTCAAGGAAGTGCAATCTCTCTCCACCCACTGCTGTCTGCTTCCCTCTTTCTCCACTGCATATCTGAGCCTCTTTTACACTCTGTCTAATGCTCCCATCAAATCGGCTGCCTCTGGGACAGAGCCTGGTGTGCTGTGGAAGAGGATGACTGCCATCTCCTAGTATATCAGGACTGCTTTCTGAGACTGCAGGGTATGAAAGTGTTTTTAGCCACTGCAGAAGTTGGTACAGGAATGGCTTAGGTGTAGATTCCTAGGGATCTCAATTGTGCTCTCAAACCTCTGACTCAATGGATTGCCTGATCTGCCTGATTGCAGAACCACTCCATTCCCTTGAAGACTAAATCCTCTACAGTTACCTGGACTTCTCAGATTCCTAGACAGCTATTGCCACATCTTATTGTGATTGCCATGGACATGCTCTAGCATTTGTACCAGACCAATCCATTGTCACTTGCAGCACAGTCTTTGCTACCATCTGGCTCTCTGATAGCATCTCTGAACACATCTCTGTAGTAGTGTGGTAGCTTAAATAGGAAGGAAACATTTTGAACAGGGCTTGGTTGGGTTGAGACAGAACTGAAGCAAGGAAGACAAATACGACTTGTAACTAAAAAAAGGTCCAATTCCTTATCTTGCAGAGTCTCTTTGGTGGAGATGGTCTTTTCCTAGACCACAGATACTGCTAGTGATCCTGGTGCTGGTCCTGTAAAGGGGTTAAAAGCTCTAGGTGGTAGTTGATACCATTTTTCTAGTTCATTGGATTCAATAAGTCCTCATTAAATTAAGCGGAAAATTCTTGACAGCACTAAGCCACTGTGAATAATGAACAGCTTGTGTGTATTCTCTTGGATCATCGTCTCAATGTCCAAGGTTTCAGCCAGTGGCATCGCTGGTGCTTGAGCACATGTGGCAGAGTCCCAGCGACAGTGTCCTGAGTCTAGCGGGGACTTGAGGCCCGGCCATGGAAGAATCCAGCCCCAACCCTGGCCAGGGATCCGGGGTTAGATCAGGACCAAGCGGTGAAGCCAGCCCAGCAGGGGACAAGGCCCAGGCCCTGAACCTATATTCAGGGCAGTGATGCCCCTGGTTTCAGTTATCCTTCAGCAAGTCTTGAAAGGTTCTAGAGTCATCAATGGCTGATGTAGGAGCTCAAGTGACTGCCTTATTAGGAGAACTTGAAAACTTATTCAGTAGGGTGGGCAGTCTCCACTTGCTCATGAGGGGCTTCCTCCATTTCTGATGAGAGGTCTAGCATTGAGATTGATGATTGAGACCTCTTTTTCCTAGACACGTGATGTGGATCTGCTCCTTGACACATGGGAAGGTACATCATTTGGCCCACTAAGGCCAATGTGGAAGATAGAGTACTGGCCCGATTGCTGTTGATTTGTCCACTATCAGTGACAGAAGTGCACAGTACAGAACATTTCCACAGCTCCTTCTAGGATCCTTTTATGGTCTAAGAGAAGTGGGTTCCCTCCATGAGATAGGGAGGAGCTCGAGATGGTGACTAGAAATCCATCTCTCGGAACAGTGAGCCTGCTAAGGTACACTCACTGCCAGGGCCTCTGGTGAGGTGCTTGTCCTGGTACCAAGGAAAGGGAAGATGGCAGTACCACCAAGGCAGTGGCTCTCAACCTGTTTACCACTGTGGGCTGTATATGCAGCTCTCTCTTATACAGGCAACAGACACACAATATATACATTAGCTATATGGCCCTAAGGCTGTCACATGGGCTGCAGCTATGTGCTGATTGGGCTGCAAGTTCCCTGAAAGCTCCAAGGCACATCTCAATCCCCTCAGGGGATCCAGTATCAAAATCAGCCCAAATACCGCCATCACCTGCACGTTCTTCAGAGTCAGGCTCATGCTCTCTGCTCTCAACATCAAGAACTCGGAAGATTTGTCTTAGAACACTCCTCCAAAGTCCTCTTGAAGGATGAACCCACTACATACTATGATCTGCATTTGCATTTTGTGTGGGTCTCAACAGTTATGAAATAGATGATATGGGTCTCTTTGTTCTAGAGTCTGCAGCAAAGCACATGGTGCAGAGGCCATCCATGCCAGGATGCAGGTGTCAAGGTGGCCAGTGTCTTTAGTCTTGATACCAATGGCATTGGTGCCCTTTCTGAGGACTTCTTACTGGAACCAGTAGTTAGGTGCCTGGTTTCTGCAGCACTCGCTGTGGATTGCCTCCTCAATCTAGACTCCATGGATCTCTCCTCTGCAGGACTGAACATGATTTTCATGGATTGCTCAAGAAGGTGTAATTTGAGCCTTGTCTCTTCCTCTTTTCAAGCCAAGCAGGAATGATAAGATTGAGCATTTATCGGTGATGTGACCTTCCCCAAAGCAGAAAAGTCATCTACTGTGCTGAACAATTAAGGGCACAAGATCATTTCATAGTGGACAGAGTTTAACTCCTTTGGGTTTAAAGTGCACCTTGAGGACCACTGGCATGAAATTCCTCAGTCCTCAAGTGGGATCATATCCTAAGGTTTTGTTTTTATGTTTTTGGAACATCCAAATCAGTTAGAAACATGGAATTGAAGAGGCTTTTCTTCATAAAATAATCTGAGTTAGTGGCTCAAGGAAGAAGAGCAGATGGAACATTTTGCTAGCATGCATTGCAAGAAGGAACTGAGGGAATGTCGCAGCCACTCCACCCTTTAAGCTCTTGCAGGAGAGCATCAAGTAGCACAGGATACATACAACCCTGACAGACACCATTACTCAAAAAAGATCCTCAGTTCATGTGCACCTTCAGAGAGATCCAAACTGACACCCACAAAGAACAATGCTTAATATTTAACTCAAATTTTACAAGACAATGCAATAAGTAAGAATATGCATCAGGCACAACAGACATCATTAATATCTTAACTAGGAAAGGAACAAGAATGCAGTTTCCAAATACAGATATGGATCAGGTTTAGGCCAGTTCCTTGGGTTTCAGGTTAGTGGCCAAGCCAAAGCCAGCATGCAGATCTGGTGGTCACAAAAGTCTTCCAAGATACTTTTATTCAACTGGCAAAAACACTCAAACAGATGATGTAGTAATATTTCTGTCACCTCAGGAAGAGGGTGAACTAGCCCTTCTAATTTTCAAACAAAACACTGAACTGATACTCTGCTTTTTGCACTTTTTTAAAAATAAAAACCAAAAAAAACCAAACAAACACTCTCACCTAGCTGACAGAGTCAAGGATTAGAATCCAACTCTACCTCCCCAAAATTTGGGGAGGTTGAGTTTAAATTCTAGTTCAGGCCCATCTCTAATTAGATGTTGCATATATGCATTTGTTTTTATATAATATACACACACACCCTTATATCTTAAGTATTCAGTTAGTTTGCAAATTACCACCATCTCATAACTGTTCCCTAAACTCTTCCTCATCTTCACTTATATGCAACTCAATACATAATACCAAGCTCAATTAATACATTCTACTTTAAGCATTGTACCATTTTTTACTTTGCCTTCCTTCTTTCCCATCTGCATTTGCCATAAAATCAGTATTGCTTGCTTGTGTGTTTTTGACTTCCATTGCTTCATTTAAAAAAAATTATTTTTTTTTAAATCTTTAACCACAGCCACTGCACTTCTATTTGAAAAATATAATCTGAAGGAAAAATTCTGCAGAGTAATTCACTATTTTTCTAATTAGTTGAATTTATTTCTCATCTGTGCAAGGGATGGATAGCACAGGCAAAAGACAGAAATGGTGTGAATATGCATGATGCAAGTTTTCCCATACAACTCTATCAATAAATCTCAATCTTGATTTACGGTAACCCTATTGTACTAGTATATTTTTTTTCTAAGAAAAGATACCAATTATGCAAAACTTTATCAAATTATTTCAAATTCTATTTTCATAATTCTGTATCCTTAAAACTACTTCTTTCCTGGACTTCTAATCCACTCACTGTTGTAAGGTTCTGCTGCTACTAGCCTCTGGCTCTAATATGCTGTGATGAATTGATCCTGAGGACTCAGCGTTTCCTGATAGTGAATTGGATAAGACAGGGGAAGGGAAAAAAAATGAAAATGAAGAGGAGAATGACCAATGGTAAAAGGGGCAGGGAACAACCACCAATATTCATCAACTAAAAGTGCATTAGCTTTATATGACACACATACTTAGTGAACATATTCGTATAATTTGCTGATAACTTTAACTTTAGGAAAATTCAAATTTTCCTAATCTGGCATTAAAGTAAAAAAAAATTGAAGGTAGAACTTTAATTCTCATTGGTGTGGGGGTGAAGAGCACAGATAATTGGAAGTATTGCTTTTTGACTTACTACAATGAGCAGGTCTCTTCTTCCGTGGACTTTCCAAATCTTCCTTGTCTGTTCCAGTACTTTCCTCTGCTGTGGCTGAGGCCTCTTCCTTTCTCTTCTTCTGAAAAAAGTAAGAGGAAGTGGTTGAGACAACAGCAGAAGTTCCAGATAGACTGAGTAAGAAAGTGAAGTAGAAACTATTTACATGTTACACTATGATTCTCAGTCATCTAACCTGATTAGTGTCACAAAATCTCGATAATGCCTAACCTGACCACTCACTTGCCATTTGCAAAAGGCAAATCGACTAAAAAAAATATTACTCCAAAAGTTAGACATGGCACACATTACAATATGCAATTTTAAGAACAGCAGTTCAGTTTTACCTCTCCACAAAAAGTTGTTAGTTTACATTTTAAGACCATTATAATTTAAAACAAAAACAACCTGCATTTCAAAAATCAAGGCCTCTAATTTTAGTAAATTTAAATTTAATAATTATCGCAGGGGAAGGATCACTCTGAATATCCTAAATTAACAAAAAATATTCTTTTCCAACACTAAAATTAATTATCCTTTTAGCAATCAACATAAACAGTGTTAAATTAAACTTTATCTGTGTCCATGCTTTTGTGTAAGGCTTTTTTTTGGTACAGCTAAAAAGCATTTAACACCCATAGACAGCACATTATTTTTCCTAATGGTAACTGCAAGTTCTCTTCCAAAGAGAGCTACAAGGGAAAGCTGAGCTCTGTTCAACACACATCATCTTAAAACATATAGCACTGTTATTATCTGTGTATTACAATTAATCCCACAGTTGCAAAGTATTCTTAAGATAGCTATGGAAATTTTTTTCTTAAAGCCACATCATTTTGTAAAGGATATGTAGCACACATACATAAAAACAACTCTGCTAACCCTGGGGAAAGTTTAGCTTGCTTTTTCAGTAACTGAATAAGAATGTATTGCTTTACAAAAATATTTTTTAGAAGTGTTACAACTTCATACAGCTGATAGTAGAAGAGGAGAGCACATTACATCTTTCCTTTCCAAAGTGTTGCTTCATGATTACCATCTAAACCCTGCTGGGCTGAACAGATTGGTTCGATAATTACATACAATAACTGCAGTGGGCAGGTAACCTTCAGCTGGCATAGGGCAGCTCCCCTGTGAGAACTTCCATATGCAAACTGCACTGATGGAGTGCATTAGATACATCTTTCCTGCCGGTGCTCAGGCCTGATTAACGCCAGCCAAGACTCCAAGGTTAGCATGTCAGCAGATTTGTGATGCATTAGGCAAGAATAAACACAGACACTTTTGTTCATTCTGACCAAAATTAAGGAAGAATATTTCAGCACTGCATTGCCTTTATACAGGATATGATGCATTCCTCCAGATTGTACCACAAGGGATTTTAAACACTTGTAAAAACAGACATCACATACATTCTATATTAAAGCAAAGTACATTTATCATCTTGTTTCCAAGATTATTTAATGAAAAAGACTTTCTTAATCTTGATGCAGGTGAATCACATGGCAACAGAAATCAGGCAGTATTCATTTCATAAAAGCAACACCTGTGTGTTTGAAACAATGTGAGAAGGAAGTATGAATCACTGTAGCCCATATTTCCACTGTATTTTCCAACAGTTATGGAGTGCTATCAGTGTGGTATGCTCTGAAGAAACAAACTAAGCTCCTTGGAGCAAGGGCCCTGTCTTAACAGTTATGGAAGCTTCCTCTGGAACACAATATTGGTATCTTCTCGTTCTGCCAGAGCTTGTGCACAGAACAAGACAATTATCAAGTAATTTATCTGCCTTTCACTACCAGCTTCTGGTAATTGTAGAAATAAGGTAGGTATAGGTAGATCTAAGGGGGGTATAGAAATGTTATATAGGTATAGGTATCTCATATAGGATTATAAGTAGGCATAATATGTTAAGGATAAAGTGTAGTTAAAGTAGCTAGTGTATTATTCTAAGGGCCTACTCTATGCATCTGCCTAGTGACAAGACTAAAATAACTACAAGAGGCCTTGTCTGACCAGCAAACTCCCTTCTTGATCTTATGCCAGAACTCGAGCCGCCTGCAAATATGCAAATAGCCTGAGACCTACCCCCCCGAAGGACATGGGTCCAGGCTTTCGACCACAACTCCACCTCCCCGAGCGAGGTGAGAAGTTACATACCCCACACCGCATGTTTTACATACCATGCGGGGTCCAAAACTCTATAAAATATGCCCCCGAATGCTAGAAGGGGGTCGGAGTCCAGAGCCTCTGAGACGTCAGAAGGTCTCTCGGACTAAGGCTCTTTGATCATAGGGCTCGTCCTTACGATCATTGAGTCTGGGCAGAGGAGTCAGCGGCCCGACCCGGTAACAGGTAGCGGGACTGACACGGTGGAAAGGAATCGCAAGGCCGGTCCAGATCCTTAAAGAGGCGGATTCGACACGGAGGCTTGGAAGCGCTGGTGAGTAACTGATAAAAGGCTTGTAAGGCACGTGCAGAGACCTAGGCGAATATTGGCCCCACAGAAGGAATAAATTACTTTAGCGAATATTGGCCCTAGAAAGGGATCAAATTTGGGTCCTGGAATATTGATAGTAGCTACAAGGATAAGATATTAAGTGTTACACCCGTCAAGCTTTAGAACCCCGAGCCTGCGGGGAGTACAGGTAAATAGGTTAGAACCCCGAGCCTGCGGGGAGTACAGGTTGGTTAGGGACGTACTGCTAATCCCCCCTCGAAAGAAGGGGCAACGGCAGCCTGTAACAGGGTGTTGTTTGAGTATAATACATAAGGTGAAATGCACATTTAATGTAACCGAAGTAGAGATGTAACTGAAGTTTAGTGTACACATGGTAAGCTTGCAAGAAAATATATACTGTCTCTTTAAAAGCAGCTGCAACTAAGGAAACTGCATAGAATGGCATAGACTGACACTCAAGCTTTTGCTAAGGAAACTGCATCTCTGTACTTTAAGTTCTATTTCCTGCTGCTCTACAGAGCTATGACTATTATAATCATGAAAAATAAATTGTCTCTTCTACTTACAACACTCTTTGTAGTTTCCCTGTTATTTCTCCTGGCCCTTCTTATTTTCCTGGCCATGGCCCCACTCCCAACCTCCCTCTCCTGGGACAAACACCCTATCCTGCTACTAATAACTTGGGTGCTGGGAGGATTTTGTCCTGTATTCTGTTGCTCCTATATCCTGACTTCCTATGTTACAACATGGGCCTCCAAAAATCAGTCACCGAATAAGGGCGGGGCAATTATCCCCGTGGCCAAAAGGACCCAGGTCAGCATGCCACCTCCGATGAATAAGACCCCGGAGGGTGACCAAAATCGTAGCGGCGTCGAGTAATCAGCAATATAGGGGCCGCCCAAAGCATGGTGCTGCATCTCTGACCATCTTAACTAACAGCCATTGATATCCTTCATCAATTTATCCAGTTCCTTTTTTAAATTAGTTATACTTTGGGCCATCTCATGGCAATGAGTTCCACAGGTTAGCTGTGCGTTGCATGAAAAAGTACTTCCTCTTGCATGTATTAAATCTGCTACCTACTAATTTCATCAGGTAACCTCTGGTTTTTGTAGTCTGTCAGGGTAAATAACTTCAGTTCACTTTTTCCACACCATTCATGATTTTATACACATCATATCCTGCCTTAGCTGTCTCTTTTCTACCCTACAAGAGCTCTATGGATTTATAAAGTGGCATTACGATATTTTCTATCCCTTTCCCAATAGTTCCTAATGTACTGTTAGGATTTTTTGACTGCTAATATGCATTGAGCAGAAGTTTTCAGAGAGCCATCCACAGTGACACCAATTCTTTCTCAGGTAGTAACAGATGATTAAGAACTCATTATTGTATATGCATAGTTGGGATAATTCTTCCCATTGTGCTTTACTTTACACTTAAGGCTTTTGATACGGTTTCCCACAGCATTCTCGTTGGCAAGTTAAGGAAGTATGGATTGGACAAGTGGACCGTAAGGTGAATAGAAAACTGGCTACATCAACGGGCTCAGCGGGTAGGAATCAATGGCTCGATGTCTGGTTGGCAACCGGTAACGAGTAGAGTGCCCGAGGGATCGGTCCTGGAGCCAGTTCTGTTCAACATTAATGATCTTGATGATGGGATAGACTGCATGCTTAGTAAGTTTGCGGATGACACCAAGTTGGGGGGAATGGTAGATACTCTGGAGGGCAGGGACAGGATCCAAGGAGACTTGGACAAATTGGAACACTGGGCCGAAAGAAACCTCATGAGGTTCAACAAAGTCCTGCACTTAGGACGGAAAAATCCCATGCACTGCTACAGGCCGGGGACCGATCGACTAAGTAGCAGCGCTGTAGAAAAGGACCTGGGAGTTATGGTGGATGGGAAGATGAATATGAGCCAACAATGTGCCCTTGTTGCGAAAAAGGCCAATGGCATATTAGGCTGCATCAGTAGGAGTATTGCCAGCAGATCAAGGGATGTGATAATTCCCCTCTATTCAACACTGGTCAGGCCGCATCTGGAATACTGTGTCCAGTTTTGGGCTCCCCACTACAGAAAGGATGTGGACAAATTAGAAAGAGTCCAGCGGAGGGCAACAAAAGTGATTAGGGGGCTGGGGCACTTGACTTACGAGGAGAGACTGAAGGAACTAGGCTTATTTAGTCTACAGAAGAGAAGACTGAGGGGAGATTTGATAGCAACCTTCAACTACTTGAAGGGTTGCTCCAAAGAGGAAGGAGCTAGGCTGTTCTGAATGGTAACAGAGGACAGAACAAGGAGCAATGGTTTCAAATTACAGCTGGGGAGGTCAAGGTTGGACATTAGGAAAAACTCTCTCACTAGGAGGGTGGTGAAGCATTGGAATGGGCTACCTAGAGATGTGGTAGAAACTCCATCTTTGGAGATTTTTAAGGCCTGGTTAGACAAAACCCTGGCTGGGGTGATTTCGTGGGAGTGGTCCTGCTTTTTAGCAGGGGGTTGGACTAAATGATCTCGTGAGGTCCCTTCCATGCCTATCATTCTATGATTCTATGAATTTCATCTGTGTTTTGTGTGATCCCGCTAACTCCTTTGTTTGGACTTAACTACCTTGAATAATTTTATATTGTCTACAAACTTTGCCACTTAACACTTCACCCCTTTTCCAGATCATTATGAATATTCTGAACAGCACTCAGTACAAAATCTTGGGGAACTCTGCCATTTACCTCTCTCGACTCTGAAAACTGATCATTTTCTTCTAGTCTGTTTCCTTATCATTCAACCAGTTACTTATCCATGGGAGGAAAATACTTTTATCCCATGGTTTCCTTAAAAGACTTCGTGAGGGGCATTCTGAAAGGCTTTCTGAAAAATCAATGTACACACTGACAGAATCATCCTTATCCACATGCTTGTTGATATACTCAAAGAATTTTAGTAGATTGATGAGGCATGATTTCCCATTACAAAGGCCATACAAATTTGTCCAATACTGGAGTTAAGTTCACCAGCCTGCAATTCCCAAGATCTCATCTGGATCACTTTTTAAAAATTAAGTGATACATTAGCTGCCTTCCATTAATCTAGTACAGAAGCTGATTTCAGTGAGATAGGTCACATACCACTGTCTGAAGTTCTACAATTTCTTATTTGAGTTCCTTCAGAACGCCTGGGTGAATACCTCCTTATGACCCTTTAGCGTACCAATTTATGACCTGCCTTATGACCCTTTAGCGTACCAATTTCCTCTCAAATCTCTTGTACTGATACATCTATGGGGGACCATACTTCAGATTTGTCACCCAAAAAGAGTAGCTCTGATCTAGGTATCTTCCACATATCATCTGCAGGGGGGACTGATGCAAAGACTTCACTTATCTTTTCTATATTGCCTGTGTCTTATTGAGTGCTTTTAACACCTTTGTCATCTAGTGGCCACACTGTCTATTTGGCAGGTTTTCTGCTTCTGAAACACTTAGTTTTTGTCTCTTTGGCGAGTTGCTTCCCAAATTCTTTGTTGGCCTGCCTTATTAGACTTTTATATTTTACTTGTCAGAGTTTATGCTGCTTTCTATTTTCCTCAGTAGGATGTGACTTCCAAATTTTAAGGATGCCTTTTAGTGTCTAATGGCCCCCACTACTCTACTGTTTAGCAACTGTGGCATTCTTTTGGTTCTCCTGATGTCTTTTTTGATTTGGGGTTTACATTTAGTCTGAGCCTCTATTATGATGTTTTAAAGTGCTGCTTGCAAGCATTTTACTCTTGTGACTGCTATTTTTAATTTCCATTTAAGCAGTGTCCTTTTATGTAGGTTCCATTTTTAGGAGTTAAATGTCACTGTGATAAGTTTCATTTTAGTTTGTATTTTCATCTTTAGAAGGATGCTAAATTTAATTATAATATAGTCACTATTGGTTCAGCTACAGTTACCTATTGGACCAGATACTGTGTTCCACGTAAAACAAAATCACAAATGTGGGTTAGAGAAGTAGACTGCTCAAAGTGTCTATAAATTCAACCTCTGTATCTCAACCTGAGGTGACATTTAACCAGTCAATATGAGAGCTGAAATCTTCCATTACTATTGTGTTTACTGGTTTTGTAGTCTTTCTAACTTCCCTTAGCATTTCAGTGACTGTCACCATCCTGGTCAGGTGGTTGGTAATATATTCCTTCTGCTCTATTCATTATTCAACCATGGAATTTCTATGGATACATAAGATTGTCACCTTCACCGTGTTTAAAAAAAACAAACAAACAAAAAAGAAATAGTGCCACAGCTCCAGCAACGTAACCTACTATGTAACTGCTATATATTTGTACCCTGGTATCACGATGTCCCATTGATTGTCCTTATTTCACCATGCTTCCACAATCCTTCTTATATCAAGATCCTCATTTAATGCCAGGCATGCTAGTTAAGCCATATTATTATTTAAACTTCTAGTATTTGAATATAAGCACTTGTACATTTTGTCTATATTTAATTGCTTGCCTTCATGTGTTATGTTTAAATGAGACTCAAGTGACTGCTGCTCACTAGCTCCTACCTGTTCTTTACCACCCTCTTTTCCATTCTCTATCATAGGACAGAGTTCCCCTTTTAATAAATTCATCAAGAGATGTCTTAGCCTGAAATATCAGGCTCCTCTGAACTTGTCAGTTTTCCCCACAGCCACTGGCTGTAGAGGGTTTTTTTTTTTTAAATTATTTTAATTTTATGTGCCAGGAGCCTGGTTCCATTTTGGTTAAGGTGGAGCTCACCCATCTCTTCTGTCTCGGCTCCTCATTCCCCAAAAGGTTCTCTACTTCCAGATAAACCCTTTCCCTACACCATCATTACATTCATGCATTTAGACCTTGCAGTTCTGTCTGTCTTCCTGGCCCTGCATATGGAATTGGAAGTTTTTCAGAGGATGTAACCATGGAGTTCCTGATCTTTAATCTCTTACTTTGCAGCCTAAATTTGGCCTCCAAGGCCTCTATCCTATCTTTTCCTATGTACCATGGTCAGGGGTTCCTCTCTACCACTACCTACAAGACTATCTAGATGTCTCAGGAGATCAGTTACTTTTGCACCCAGCAGACAATTCACTATGTAGTTCTACCAGTCAAACACAAAAGTTTCAGGAAAGGGAGAGTTGCTTGGTGAGAGCCAATCCTCTCTCCATGCAGTGAGCCTCCTGAAATAGTGTAAAACAGGCCCCTGTCAGTCAGAGTTGCACAGTCCCTTCTATTCCATCCTGGAGCTACAGCTGAAATAGTGGATCTAGAAAATCTAGCATAGGTGCGAGAGTTTTCTGGCACCGTATGTTACTGCAATAGAAAATACACTGTGGCACAGCCAAGTCAAACCTGAGTGGTACTGTGACCCTGTTTGTCAGGTTGCAATTCAGGGAGCCAGGCCCAGCACTGTGGGACAGGAGCTGCTGCTGTAGGGTGACAGAGGCAGGCTCGCTTTCAAATTTCCCCAGCTCCTTGTAGGACCTCCTTTCTGCACAGGGCCAGGATTAGAATAGCGATGCTAGAGAGGAGGGTGCTACTGTGTGGGCTGATGCCTTCTTGGCAGGGTGAGAAGACAGTGGCAGAAAAGAAAGATGCTGGCCTATCATTTTGGGCCTCTGCCATGAATTTGGATCTTGAGTGGGATAAAAAAAAATAAATAAAAAGAGAAGAAAAACTAAACAAAATGTAGTTGGTGGATCACCTTAGTAAAAAAGTTGGGAAATCATTGAGCTATAAGCCCTATATTCTGCACTAAGTATGAACACACTAACAAAACCATGGCAAATGATTGAAAGCTAACTAGGTCTCTGGCACCCCACCAGAAGAACAAACAAAAAGAGACAAATAAAAACAACGCATTCAAACAAAAAATTCTAAAGTTAAATAATGTCGCCATCTAGGGAATGGTAGTGATTGGATCAGGCTTAAGGAAAATACATTAGATTTTAAAACGCAAGGCCTGATTCAATGGTATTCTACAATCTTCTGTGCTGTACAAGGATGTAAAAGACTCAGAAGGTCACAGGTGTTGGCTCTGAAGCAGGTCAACTGAATTCAGCAAAGCAGTCAGCCAACCAACAAAAACAGATTTTGTTCAGCACATATATCCAAACCATGAGAGTCCTGTGGCACCTTATAGACCAGGGGCGCACAACCTTTTTTGGTCAAGGGCCAAATTGCATTTTCTAAGGCCACTCGAGGGCCACAAATGCAACTTGCGGGGCGGGAGATCACATCACATCACATGATCCCCCCGCTCGCTCCGCTCCCAGAGGGCCGCACAGAACATGCTCACAGGCTGCATGGAGGAGGCCGCAGGTTGGCGCCTCTGTTATAGACTAACAGATTTCTTCAGGCATAAGCTTTCGTGGGCTATAACCCACTTCCTCAGATGCATGTGGGCTATAACCCACGAAAGGTTATGCCCGAAGAAATCTGTTAGTCTGTAAGGTGCCACAGGACTCGCAGTCTGTGTACAGCAAAAACAACACCACGGCTACCCCTCTGGAAATATCCAAGCCATGTTGATCCACAGAGGGAAGAGAATTCACGTGCAAGTGGTCTCCTTGCTGGGCAGATTTTTACACTTGACTCAGCAGAAACATTAATAAGGAAATGATGGTCATTCAGCGTTTAACCCAGGGAGTAGTTCCTGTGCAAAAACATAACTTAAAAAAGCTTGTGGTATTATTTCCAGAGGACTTTAATCTCCTGCAGCTTTTGATTTTGTTTCATATCTTCTGCACGTGATATGTTTAACCATGGCTGAGTGACCCCCAATTAATATTAGGGAGAGAGCATACATGTAATACACATTTATCATTATTACCTTTCCAGTCAATACTTGTTGAGCAGCATATGTATGTGCAATTCTGATTGATATTAGAGGAGCCAAAACCCTCACCTACAAACTGAGTGGACTCCTGTTGATCTCACTGTCATGACTGCAGTCAGATTTTGTTTGTTTGTTTTTAAGAAAAAACAATATCTGTTTAGATTAAATTTAATATATTATTCCACTACAACAAAAGAAAAATTCTTACTCTTTTACTGTTTGTTTAGAAATATGTTACTGATTAAAATTGGTATGTACAAAATGCATACCAAGGTCTATTCAGAATACTTACAAAGAATGACATTTCAATACCTAGACCAATCCCTCATCATAATCACAGAGATGTAGGGTTGAAAGGGACCTTAAGAGGTCATCTAGTCCAGCTCCCTGCACTGAGGCAGAACTAAGAAAATCTAGACAATCCCTGACAGGTATGTGTCGCATCCTGTTATTAAAAGTCTCCAGTGATGGGGATTCCACAGAATCCCTTGGAAGCCTATTCCAGAGTTTAACTACCCTTTCTATCACTGTGCATTCAAATTTTCCTTCCTAAATAAAAGTACTTTTATAACTTGTCTTTACTGAATTTCATCTTGTTGAATTCAAACTAATTCTCCATTTTGAATTTTAATCCTGTCCTTCAAAGTGCTAACAACCCCTCCCAGTTTTGTCTCATCTGCAAATATCATAAGCATACTCTCACCGCCATTATCCAAATCTTAATGAAAATATTGAATAGTACCAGACCCAGGATGGACCTCTGCTGGAACCAATCTGATATGTCCTCCCAGTTTAACAATAAACCACTGATGATTACTCAGTCTTATGTCAAGCAGTTGTGCACTCACCTTACAATAATTTAATTTGGACCACATTGCCCTAGTTTGTTTATCAGAATGTCACCTGGGACTGTGTCAAAAACCTTATTAAATGAAGAAATATATCTACTGTTTCCTCCATACTCCATAGTAAGGCCTAGGCCAAAACACTAGCAAAGACGACAATTAGTTTGGTTTGGGATGATTTGTTTTTGACAAATTCATGTTGGCTATTTCTTATAACCCTATTATTCTCTATTAAATTATCAATTTGTAAGCTCCTAATTTGTTCCAGTATCTTATTGGGTACCAAAGTTAGGATGACTGGCTTATAATTGCCTGGGTCCTCTTTGTTCCCCCTTTTGAAGATTGATACAATCTATGACCTTCTCCAATTTTCTTTGTGATCTTCCCTGTCCTCCATGAGTTCTCTAAAGGTAACTGCAAAGAGTTCTAAGGTTGTTTCACCTAGTTCCTTAAATACCCTATGTTGAATTGCATCAGACCCTGTCAACTTGAATAAATCTCATTCAAATAAACAAACTTTTACTTGCTCTTTCCCTATTTTGGTTTGAATTCCTTCTCCATTGTTAGTAGCGTGTTGCATTATCTGGTTACCATTAACTTTTTTAGAGATGACTGACACAAGACAGGTATTAAACATCTTAGTCTTCATGATGTTATCCATTTTTAGGTCTTCTTCCCCCACTAAATAGAGGATTTACACCTTCCTTTGCTCCTAGTATATTTATAGATGGTCCTCTTATTGTCCTATGTGCCTTGCTAGATGCAACTCATTTTGAGCTTCAGCATTTCTGATTTTGTCCCTAACATGCTTGTGCTATTGTTCTGTATTGCTCCTAAGTAATTTGTCCATGTTTCTGCATTTTGTAGGACTCCTATCTGATTTTCCAATAATTAAAGGGCTCCTAAAGGAGCCATATTGGCCTCTTACTATTCTTATCTTTCAGTGGCTTATGATAGTTTGCTGCTCCACATTTAATATTGTCTACTTGAGAAACTGACAGCTCTTCTCAACTACTATATGCCTTAGATTTTCTTCCCACATGACCTTTCATACCAGTTCTGAGTTTGCTGAAGCCTGATTTTTTGAAGTCCATTGTCCCTATTCTGCTTCCCTCACTCCTTTCTCTCCTTAGAATAATGACATCTATTTATTTCATGAACAGTTTCACCCACATTGCCATCAACCTTCAGCTTCATAACCAATTCCTTCTTGTCTGAGAATCAAGTCTAAAATGGCTCTCTCCCGGTTACTTGCCTCCACCAATCAAGCTTTGTCCTATAAAGTCAACAACAGTAATGCTTGTTTTGTAACATGGTTTCAGTGTTAATTATATTAATGCCTCAATACCATTCTTCATATCACATTGAACCTTTTCCCCAAAACTAGAGTGGTTTTCATGAGATACTGACATTTACATCAGTGAATATATTTGCCAGTGAAGTTTCTGCGTATGTACAGTACTACAGCTTTCACTAAGAATTGGTTCCACAAGCATGTTTCTTACGTATATACATGCACAAAGATCCTCCACAAGCAGTTGCAAATTGATGATGGGAAATTAATATTTAACTGAGTAGTTAATATGCTAGGATCCGTTGCTGAAATGTATGAATTATAAAGTCTCCTTCACAGTGTGAAAGTATAATTGTACCTTTTGCCAACTGGAAAGATCTACTTGTGCAAAGGTACTGCACAACAAGGTACCATCTGAGAGAGCAAATTTACAGTTTAATCTATTTGAACACCTCTGGAAGGATTAGATTTTTATTGATAAAACATCAAATTCTTACCACACACTCTCACAAACAAAAAGATATTTCCACTGATAATCAACTAACTGTACAGATAAGCAAACCAAAAAGCTGATTGAGAATTTGGTTTGACGAGGATATTTACTTTGTATCTTTTGACATGTGATGCTGACAATGTCTATTTTAATTGTTATAAAACTAACATCTCAACATCTACTGTCCTTACATTGTCCGACTCCCCACCATCCAAAATTTCCTAACTCAGACAACGTAAGTGGATCAAATAAAAAAAATACTTAAACATTGATATTAGTATCAAAATTGTATATAAAAAAAAAATCTGTCAAGCCTAAAGAAAAGAATTAATATAACCCTAA
>ML685803.1:2265563-2395360 GCA_007922175.1 Pelusios castaneus
TAAATAAATCTGTTAGTCTTTAAAAGTGCCACAGGACTCTGTTGTCTATTAGCCTCTTGTTCATAATCCGACTTACGACGATTACAGCACCTCCTTTGTGTTCAGTAGCTCGAGCTGTGGCCAAAGAGTTTGATGAAGGCATTCTACTAGTAAAGTGCTTCATGATAGCGAGCCTTTCCAGTGCAGAGACAGATTGATTAAACTTCCTCTCCTCCACATGATTAGGCTCAAGGGTTCTAGAACATCAGTCTTCACCTTACTCATCCTAGCATTCTCTCCCTCCAAGATTTAATTATTATCTTGAATGGTGGGATGAGAATAAAAGGAAGCGAATGCACTCAAGGGGAAAAAAATCAAGGGGGGAGGCAGAAGGGGAAACAACCTATAGTTTTGGACTCCAAAACAATTCTAAAAATCTCTATTCCAGCCTGCAAAAGCAGTCATAGTATTACCTAGACCTTCACAGAAGAGGAGAGCATTGTACTGCGACACTGAAATATTTTTATTTTGAAGTTTGGTTTCAAATAAGAAAATATAAAAGCTCCTTACCTAATTTTTGAATCTCTAACATAGTTGGGGTCTTTTAAATTGTCCTCCCATGGTAGATGGCCACTGAGCCAATGAATCATACAGTAACCTAGAATTTCCAAGTCACCACGTCTTGATGGAGCTATAAATATATATAAATACATACACATATTAGAAGTTTGTAAACACGGCAAGACAACTGAAAGCCAATGTTAACAGTGATTAACAACCATGGTATGCTTTGAGTTTATTTCAGAGGGAAGTAGGAAGGAAAGGAAACAAAAGTATTGTTTCACTGAAAGGAAGACTGATAGAAATTTGTTTCAAATTCCTATTTCTTCTTATTACAGATATGGCATGCTGCAGTTACCCCAATTTCTGAAATTGTAAATCTTTACATTGTGACAAAATCGAGCAAGTTAGTGAACTGGTTGATTTTTCTGTTCAAAACATTTTTACCTCCTTCTCCCCAAAAACAGAGAATAAGAGTTGAAACCCAAGTTCTTAAAATTATTATTCCACAAGTAGAAATATTTCAGATTTCCTGAACACGGAAAACGCTGTTTGCAGAGGATTCTGAAATTCTAGATTTCAACCGGACTAGGAATGTAACCAATTTAAAGCCTAAGAATGGCCATACTGGATCAGACTAATGGTCCGTCCAGCCCACTATCCTGTCTTCCGGCGGTGCCAATGTCAAATGCTTCAGAAGGAATGAACAGAACAGAATCAAGTGATCTATCCCCTGCCACCCATTCTCAGCTTCTGGCAAACAGGGACTAGGAACTTTTCCGAGCACAGTTTTGCACTCCTGTCCCTTGTGGCTGGCCATCATTGATGGACCTAGCCTGCATGAATTTACCTAGTTCTTTATGAACCCTGTTATAGGCTTGGCTTTCACAACATCCTCACAACATTCCACATGGTCCACAAGATACATTTAATGCATTTTTAATCAGTATCAACAGGCAAATCCCCTTTAAAAAAGCCTATCAGTCAATTGTTAGCTCAGGTGAGAGTTTACATCCAAAATTATTTTAATTTTTAAAATAACATCTGAACAAATTAGTAAATGCTGTGATTCTGTTGCCCAGCAAGTTGCAGAAAAAACCAAAACCATAGCTTATCTTCTGTTATACAGTTGGAAGATTTGGTTTTCTAATCACAAATATAAGACTCCATAGTACATCGGTATCTATTTCTAAAATGTCCTCTCTAAAATGTTTGTAATTAAAATAAAAACAGTCTTTTATGTAGCAAAGTGAATTAAAATTTTGATTACTTACCCACACCCTTATGTGCATCAATACTAGTATATTCAATTGTACCATCATGACATCTTTTGGGGTCTTCTTTATATTTTTTGTGCACTCCATCTGGGCAGTATCGATATGCAAGGCCATAATCAACCAAATACACCTATAAAATCCCACATACCATATTGTGATTAAAAGACTTTATATGAATTATTCTGTATGTAAAAATAAATATTAATGACCACTCTCAGAACTTCTCTGGAACAAAAACTCTAAAGGTCAGCTCTTTGGATTAAAAAGCTCCTTTACACATTCTTAAAATATGAAACACATGTATATACAATTTTAAAAACCGCAACAAATTTTCTGTCATTTAATGAACTATATGAAAAATGACACCACCAGTTTTAGAAATCATTTTTGCTGATTTAGTGGCAGAGCCCCGTAAAATATTTAGTTCCTATCTAAGAGCAGACTGGATTATAGTGTTCTATTGGACAACAGTAAAGGAGCTCATGGTATTGATATCAGAGATTAGAATACATTTACCACACTATTTCTTGAGTATTCATATAAAGCTAGTCTTACTGTCCCTAGTACAATAAAAAGAGTACTACAAAAGAACAGATGCTAGATACTATTCATCATTATCCCCTAGTTACTTCTAAGTATACTGACATTAGTTTATCTATTTAGTGATGTAAAGCATTTGGACAGGGATGTAGAGTTATGGAAATTATATGTATATTTTCCAAACACTAAAGAGTGTAAAAAATTAGAAAACTAAAAGATATTCCTGTAAATCAACTGATCTGAGTAATCAACATGTTGAGACCAAATTTTCCAAGTAACAGAACACTTATATTTGATGGATCCTTGAACAAAGGAAATAAAAAAAAGTGACAAAGCAGACAGGCAAACATAATTCACTGGTGTACTATATAATTTTAAGCTTCCACCTCCAAATAGCTATTTGAAATTCATTTTGTATCACAAGCACGCCTCCTGAATATTATTTAGGGCAAAATAGCCAACTTGATAAACTGCCAGTAAATTGCATAAAAAATATAGAATATTAACTAAATATAAATGTCAAGCTGAAATATCACTGTATACATTCTTAAAAATAAGATTTCTGCTAAGACTTGCAAGTTCAAAGCATCTCAGTTTGTTGTCAAACAGGATTAAAACAGGAAAAATGAAGCACAGATATCAGAAATACCTGATTAGGATTACTGTAGCTCAGGAGAAGGTTTGAGGCCTTGATGTCTCCATGCACATATTCATGCTCATGGATATATTCCAGAGTATCAAGCTAACAAAACACAATACACAATAATATCAGTGCAGTACCCAACTCCAGCCAGCAGAGGACCACTATTCTGCACAAAAGCAGTCTTCTAGTAAAAGGTTGCATTAGGAAGATGGATTTTAAAAATGTTTCAGGAATTACTTACTATTCTCAAGCTTAATTGTAACACAGTTTTGTGTGGAAACTGCTTTGCATTTTCTTCAAAATTTTTCTGAAGATCTCT
The DNA here is from genome assembly GCA_007922175.1 of Pelusios castaneus. NCBI lineage: Eukaryota > Metazoa > Chordata > Testudines > Pelomedusidae > Pelusios > Pelusios castaneus. Next base: position 2,268,883 of record ML685803.1, read on the forward strand.
CCCAAATCGGTCCATTACCATAAACCTATAGCTGAATTTGAAGCAGGAAAAGAAAGTTACTCAACTCAAGTTTGTACAATATTTTACTCATATATTTAGAGTTTATCCCATTGCACTAATTACTGAATGCATTTTTAAGAGTAAAAATAGCTTTGCAGGAAAAAACAAACATTTATAAACACTAATTTTTTGTAGTTTATTTCAACACTAATTTTTGTTTTGTTTGCTTTATATCACCTAAACAAGAGATCCTCAATCAAAGGTCACTTATATTTTACTGAAGTGGTTACTTTCACAAGTTGGCTGCCTTAAAAATAACATTAAGATTAAAACAAGAATTCTACTTTAAAATGAAGCTCCTCTTACAAAGATATTTTGATATTCATTTTTAAGGTCACCATAGTTTGACTTTAGTATAAACCTCATTCCCATAAAAGCCCTGCACATGAAACATTATGAATACTCTGCACTCTGAGAACTCATTTGGATTGAGACCATTACATTTTGTCATATTACATTTTCTTTTGCATCCCAACACTACCTGAATTAAAGTTCTTTACATTAGATTACTGGATGATTTAAGGCCCTATCCAAATAGATATGGACCTTCCGGCATGTGAGGCCACAAGTACCAATTGCCCTATGAAGTGACCTAGCCAGGGAAACAAACAAGGAGTCTTGCAGCATTTTTAAAGACTAACCAATTGATTTTTTTCATGAGCTTTCATGGGCGAAGTCCCACTTCGTCAGATGCCAGAGTAGAGTGAATTTTTTTTTTTAAATTTAAATTTAAAAGAGTATGGGAGTGAAAGACAAATTCTGTGATTACATTTCACTGCATTAGGTCAGATTATTTCAGCAAATAAATTGTATAGATTCGAACAACACTAAATCAAGGCTTCCAAAAGAGACTTCAAAGTTAGAATTCATATGCAAATTCAATGCCATCAACTAGAGTCCCAATGGGCGCATAACTGGCTCTCCCCACCACGAACATCAAACTTTAGATGCTTCTCACCTCTCCACTTTCTGATATGTTATATTTGAATCTATATAACTTCTTTGATTTGCTAAAGTAATCTGACCCGATTCAGTGAAATGTAATCACAGGATTTATCTTTCACTCCCATACTCTTCAGGGGTTTTTTCCCAAAGCAAGTTTTCACCACTCTGTCATCTGATAAAGCGGGACTTCACCCAAGAAAGCTCGACTTCACCCAAGAAAGCTCATGTGAAAAGTAAATCTGTTAGTCTTTAGAAGTGTACTTATGGTATACACTTTCGTATTACCAGGTCTGCTAAATAAATAATGAAAAAGGAATGGCTCAAAATACACAATTAGAAAAATTATATAAATACAAACACAAGTCAAAATAAGTGTAAAACGCAAGATTCTATTCTGTATGCATATGCTATTAGGCACATGATCTTCTCAATGTTAATGGGAGTAACAAACACTGATTTAAAATTCACCCTCATATATTAGAACTTATTTAACAAGTTAGTGGTTCTGGGTGGGGAAATCTTAATATGTCCTTAAACATGTACTTTACCTGTTTCCATTTTTTTGATGCAAGCCAGAACCCCAGTACTTTGGTACACCTAGGTACTTCAGTTTATGGGAACTAATCCATTTCTTAACTAAAAATATAAATAAAAACAGGTTTATGAGTTTGCACTGCAGGAGTCTTGTGGAAAAGATTACTTATAAATCATTTACAATTTATGCATGTAAGATCTAATAATTATCTGATAGTCAGAAGCCATGAACCAAAGTATACCAGACAAATAGGCTCTACCACCTATGGCTAATTTTGGTAATGAAACATATCCCAACAGGTAATTGATAAAGGAGACCCCATTGTAAAGCATCACTGATAATGTCATCAATACAACTAATGCCATTAATGGAAAATCACATACCAAAAAAAAAACAACAAAACTATGTCTTATCACACAATTGATTCAGTTCTTTTTCCAAATAATGCCTCAACTATATTTAACTTCTTTCAAATTATTAATTTTTCTTCTAATCTCACTAAAATCTTGTTTGGAAATCCTATTTGGTCCTGTGATATTACCAGCTAAGCCCTCAAAGGTTTATGACCTTAGGTGTAAGAAAGAGGACAAGAGAATCAGTTCTACTTTAGTAACTCTTTTTTTCTAAACAATTATCTTCACTAATTATCCATTTAGAAAAAAACATTGTGTCATTGTAAAAAGAAACATCCATTTATGATTAAGGAATACAATTAGGAAATGTAAATGAACACAAGAAGGTCACTTTTTAAAAATGGATTTAAACAGACACTCTTCATGAGCCAGCTAACACATTTAACATTAAAGGCTACCACTTAGCTGTTTTTTTATTAAAAACTCAACAGAATTTATTATTTATAGGGAAACATGGTCTTAGTTCATTCAGAATGTCTGATAGATCACTTACTTTGCTCTGGTTTAGCAGCTCGCATGTAGAACTTTAACTCAGTAAAAAGAGGTCCATTCTGGCTGGGTTCCTTTAAAAGTCATTTAAAATTAGTTAGCTTTAGCTATCAAGAACTATAGCTCTTAAAATCCATATAAGATGATAAACACCCACATACAAGCATATCACTGTTCACCACCTGACCCTGGATAGTTTAACATTTCACTGAGAATTCATTCCCTGTAAAATAAAAATGGCTATAAACAGACATAGTTTAGAAAGTACTTAGCTTTAGGAGTATCAGGAAATTATCCCTCCACACCACTCAATACAGATGAGAGTAACAAGTTAACAGAAAATATGTAGAGCTGTTTACAGCAGAAATTAAACACACTTTTGTCATCCTCTTTAGGTTCTCTGAATTAAGGGTATTGTATGCAGAACCCCTGCACTACAACAGATCATCCTCATACAAGTCTCAATTCTTAAAGTGATTGGAAGGAAAAAATAGGACCGCTAAACACTGAGGGTGGGGTGGAGGTTAGGGATAATTTAGGCAAGGCCAAATATCTAAATAAGTTTTTGCCTCTGTTTTTAATAAGCTTGGGGATAGCGGTAGGGTAACTAATGGGAATGAAGACATGGAGGTAGAAGACAAACTCGAACTGCTTAATGGGACTAAATTGGAGGGCCTGGATAATCTCCATCCAAGAATATTACAGAAATTGGCACATGAAATTATCAACCCATTAGCAAGGATTTTTAATCAATCTATAAATTATGGGGTTGTACTCTGTGATTGCAGAATTGCTCATATAGTTCCTATTTTCAAGGAAGAGAATAAGAGTGATCCAGGTAACTACAGGCCTGTTAGCTTGATCTTGGTAGTATGCAAGATCTTGGGGGAAAAAAATTGAAAGAGAAAGTACTTAAGGATATCAAGGTTTATGGTAACTGGGATAAAATACAACATGACTTTACAAAAGTTAGATCGCGCCAGACCAACCTGATCTTTTTTTGAGAAGATAACAGATCTTTTTGGACAAAGGGAATGTGGTGGACCTAATTTACTTAGATTTCAGTAAGGCATTTGATACAGTTCCACACAGGGAATTATTAGTTAAATTAGAAAAGATGAGAATTAATATGAAAATAGAAAGGTGGAAAGGAACTGGTTAGAGGGGAGACTACAATGGGTCATATTGAAAGGTGAACTGTCAAGCTGGAGAGAGGTTACTAGTGGAGTTCCCTCAGGGATCAATCTAATTTAACCTTTTTATTACTGACCTTGGCACAAAATTTGGAAATGTGCTAAAAGTTTGCAGACGACACCAAGTTGGGAGGTATTGCCAATACAGAGAAGGATCAGGATATCATACAGGAAGATCTGGATGACCTTGTAAACTGGAGTATTAGGAATAGGATGAAATTTAATAATGGAAAGTGCAAGGTCATGCATTTAGGGGCTAATAAGAATTTTTCCTATTAGTTGGGGACATATCAGTTGGAAGTGACAGAAGAGAAGGACCTGGGTATACTGGTTGATCACAGGATTACTATGAGCCGCCAATGAGATATGGCCATAAAAAAAAAAAGCTAATGCAGTCCTAGGTAAAGCCCTGCACTGATACAAAAATGTGAATCTGGATCAGAGCTGCAACTGTTCAGTGTCAGTATCTATACAAGCCACGTGCAAGGTTTTATATGCATCTGTAACCTCATCTGCAACCATGCTTGGGCTCACTCAGTCAGTATTCTGGCCTTTTGATTGGCTCATTCCCCAAACAGGGTCCTGCCTACTTTTTCCTCTTCTTGTTTGTGGTTCGCACATCTTGCTGTCAATCAGATTTCCTTGGCCACCAATGAAATCTCTGACAGCATGGCATGCAAACTACAAACAAGAAAAGGAAGAAGTGGGCAGGGCCCATATGGCGAATGAGCCAACCAAAGGCCAGAATGCTGACTGATCACATCCTGGGCAGATAAAAATAGAAACCACATGCAAGGGCGAATCTGCAACAATGGGTCTGCGGAGATCTACATCCGCATCCACAGATACCCGCAGATCTGAAGCGAGTACCCTGGATCTGCAGGGCTCTAGGTCCTAGAATACATCAGAAGAGGTATTTCCAGTAGATATAGGGAAGTGCTAGTACTGTTATACAAGGTGCTGGTGAGACCTCATCTGGAATAGTGTGTGCAGTTCAGGTCCCCCATATTTAAGAAAGATTAATTCAAACTGGAACAGGTGCAGAGAAGGGCTACAAGGATGATTAATGGAATGTAAAACCTGACTTATGAGAGGCGCCTTAAAGAGCTTGGCTTGTTTAGCCTAACCAAAAGAAGACTGAGGGGAGACATGATTGCTCTCTATAAATTCATCAAAGGGATAAATATCAGGGAGGAAGAGGAATTATTTGAGCTCAGCACCAATGTGGGTATAAGAACAAATGGATACAAACCATCCATCAGGAAATTTAGGCTTGAAATTAAACCTAAGTTTCTAACCATCAGAGGAGTAACGTTCTGGAATAGTCTTCCAAAGAGATGTGGGGGCAAAAAAACCTAGCTAGCTTCAAAACTGAGCTTAATAAACTTATGGAAGGGATGGTATGATGGGACAGCCTAGTTTGGCAGTTGACCAGTTTTTGACTACTGGTGGTGGATATGCCAGTGACCCAAGAAGGTACGTTAGATGGGGTGGGTTCTGAGCTATTAGAGAGAATTCTTTCTTGGGTGTCTGGCTGGTGAGCCTTGCCCATATGCTCAAGGTTTAACTGATTGCCATATTTGGGGTTGGGAAGGAGTATTCCCTCAGAGCAGATTGGCAAGGGCTCTGGGGGTTTTTCACCTTCCCCTGTAGCATGGGGCACAGCTCACTTGCTAGTGGATTCACTGTACTTTAAAGTCTTTAAATCATGATTTGAGGACTTTAATAAACTCAGTCATATAGGTTAGAGGTTTATTGCAGGAGTGGCCAGGAGGTTCTGTAGCCTGTGTTTTGCAGGAGATCAGACTAGATGATCATATGGGTCCCTTCTGACCTTAGAGTCTAAGAGACTGAAAAGTATACACAATTGATCTCTAAATATTCTTGCTTAGAGTACAGCAACCCCACACACACTTTCTTAGGAATCTTGACACTTGGGGTGGTTGTAATTGTATGTACCTGCATGATAATACCTGTTAGTGCTAGCTCTTGTTACTGAGTTGGACATTTAGCAACTGTCCAAGCTGCCATCAGAAGATGTGCCTGGAGCATGTGTAAGTATATGCAAACTAGCTCACAAAAGCTGAGAATATAGTCAGGCTATGTACACACTAGAAAATTTTGCTGACAAAAGTTTTGCCGAAATACAGCCACTGCTTCAATTAAATCGCTGTTGTGCGTCTTCACTGTCTCCTTCTGTCAGTGGATTGCATTCACACTGTCAATTCTTTTGTCAACAAAGTGAGCAGTATGCTGTGGGCAGGCTTTGCATTGCATCATGGGACAGGCACTGTGTCACATGATGAGGGTTTCCTACTAATTTGACAGCTGCTTTTAAATCACCCCATCAGCCAAACTGATACTTCTGAACACAGACACAAGCCCACAGAAGCAGGGATAAGGGGGATGTGAATGAATGAGTGTTGTGTGTGCAAGATACACACACAGATTAAGAGAAACAGCCTGTGTTGGGGACAGTGTACCTGCACTATGGAGCTGGAAGCAACCAATCCCAAGGATGAAGCCGCTCCAAAGGCAGCTAATAGCTGGTATGCCCAGTTCCCCCAATTCCCTCAGCACAGACAGGTCCGGTGCACCTGCAGGGGGCAGGGAAAGGGTCCCCACCTCCCTACTTGGCTCTGCACTGCACACAAGGCATTACACTCTCCCCTGAAGTTTAGGGCAGCCAGGCCCGTTCGCTGTTCTGTGAAGTGAGTTCTCTACAGTGGTATGATTTACTTGAAAACTCTGTTTTGAAAACTTTCTGGGACTTTGAAAGGGAAGGGGTGGAGGCAGATGACTCAGGCAGTAGAGATCAAAGAGCTGACCAATGTGGAACTTACAATGGCATACTGGTATAACAGGGCAGCTATTTTTAAGCAATGTAACCTAAGGGCAGTGTCTACACACATGCTTTTTCACAAAAACTTTGCCAGAAAAGGCGCTGCGCCTCTCACCTAGGTGGCTTTATTTTGACGACAAAACTGGGCGATTTTGTCGACAAGAGAGTCATTGTGAGTGTACACTAGGATTGTTTTGCCGACAAAAGTCACCTTGTGTCAGCAAAACTTTCTAGTGTGCAGCAGGCCTCAGGTGGCTGGCCCATGCTGCTGTAACTACACTGCAATTTCTAGCAAGCTAACTCCAACATAGCTATTCCTACACGTGACATCTTTACCCTTAAATTATGATACACACTCTTAATCCTTGCTCTATTTTCCTTTGCTTGTAATTATTCATAAAAACTAAGCAAGAAACCTCAAGACAATACTACCATATGACATTAGTAATGACTTAAAGATATGTATTATGAACCCTAAATCATTTTTGTAATTGTAAATTTTAAGGGTAGAGTCTGGTGTACCACTGACTAGACAAACAGCCAGAGTGCACTGGCCAGTTAACCTGGATATACAGCTGCTTGCATCATAGATTCATAAATTTTAAAGGTCAGAAGAGACCAATATAATCATCTGGTTCAGGGGTTCTCAACCTTCTCTCTTCTACGACACAGTAGCCAAAGAGGCCAACTGTTCCACCACAGGAACCCTCTGCCGCTGAAAAAACCCTTCATTGCTGCTGCTTTCGGCAGCAGCACAGAAAGCAGGAGCCCGATAAATACATCTGTTAGTCTTTAAAAGTGCCACTGTTCTTATTAGAAGTTGCGTCCTAGTTGAGAGTGAGGGCAACAAGTCATGGGTCATTCCTACAAGTAAGGCAAATAGCTGTAGAAGAGCAAGTCAGAGTGCATGGACTATGAGAGCAGGAAGAATGCTAAATATTTAACAAGTGAAGAAGAAAGCAACAGTACCCTATTAGTACAAATACATCCTAAATATATGGATAGGAATAAAAGGAGATAAATAATTTTCAGGAAGTTAGCAAAAGAAGTACTACAAAACACAGTAAAAAGGCAATTCCATTACTAAAGCAGGACAAAAACTGGTTACAATACTTTGCATTTCCTATAATGAGAATGCCACTTTACAGCAAATGATCATTTCCAACAATGGGCTCACTACCAAAGATCATAAGTTAAGTCTATTTTATGGTTAATATTTCCATGCCACTGTACAAATGAGCAGAGAGAGGAAAAATAAGTGACAAAACTTCATAATTCAGAACCAGACTCAGGAACAGAAGTCCATACTAGCAAGTTACAGCACAATTTTCCACTAAAAGATTATGCACCTTTCTGTTAAGCATCTGGTCCTGGCCACTGTCAGAAACAAGACATTTTACCAGATGGGCTAGTGGTCAGATCTGGCCATTCCTATGTTCTCAATTTCTCAAGTAGTCCCTGGAGCTACTTTTGACACCAGAACCCAAAGAGTGGCTCAAATTGAGGGCACATTCAAAAGTAATCAAATGTAACCTACAAAAGTGAATTCTACATATCAGCAAGATTAGGAGAGGAAAATGTTAAACTGTAAAGTTCAATACATATTACAAAATGTGGTCAGCCGCTGCATGAATTTTTCATCAATTATAGCCTATTTTTTCAGCATAAACAATTAAAACAAATGTGATTACTCCAACAGTGGTATACTTATTCTCCATTCCCTAACTAGATAAAAAACTAAGTGGCAAAATCTTTCTGATTCAAACGTTAGATGTACACTTAAACTTCAGTATTTTTAACTACTAAAAGGTGCTTTACTGTTACATACTCATACTTCAGTTCTCCTGTGTCTGAGTTCCATCTCTGCTCAGAGTGGGGACCTATCCGGGAGTCAGTAAGAGTTCCGATTCAGCACCACTTTTGTCATAACATTAATCGGTGGAGCCATGGGGCTATTCTAATTTACACTACTACCATAAAAATTCTGAAGGACTTTACAGTAGTAGAGAACGGTTGTAGCAAAGTTGTGCTCTGCTATTCCTCTGTTCGACACCCAGTCAACTCCTGCCTCTGGATGGATGAAGAGGCTAACTTGCACAGGAACTGCCTATATCAGTTTTAAACTAGAAAGAAATTCTCCAATAGCCATTTACAGACATTTAATCCACTTTGTGCTACCTGAATGGTGTAAAGAATTGTGCTGCATGATCTGGATCATCGTATCAACTACCAGCTTTATGCTGGTGATTCTCAAATCTGTCTTTCCACTTCTGATCTGAATCCACCCTTCATTCAGACTCATGTCTCAGCCTCTCTTGATGTTAAATTTAACATGATCAAAGCTACAATTTCTGATCTTCCCTCTGTAATCCTCATTTCTTTCTTCTATTCCATCTCTTTTAATAACACCATCTTTCTTAATGTAATTCAAAACCATAACCTGTCATTTTCAACTCCTTCTCACCAACTGCCCTGTGCACCCAGGCTCTGTTTAGATCTCACCACTCCTTCCTACTCAATATCTTTACTTACAACTTTTCTGTCCAGAAAGCCAAAGCTCTACTCCAGAACTTCACGTTTTGTCTTGTTACAGAAACCTAATCCTCTCTAGCTTCCCTAAAATACATGTGATTGTTTTCTCTGTTCCACTTTTTGTATATCACTTATCTGTTTAGCATGTAAACTGTATGGAACAGGGACTGTGTCTTACCGTACAAACTTACGTAGCACAATAAGATCCTGGGGCTTCTGGGCATTACATTAAATAACTGTGGTACATTAATAAAGCTCACACTATAAGGACCTATTACTTCTAACTATGCTATACACATGCTATACAAGAGAAGCCATTTGATATCTTGAAATAAATAGGTTCAAAATTTCTCTTACCACTTTTATAACATAGGGTGAATCTCTGCCAACCGATTTTGAAGAATTAACATCAGCTGTTAAAATATGAAGTGTTTATCAGCAGGATGAGCGGCAACTATTGTAAAACACATAGCGCTACTATTTGTTATGTTATTTGGTTAACTATTCTGAAAAGTAATTAAATATTAACATGAATACAAGTTGGTCAGTATTTTGGTGCCAGAATTATGTAGAAAACCAAGTTAAATTTCCAGTCTTGATTTCTCCCACTAGGACATAATTAAATGATAATGGAGTTCTCCCACCCTTTGCCATTCAATAGCACTATCTCCAGTCATGCAAAGGTATGGCCTAATTCACAGTGTGGCATACATACAGGAGGCTATCACTTATTTATCTTTTGATTAAGATACCACATATAACCAAAAAATATTTTCTACTCTCTTCCAGCTCTTACTTCTCATTTCAGAAACTCCACAGATATGTTAGTGACCGATTCCATGACAGGCAATTTTAAAATACTAGATACACAGGGAGCCAGGGTACACATCTGGACTAGTGGGAGAAAGGATTTGGGCATTCTCTGGGAGACAACAAAGTTAGTCTTACAGGAAAAGGCAACCACTAATATTTGCATGCGTATAACATGAGCAGAGCCCCACTTCTGTGTTTGAAACTGAATGAAAAATGCAGCTGTGGAGGACAATGGCAAGGCAAAAACCCCACTTGGAAGCTGCCTTCTCTTCAAGACAATAGTTAGTCCCCTCCTACTGTTACCAGCTCATTTTAGGAGCACTATGGTTTACCAAATGATTTAGTAATCAATGAGTGACTAACTGCCACAGAATTCAATGCAACTATGTCACAAATTGGGACAAGAGGGAAGGCACCTTCTCACATACTTTGGAAATAAGGTACCACATAGTTAAAAGGGTCCTTGCCTTGAGTGTTCATCTGAAGTTCCAAACTCTCAACAATGGTTTGTAGGATGATAGCTATAGGAGTGCTCCAGTTTTCAGTCTCACACTCAAAACAGCATCACAAAATTAAATTTCTAATGCAGGGCTTGACAAATCCCAGGTGCCAGGTTTCTATGGAGCTCAGGAATTTGACTGTGACACCTCACTGTGCTGCAGTATCTAGGAAGCTGAACTGCCCTGGTGCCTCAAAAAAGCCGCTGGCGCCTTCAGTGGTGCTGCTATACTGCCACCAAAACTGACAGTGGCTTTTTCTGGCAGCAAGGGGCATTCTGAAGTGCTGCACAGAGCTAGGTGCCTTAGCTTTCAGGCTGGCTCCTAGCTTAACGGCACATTTTTTGAGCCCTGGCAGTGAAATTCTTGGACTTGATAGATACTGCAAGCAATTGGTTATATAATATAAAGCACTTGACCCATATCAGTTCAAATGTAACCCAGCACAGAAGTGGAAAGCTGTTATGTGTTGGCTGGTCAGCATCCTACGTGAAATGAGTCACTAGCCTCTGTTTACTATTTAGGTGCCAACTATTCTCATGAAAAATATGACTATCAGAACACAGACCAAAGATCAAATTAACATGAAGACTGAACTATCCTCTTATCCCTATAGGTAGGTCTTCCACTATCAGAGTTGAGACACCTTGGCAAGGCAGCATGGGATGCCTGAAATGCTGGTGCCCACACCAGCAATCTGGCATCTCTCACAAGTACTAATGTTAGTTTAAAAGTGCATGAATGACCTTTCAGATGGTAAACTAAACTGAGAAAAGGGGAATTATGAAATCTGTCTACAAACATATGAGACATTACAAAGACGACAGATGATTTATATGGGAATAAAGAATGTCACTTCAGCTAAGAAAAAATGACTTGTCATATGAAGTAGTTGGTGTTAAAATAAGCGGGGCTTCCAAACACAGCTTACTGATAACTGTACCTTCAATGCCTTCTAATAACTATTTTCTACCTACAACTTTTCCATTCTACAAAAAAGTAAAACACTTAATTGCAGCTCTAACAAAACAGTTGTCATCTTAAAGATACTCAGTTTTCATAACCCAATACCCCCAATTTTGAGGAGAGGGACCTTCATTTTAAAAAGTTTTAGTTTGGTTCACAGATACTTACCAAGATACAGGCATCCAAAGCCACCTTGCCCTATAGGCATGCCTAATTTCCACTCTTTTTTTGATGTGTCTGTTAACACCTCTCCAGGAGCAAACTCTTCTGCAAGCTTCCTCTTCACAGGACCTCTTTTTCCAGATGTCTTCTTTATATATGGCATTTTCACTATAAGAAGTAAATGTCAGGTTATACACTGAGCAAGTTTCTTTCACACCCCTATTCTACTCCATATGCCAGTTTTTATGTTTATTTTGATCATGACGGACTTCCGCACAGCAATCATGGGTTGTTTAAATTGCCAAACTGTTACTACAGAAATACTTTGTAAGAAATTAGCAAGGTAATCCTGTTGGCACGAATCCTAAAGGAAAAGCAGTGCATATTCAAGGATCAGAAAAAAATTCTCAACTGATTACAAGAAAAAAATCTAATAAACAGTTTTAAAAAAAAAGGTTCAGAACAAAAGATTTTGTATTAGAGTGTTTTGCATATTTTAATACATACTGGAGAATTAGAGTCTATTCCATTTGATAATTCATTCTGATATGAAAAATCTCTTTAGCTGTGATACAATAAACTTTATCAGGCCTGTTAAATTTACAAATATGTTTTATACAATCCATGTATTTTAAAAATTGAGTCCTAAAGCTATATATACACACCTAAAAAAGAACTCAACTTTCTCTTTAATCATGTTTGCAGTAGTTTAGTTTGTCATTGGTATGATGCCAGAAAGAGATCAAACACCTGTAAGAACCATTCAAGTAGTCATGGAAACATTCTCTCACAAATCTCTATGCAACAAAACTGCAACAGTTGACTTACTGTATCCCGGGACAGCATTTAAAATAATACAGAAACCACTAATAGTGCAATAAATAACCTCCTGTTTCACGGTTCTGCCTCTTGACCTTCAGATTCCAGCTTGGGAAGATACACTTTGAAACTAATAACTTAATGGCTTCATCAGAGCCGGTAACGAGTGGAGTGCCCCAGGGGTCGGTCCTGGGGCCGGTTCTATTCAACATCTTCATTAATGATCTTGATGATGGAATAGACTGCGTGCTTAGTAAGTTTGCGGATGACACCAAGTGGGGGGGAATGGTAGATACTCTGGAGAGCAGGGACAGGATCCAGGGAGACTTGGACAAATTGGAACACTGGGCCGAAAGAAACCTCATGAGGTTCAACAAAGACAAGTGCAAAGTCCTGCACTTAGGATGAAAAAATCCCATGCACTGCTAAAGGCTGGGGACCGATCGGCTAAGTAGCAGCGCTGTAGAAAAGGACCTGAGGGTTATGGTGGACGGGAAGATGAATATGAGCCAACAGTGTGCCCTTGTTGCGAAAAAGGCCAATGGCATATTAGGCTGCATCAGTAGGAGTGTTGCCAACAGATCGAGGGATGTGATTATTCCCCTCTATTCAACACTGGTCAGGCCGCATCTGGAATACTGTGTCCAGTTTTGGGCTCCCCACTACAGAAAGGAGGTGGACAAATTAGAAAGAGTCCAGCGGAGGGCAACAGAAATGATTAGAGGGCTGGGGAACATGACTTATGAGGAGAGACTGAAGGAACTAGGCTTATTTAGTCTACAGAAGAGAAGACTGAGGGGAGATTTGATAGCAACCTTCAACTACTTGAAGGGTTGCTCCAAAGAGGAGGGAGCTAGGCTGTTCTCGATGGTAACAGAGGACAGAACAAGGAGCCATGGTTTCAAATTACAGCTGGGGAGGTCAAAGTTGGATATTAGGAAAAACTCTCTCACTAGGAGGGTGGTGAAGCATTGGAATGGGCTATCTAGGGAGGTGGTAGAATCTCCATCTTTGGAGATTGTTAAGGCTCCGTTAGACAAAACCCTGGCTGGGGTGATTTAGGGGGAGTGGTCCTGCTTTTTAGTAGAGGGTTGGACTAGATGACCTCGTGAGGTCCCTCCCAACCCTATTATTCTATGATTCTAAATAAATGTGTCACCCTCCAGAATGGCCCTAATCTTTACTAGACAACAAACCCCCTTGAGTTCTTCAACATCAGGGAACAAAGACTAAATTTTCACTGAATCAATTCTTTCTATCAAGACTGTTTTGGCATGACATGTCAAGAAATGAATATACAACTTTGCATGTGAAAGGCTGCCTTAATTTATTTTACATAGATTCTGATATTTTTCTCTTCCCTGTGAAAAAGAAAACAACCATACACAGAACTTACTGTTTTAAAAGTATAATTTGACTTGGGTTTTATAACCCTAACAACACTCAATTTGGGAGGCTCCTGGACAACAGAATAATTATTTGTATTTCTTGTATGTACTTTTGAAGAGGGGTAGCTGTGTTAGTCTAGTCCAGCAAAAAACACAAACAAGGAGTCTGATGGCTCTTTTAAAGACTAACAAATTTATTTAATCACTTGAGCTCTCATGGGAGAAAATCCTACTTCGTCAGACACTTTGAAGATGGGGAACTTACAGAATGGAGGAAAATAAATGCAAGGAACTCCCTTTTCCTGCCATTCTGTAAGATCCCCATTTTCAAAGCATCTGATGAAGTGGGACTTTCTCCCACGAAAGCTCATGCAATTAAATAAACGTTAGTGTTTAAAAGTGCCACATGACTCCTTGTTTGTTTGTCTATGTAATTGTAGTCCCTGACTATTCCTATGATGTAGGAGCTACATATTGTTTGCCAGGAAGTGGAAAGTGACAGCTTTGAAGATCAGTAGCTTCAAAGATTAGAAACTGCCACTTATTGGCCTCCTCCACGACTCATCTGGCAGGTCTCTGCAGATGGATACTGATTGCCATTCAAGCTCACTGCCACTGAATGAAAAGGGATGCTGGGACTACTGCTCACTCCCCTATATCTATGGAAGGAGATGGAGAAGAGGACTGAAGGAGAGGTCCCTAAAATACACTGAAGCTAGGACAATATCCCACTGAGCCCTAGTCTGTACTTGCCAAGCTTGTCAGCGTCAGTCGATGGGAAATACACAAGGTACACAAAATACCTTGTGTATCTCCCTACGACTTCCTAACTGCCCCTTACATACTGAGCTAAGCTGACCAGAAATGGCATCTGGTTGGTGTAGCTCTACTCCAGTTATGGGGCTGGAGTTAGAGCTTCGGTTCCGTGTTCAATTGAGCGCATCTTAACAGACCACTCTGTCAAACAAGGAATCTGCTGCCGTCAGTATAGACATAGCCTTAGTGGAGAAGCTTATAATTGGGAATGGTGCAAGACCAGGGAAAAGGAAATCATAGAGCGGAGGATATAACGAGGAAGCAATGGGGGGTATTGGAGGAAACAAAGATTGAAACTTTGCTTGAACTGACCTATTTCCAGTCCCTTCTGCCACACCTCCCTGAGGCTTCTTCTCTGGCTCATCAGTGTCCCTTCTGCCTTGTTGCTCGCTGACATTTTCCTTCCTTAGTTTTGCTGAACTTATGTTTCCTACTCATCAGTCTCTCCTCCTGGCTGCCATGCACCCTGGGACCCTCCCTTCAACTCCCCCACCACAGAAATATAGGGTCTTGCAGCTGTAGCAGGAGCCCTACGCACCACACCCCCTACCTGCAGCTCCTTGGTCTAAATAACTCATCTTCCCCCAAACAGCTCCCTGCCTTGCCAGAGTCTGCAAACAATCCCGCTAGAGATGGCAACAAGTATCATGCTCCCACCAGCAGCTGGAAAAAAAAAAAAAAAAAATCACCTTTGGAGTGGCTAGTGGCACTTCCTGGTGAATGAGAAGTGCCTCCTACCTCATATCTGCAGCCAGGAAAAAGGGGTCACCTGAAGGAAAAAGAATTTTTTTTTTTAAGTGCTTTAATTCCTCACCCCCAAAGTTAAAGGAACAATAGATCAGTCTACTCTTCAGGAGCTTCCTAAATGTGCAAAGTTTCATTAGGTAGTAGAATTATATTTGAATATTCATAGAAGATGTAGGTGTACCCACAGTAGAACCATAAATGTGACATCACACCTCAAGGGAAGATAAAGGTACCTCTAAAATTATTTCTAAGGAGCTATTTAACTATTATCCATACGTATCACATCTGAGCCTTCTAGTATCCACTTCATCAGATGTTTGGGATTTTCTCCCACAAAAGCTCATGAGATAAATAAATGTGTTAGTCTTTGAAAGTGCCACAGGACTTCATTTTGCTGAACTAGACTAAACACGGCTACCCCTTTAGAATTTTTAAACTCGGAATTGCTTTCCAATATTTCTAGCTATTTCTGCAAGACAAAATTTTCCTCACAAATTTACCCATAATCTGCACTTTGTTCTCTTGAAATGTTTCACTTGACACCTGAAGCTCTCTCTTAATGAGATACAATAGCATAAGGCTCAGATTAAAGATTTTCCTCCATTTATAACTGTAGACAAATCTTACTAGTGTGACTTGTACAAATTTAAATGTTCCTTGAGTTAGCCTGGCTGGCCTGAAAGAGAGAACAGTCCAGAGACACTAGGAAATGCTCCTTTCCCACCATCATATATCTAACTACAGAAAATGCTTTATTGGCTAGTGTTGGCACATCTTCCCTGGGATTTCTTCTTTGACAGCATTTTACAACCAGAGGTAAAATTTGATCCGTTTATATTCAACATATATATTATTAGCTTTTTCATTAAAGAGGTATAAATCTATTTCACCCTTATAACCTCACCATTAGTTCTACTGCTAACAAACCTCCTTACCCAGGAGCAAAACACTTCATTTCAAACAGAGTCCTGTGGCACTTTTAAAGACTAGCAGATTTATTATACTCGTGTGATAAATAAATCTGTTAGCCTTTAAAAGTGCCACAGGACTCTGTTTGTTTCTCTGCAATAGACTAACCTGGTTACCCCTTTGGAACTTCACTTCAACTAACTCCACCAAGAGGGTTTAGCAGAGGGTGTTTCTCAACCCCCATCCCAAGTTTTCTTTGTCCAACAGTTACACATCTGCAGACATTCAGTCAATAAATGAATGTATTATTATGACATCCCTTTAAACCATAAAAGTGAAAGCTCAGAATAAACAAAGTTCGCATGTTCCCAACTGAGAATCCTGCCCTTAATAAATACTGTAGATACACATACATGGTTTCTTGGCTGTCTACATTCACACCCATCTGTTACGATGGCACTGTGCCTACTCACAAGTTGGTCAAGCTATCACTAGGCCATAGGTGCCAAACAATTATAATTTTAAAAGGGCAGCATGCGGAAACACTCTTGCAGAAAGCCTGTCCTCTGCAAGTACTGAAGCTCCGGCTCTACATGCTTCCACATTTGAGATTATATGTGCAGCTATGTACCTTCCCAGAAGCCTTCACAATATAAAAACAGGAAGATTCTGTGACTGGAAGCAGTTGTAGCTGCTTACAAGAAACTAATTTATAAGAATGAAATTTGAAGAGACAAGGTAAATAGCTGAAAGGAATATCTTTTATTGTTATTGTACATAATTTTTCACCCAAAGATTGAGCAGTCTGTTAAATGTTGTGAACTACTACACTTTTAATTTAGAAACATCACTGGACTGCTAGCCTCTCCATATTTGGAGGAAGTCCTTCCTTTCAAAGCATCTACTTCTCACTAGGATACTACTAGCCACCAGATAATATTTTCATATTTAAAAATAAACATTCATTCCATATGATGTTAAAATGCTTTACAAAATCTTTCTTCTCTAGGGAGAATGCTGCAGCTGTTTTCCATGAACTTATAGGGCGGGAAATGAAGATTATAACAAAAATAAAAATGTAGTGGGATGTTTAGGTATAATCAAATACAATTTACTAAAAAAGATTTGCCAGAATACCCGGGCTAAAATTGTTCCTCTTGCACAAGACAAAAAGAGACAGAATATCAGTTTTCCCTCTTAACCAAACAGCACAATGCCCCTAACAATACACTAGATCACAAGTTTACTACAGCCTTACAAGACTTGAGTTACCTACATCACAGCTTTTTTCAGTCTTTGACTCTCTCATGGTGCGGGGGAGGAGAGAGGGAAATGGTCCGAGAGCCCAAACTTCTGCACAGCAATTTTTAGCCCCCAAGCCTTAATCCTGTGAGCCCAAGTCAGTTGATCCAGATCAGTCAGAGCCAAAACCTGGGTCTTTTATGCCAGTGAAGATGTATCTTTTGAGAGGAAAAAAATGGTCTAGCATTTCCAGGCTTTACATTTTCTCTCCTTAGTAAGTCATTTCAACTTCACCATTTTCTATGTTAGTACTCTCCCCACACCATCCCCAATCAGGAAATATTTCCATTTACTATCTCTCAAAAATATTGTGAAACATTAGTACACACAAACTGCATTGCAATACTTGGATGGAGGGTACTATGTAAATGTTACGGACTACTGTCCTTTAAGTACTGAACAGATTTGACCCTGCTTAGCTTTGACATGACAGGAATTTTGTTTTTAAGGCACACGGTTGCTACATTTTATGGGGCTGCATGCTCAGAGCCTGCAGACTGAAGAGTTTGGATTTTGCTCCTAAGAAATAGAGGTTTGTTTGTCTGAACTCTTTTCCAACACCTCTTTAGCAAGTATAAGTGATTCCACTTCTCCACATGCTATGCTAGAGGCATGCATACAGTAGTGCTTAATTCTTTCCTGCTCTGGTTCTTTTCTTATTCTCTATTTTTTTTTAAACTCAGAATCTTTTTTTTTAATTTTTCATCTTAGAGAGAACAATGCTGCTGACCTGTGATTCTTTTAGTCAATAGGTAGTTCCAGCTAGACCTGAAGTCTAAAACACATCAGTACTGCTTAGTCATAGCAGGACTTTCCAAGTCTGCCAGCAAAGAAAAAACTACCTTCCTCTTCCCTATTAAAAAAACAAACAAACAAAAAAAAACCACTAATTGCTAAATACTTGAAACTGTTTACAAGCTTAGAACTTGTTTTTTTTTTGTTTGTTTTATTCAAAACTATGGACATAATCTTGGTCACATTAGAGAGAAAAGCACCAAAACAGCCCCTGATGTTTCAGATATTTCCAGCATCAAAGCAGGTAGTTTCTACAAGCAAGCAACTTTCTTCATAAATTAGATCTTTTCCCTGCCTCGGGCCTTCTGTTACGTGTTTAGAATAACACTGCACATCTCCGATTAACTGGAGTTATTTAAAAAAAAAAAAATCAATTGGTAGCAAAGTAATTGCTTTAGTTGCAGCTATGTAAAAGTTCTTGCCGCTCAGTATTCATGTTCATACAAGACAGTGATCCTATATTGTTTTACCAAGATAGGAAAAAGATTAGGAAACTGGACTAAGTTCCCTCTTCACCAAGAGGGGATTTTAATTTTGAATCCTTCAAAGCAGCATGTTCAGACCTGTCAAGTTTATTTCTTTTAGAAACAATAACACTCTGATTCTGGATTAATTTTAGATCTGTTTAAGTATCTTGCTAGCCAAAATTACCTCTTTGTACTGCAATAACTTAAAATCTTCAACTTTCTGACTTTCATTCATGGAATTCTTATTTGATAAAGCTCTTTGTATATTTTTAGTATCCAGGACCATATCTAAACACTAGACTAGAAACAACCCCAAAATCTCTTCATTTCTAGACACCTACCCAAGAACGAAAGAGTCCTTAAATCTGAAGTATTTTGGGGGGGTCATTTTGCAAGTGTGAGGCCTCCTGTTTTGATATTCAGTTGGGGCACCATAGGAGCTGGGGTTCAATAGCTTATTCCTGGAGCGGTGGATATAGTCTCTCTCAAGCAGCCATGACTACTATGTGCGAAACTGAACCAGGAACAAGACTAACCCCCATTCAAAAACCTTTATCACCCGCAGAAGAAATCCCCCTACGACTGGTCAGGAACGTGAGACATGCCTCAAGGTGCTCCCCTTGGAAATAAAGGAGCAGAAAAACGGAGCACCTGACGGCCAACTCGTTTCAGTCGCAGGCCCAGGGCCCTGGCCGAGCCTGACTCCCTGAGGCAGGAATTTAAGGGCAAATTTTTTTAAGGCCCAGTTTATTTCTCCTCGCAGCTTCAATGATGAGGGGTTTCAAGCGTCCCTCCCCATGACAGGGCGGACCGATCCCCGTCGTGGTGCAACAGCTTCTTCCGCGTCCAGCCCCACTGCTGTCAAGGGCCCCGCCTTGAGCGGGGGGAGCAGGGGCTCAGAGGAGGCGCTCCCCAGCTGGGCCGGGCTGCAGGCCCCGCCCGAGGCTCAGGGCTCGGACTAACCTCAGTCAGGACCGGCGCCTTGCAGCAAATGGGCCCGTGGGGGCGGGGCAGGCGGGCCGCCCCTGAGGGAGAAAGGAGCGAGCGGGGGCGGAGGAGGGGGGGGCCCTTAGCGGGGAGTGAACGGGGCCGAGCTCCTTCCTCCCGGCGGTCCCGTCCTCCCCCTGCCTCTGCCCGGGCCGGATCCCAGCGCCGGAGTGGGGAAGGGCCGGCTGCGACAGGCTCCTCAGAGCCCCGCTCCAAATACCTCGGTCCGGTGTCGGGGGCCGGGACCAGCCGCTCCTTCCGCCCTGTCCGAAATTCCCGCACTGCCGACCCCTGAGACAGCCCGCCAGCCAGGCCACGCACCTCCCACTATCGCCTTATCCTATTGGCTGCCTGGCCGACGGAGCCCGCCTACAAGGGAACAGCGCCGGGCGCGTTCCTTATCAGCCACCGTCGCTCCCTCCCCGCGCCCGGTGCACCCTGGGAGGTGTAGTTTAGCTGCCTTGGCCAGCTTGCCTTTTGACTAGTTCAGAGCGCGGCAGTTCCGGCCCACGAGCCGCAGGAGGGGCTGGGGCGCCAAGACAGTCGGGACAGGGAGCCTCGCGCAGGACCGCCACTTCTGGGCAGTTGGTCCATCTTGCGTAAAACCCTACTAGGCACTGGCGAATGCAGGCGCAGGAGGGTGTCTCTGCAGGAGTGCCAGCCAGCCCCCCCTGCAGTCACACAACCTGGATCCTGGGAGTGTAACAGCAGGAGAGTAAACACAGCACGGTCCCTCCCTTGGGGGTTCAGACATTTGGGGGTCCTAGTTTAGCGGTTTTTAGCAGCATGAGAAACTTTTGCCAAAGACAGCTGGGATGCTCCTGTAATCACAGGACTCCGGGGAACCAGAGATTTAAGAAGAACACCAACTACCAGGAAATATCTCCAACTTAGAGCTGGTAACAGTGCTATCTTTGTTCATTCAGCAAGAGCATTGTGGCTGTAATAGGGTATCCATCCCTGGAACATGTTAAAACTGAACTGAGGTAAACTCTAGCCTCAGGTCCTAGCAGCCCTCTGTAGCAGTTTGTGCCAGTTAGCTGGTGCAAAGTGGCTGCAAAACCTTGTTTCCAAAAGGAATATCTCCCAGCTCAGTCTTCGCCCAACAGGTTCAAAGCCACTGGATCACACCAGCAGCTGCTTTACAGAGCAAGTCAGATATGAGCAGGGGCATTCTGGAGGTGGAAGGAAGCAAAGCAACCTTGCACCTTGCCTATTCCCTAACTGGCTTGAGGCCCCCTGGGGCTTTAGACAACGGAAAAGTTAGGTTAAGTTCCAGACGGGTAGCTGTGTTAGTCTAGTTTAGCAAAACTAAGAGTCCTGTGGCACTTTTAAAGAGTAACAGATTTCATGGGAGTAATAAACTTAGCTTAAGACAGTCCTGTTGAGGGGCCTAGGGCAAAGGCAAAGCAAGCCATTCTCCTTCCCTGCCAACAACAGGCTTCTGCTGTGGGAGGTGGATGAATTTCATCATGTAACCAGACATTACATAATCTTATCAGGTCTTTTCACGTTCTGTGATTCTAGGGTTTCACCTTCCTCTAAGAATTTCACAGGTAAATCATTTCAGTGAATTGTTTCATTTGTTTGCTGTGCTGAGGACCCTTTACATTCAACCTTGAAGTCAGTTTGTGTTGTTTTAATTTTTTTTTTTTTAAATACAGATTCTCCACCATACTCTTCCTATATGTCAAATCACATTACAGAATGATATAAAGTAATGAATAGCAAAGGAAACAATTTGGTTTCTTTTTTCAGAAAGCAGACTCAATGGGGTCATGTCCTCCTTCCCCCAATACTGGTTTTGCAGGAGTCAGATCTTCACATCTTGATCACCTGGGAAACCTGATCTAGTTGTCATCAGATTTCACTACATTTCATTCTGTTGTTGTCAGAGACAAGTCAAAACACACCCACACTTGCTTTTACCAAGCTGTGAACTTTGAAGACAGACATAGAAGGAAGAACAGAATTCAAGGAAAGCCAAGAGGAAGAGGAAGGAACTGCTTTGTTGTTTCAGCTCAAATGATTCCTTAAACAAATATTGATTTGATGGATACTCTTAACAGAATCTTAGGGATGCCAAACCCAAAGATTAGAATGGGTTAAGACCTATCAAACTATGTATCCATTATTATAGTACCTAGACACTTTTCCCTTTGAAAAAAAGTTGCTCCCATATAATGTATTTCTTGTGTTTTTCCAACAACCTGTACTGCTTTGAATTCTATACCTTGCAGCATGCTTGACAAGCTTGTAAAGAACTAGAAAAATGAAATGAAGAACGTAGGAGGTGCTATGCACTATAGCACTTTCCATAAGGTCATTATTACAGAGATCGCAGAGGGGCCAAATCTGAGTGAGTGGCATTATGATCCTGTGTGTCAGGTCTCCACACATGGAGTAGTAAACTGGACCCAATCTTGCTGGACAAGACTTGTTCTCTAACTTCTCTATCCTACCCACGGCCTTTGCACAGGCCAGAAGAAGTGATGTTTGCATACAGCCGCATGGCACTGCACTTCTAGAAGCTTCCCATAACCCAGTAGTAGGGCAGGATGCACCATTTTGGAACAACCAACTTAAAGGGCACATCGAAAAATACCTTAAATAATTAATGCACGAGAACTAAGGTAAGTTATATTGCCTCACCTAATGTATTAGCCTGAAGACATCTCTCTTTTCCAATAGTACCAAAGCTGAGCTGTCTCCCATGGTGCCAAAACCAGTTCTGTCTTGGGCAAAAAGGGGATATGGCAATCTCTAGTTCTCAGTAGCTAAATGAGTAATAAGGTTCTGTCAAATGGTCAGGACCTGTGTTTCTATTCACTATTGGTGTCCTGTGTTTCCACACACTTACAGGTGGTCTTTCTGTTGTTAAACAAGCTGGAATCACTTGCTTAATGCTGTATTGCTGCTACAGTTCAAGCTTTTTCTGGCTAACCCAGTGCAGGAGATGACCACACAAATTTTACGAGCCACGGCGGACACGCAGTCAGTCCTGTTCTCACTACATCTCAAAAGGAAATAAGTAGTGACCAAATGTAACCAATGTACAAAGTCTGAGCTGCATTTTTATCAACTGTTCTTCAATGCGTCAGGAATGGTGACTCTAGCAGAGTCAAAAATAAAAGCCACAAGTTACTGTGATAAACCTTCCAAAACTGCTAATGCAATTCCTGAAAAAATGTTTATTGCATTTTTTTCAAATATACTTAAAAGAATGATATCTTTTGAGGTTTTGACTGTCTTCATAAAATCTATTAAAATTCCAAAGGGGTAGCCGTGTTAGTCTATTGTAGAAAGACAATAGAGTCCTGTGGCACTTTAAATAAATCTGTTAGTCTTTAAAAGTGCCACAGGACTCTGTTGTCATAAAATCTATTAGTTAATGAAGACTCAGATTCCACATCCTGAAGGAAATGCATAACCAAAAATATCCTATACATGACTGGCAGTAAACAGAGGGAGCAGTTGGATTTAAATATGTAACAAAGTTGCAATTGAGTTCTGAATTACAGAATGGGACAGAAGGCATTTTGCATCTGTAAGAACACGAGATTTTTGAGCGTGCTAAATTTTGCTTGAAGTGGATAAGAGAGGAAGCAGTCTTCAGATCCAAATTAGTATTGTGGATTCAGTGACACCAAAATTTCACAATACATTCTTGCAAAGTTTCATCCTAAACTGAGCAATATTTCACAAAACCTTCAGATCTCAGGACTAAGTTTTGCATGAATGACTGTTCTCTGGAGATCTAGCAGTTTGTTAGCCAAAGAATAGGTCCCTGAAATCATAGCAATACATTTGGATTCAGGTATTTGAAATCCCAAATCTCAATCCTTCGTGTTCCTCCTGAAATTCAAAAGGTGTTGGCACCTTCTAAGAATATAAAAATAGCCAGATCAGGTCAGAGCCATGGACCATCTAGTCCAATATCATATATTCAGACAGTGGCCAATGCTAGGTGCTTCAGGTGGAATGAACAGACCAGGCAATCATAAAATGATCCATCTTGTCACCCATTCCCAGCTTCTGGGAAACAGTAAATTTACAAAACCTCAAATGCAAATTTAGATCACTCTCTAACTTTTGCATAACTGAGTTAGAGAAAGTTCTTGTGAAACGTGATTTTATGGTTTGAACACAGGACTGCAATCTGAGAACTAATAAAGAATCCCATGGACTCCTCTGTTCCTGGGACCATTCCCTTAACATTTTTTTTTTCATTTTCTTCATCTTCATAATGAGAACAGTTCTTATGCATCTCACAAGGATGCTGCAATAATACCTGTACAGTGCTATAAAGATAAATATTAATATGATGCTGAATCATGCTTAAAATTGCTTGGATCACATAGGATTAAAAACCTGGCCAAAGAGCTCAGAGGTGCAAGCATGGCTTGTGAGGAGACAGTGATACAGCAGGGTCTGTAGAAAGACAAAAGAGTCTTGTGGCACTTTTAAAGACTAACAGATTTATTAATCGCATGAGCTTTCGTGGGAGAAAATCCCTTTGGAATTTGACTAGCAGGGTCTGTAGTGATTCTTAAATGCCAAACACAACACAGCATTGTCATCCACACCCACAGGGTTTTCTGATAAATGCACCCCAAGTACCACTTCCCTACTAATGCTACAATGATGACATCTTCATGTTTGGACCCACAGAAAGGAGGCCCTTGAGAAATTCCACTGAGATTTCAACTATTTCCACCCCACCATCAACCTCAGCCTGGTTGTCCACTACAGTCCACATGGGAGATCCACTTGCTGGATGCTCCAGTACTCATAAGTGATGACCACATAAACATCCCTCCATACCAGAAGCCTAGTAACTGCTATACATACCTTCATGCCTCCAGCTTTCATCCGGGACACATCACATGATCCATTGTCAACAGCCAAGCCCTAACATACAACTGCATTTGCTCCGATCCCTCAGACAGAGACAAACACTTTCAGGATCTCTATCAAGCATTCTTAGAACTACATTGCCCACCTGGGGAAGTGAAGAAACAGATTGACAGAGCCAGATGCGTTCTCAGAAGTCAATTACTACAGGACAAGCACAACAACAGAATGCCACTAGTCATCACCTACAGCCACCAAGTCAAACCTCTCCAGCCCATCATTGAGGATCTACAGCCTATCCTGCAAAATGATCCCTCACTCTCTCAGGTCTTGGGAGGTAGATTTTTATATCACACCCGTCATATCTCATTGCTGTTCTGCATGGATTTCCAAAAGACTACATCTGTTCTCTTGCCACACAGGACTAAACCCCTTGCCAAGGAAATGTTACAATTTATATCCATGACTATCAGAGACTGGGGAACAGGTTTCACCCTCCTGTGGGTTTACCTGCAGGTAGGTGGCACGAGGCCCAGTGTTAGTCCTAATGTTAGTTTTGCCTTGATGTTGGCTTCAGCTAGTCTTGACTGACTTCTTTTTAGGATCTGCTTAGGGGAGAGATTATAGAGCGAACAATGTATTCAAAACTATATTTTATTCCGATAAGAAGAAATGTCTCTCCAAATCTAGCCAGTTATACCAGCTCAAATTTATAACATTAATATCCAAATATTTTTGGTTACTTCTTATGCAGCAGATTATTCCGTGCAGTACTGCACACAGATGCTAAAAACAAAGCATTTATTTTATCTTGATCAAATAAAATGTCCTGGAAATGAAAGCTAAAAAACTGAATTAAGATATTGATGAGTCAAAAGTCAGTTTATTAGATCAAGAATCATCTCCTGGAAAATTCTATAAACCCTCAATTTTAGATTGATTTTGGTTTGATTTTATAATCCTTAGTGACCTATTAAGTTTCTCATTCTGCTACCTCAAAAAAATACACAATTTGGAAGGGGAGCAATCTTCAAAAATATTGAGCAGAAAATTTAATCATTTTTGTTCACATAAATTTGAAATGAGACAATTTTTTGTCTTTTTGGGCAGGGGGCATTGTCTTTTTTTCAGTGATTGTGTTCTCTTGCAACATTGGTGGTTTACCACTTCAAAAATAAGATCCTACTTTTAACAGAAACTTTACAAAATAATAAAATTATCAGTTTTAATGATATAAAATTTTTAAACTGGGTGGGGAACTAGAAATGCACACCCCTTCTGTAGATATAAATAAAATACTAAACAGGTTTTTAAAATATTCTGTAAGTGCAATATGGATGAATCAGTATTTCAGGAATCAGGAAGAGAAATTCACCCTACCAGTGGTTCTCAACCTATGGCCCGCTTGCAGCCCCATAACCACACAGCTGTGGCTCATATGAAATCCCTGGGACTGTAGAGATAATGTATATTATAACAAATTTTTTTATCGTATGAGCTTTTGTGGGTAAAATCCCATTTCATCAGATGCTATTTCTTCCATACTGTAGTTTTCCATTTACCCACGAAAGCTCATGCGATAAATAAGCGTGTTAGTGTTTAAAAGTGCCACAGAATTTCTTCCTTATATATTTATGTATGTATATTTGCATGGCTGTAGTCCACATAACACAGAAAACTCCACATGTGACCCACAATAGTAAATAGGTTGAGAAGCACTGCAAACACCTTCTGGGACTTGGGTAACATGCACTGAAGTCAATCTCTCCCAGGGGAGAAATTCAATGTGAAGAGTATATGTAAAGACAGGACTAACTTCAAAGACTTGAGTGGAATTACAATGGTGGCTTAAGGCAAAGTATGGACCAGTATACATAAAGCAAGTGAGTAAAGACAGGAAAGGAGGGATTGGGTGCTGGGGTTACTGTATTACCACAATACTGGTGTGGAAAAGAAGCTAAAGGAAGACTATTTGGAAAGTTTTTTTTTCTTTTCTTTTGTGTTTTGTGATGCAGACAGGCATATGATTTGAAGGTCTTAGAAACACATTTTAAATGACACCAGACTTCCAAGATTAGAGTCTGTTTGAAGTGTACTAAATTAATCCAAATTAAAGGGCTTTCATGATTTTTTAAAAAAAAGTTTGTATGTTTACTTTGGTTGCAGTCCAAAGTTTATATAAATGGCAATACTTTTATTCACCTACCTCAAAGTGAAATGTCTTCACCCATTTTAGTATGGACGTGTTTATATAGGTGTGTGTGGGTACCAGACATCATATATTTGAATTCCACATGCGATAGATTTGTTATAGTACAGACAAAGAAACAGTACATGGGGTCTTAGTATAATGGTACAAAGAACTTCTGTTTATCATCAAACATTTCATATATCCCATTACATGTGAAGAATTATTATCTATCCTGTAGCAGTAAAACATTTTTCCCTATAGTGGCATTTTACTCTAGAAATTTATTTTGGTATTAAAAGGTTCCACTTTATAATGTCTATGGTTCAATCAGCGATGTAAGAGGCACTTATTCTTTGAACAAGATACATGAAACGCTTTTATTGCAAAGGCTTTGCTGTATCTATCAATTTTACCATTGATCTCTTTCCATGTAACACAGTTCTGGAAGCTGCCCATGCTGTATAAAAAAAAAAAAAAAATTCACACGGTGGCTTTTGATCTCCAGCTGGTGATTAAAGCATATTTTGGAGGTTTGAAATTTCTCATGGCTATTAGCATACCTCTAAACAGTTCTCTATTAAGTGGTAGCAGTGTTCTTAATACATGTTATTTAAATAAGTAATCAGGAATCTATAAACTTAGTATTTACCATACTTTATAGTTCAGAGGACACAGATCTCTTGAATGAAGTGACTTTGGTTTTAGTGGTATGCTGACTGATCAAATATCTTCTTGAGGTAACTAAGCCCAAGCAAAATGCAGTGTAGAATAAAGATATATATTTATTTTTAAACCCTAATTTGATATGAACAAGCTGAGCCATAGGCTTTTGCAGGCCCTTCTGTCAATAGATTGGTATCCTTCCTCTCACACCAGTTGCTATTCAAGGAGCTCACCATCATGTCTGAAGTCAGCAAGCTATCATGGTTTTGCCATGCTTCCCTTCCAACAACACTGAGGTTCACTTTAGTGACATCAGAACAGCCCCTCCCTTTTTAATGTACTTCCACTTTATTATGTTTGCTATATTGTACTTTGTTTACTGAGACAGTGTGCTTGGTGCTCTACAGATACATAGGAAGACAGAAACCCTGCTCCAAAGCATTGACAATCTGAAAAATTAAACGAAGAGCTCCAAGATTTTCTGTGATTCCACCTCCCACCCCCCAAAATAAAGAAAGACAAATTAATATTTGTTTACTCCACTTTTATAGGAATCACAACAGAAGTAAGATCTGAAAGAGGGGAAAATAGTAGCCTGGAAAAGATGTTCCAGTTGTAGGGAGGAGCAAATGGAAAAGCACAGCAACCACTATGGGAGAAGGAGACAAACAGAACATCAGAGCTAGCAATCATTGGCAGACAGAGGAAGACAACCAATAAGAGACATCTTTGGTTTGATCCTGTCATACAAATATCCGCCACAGTGCTAGGGGGCACTTTATAGTTATTTGTAACCAAGAAATCTTATGCTCACATCACAGCTTTTATCAAGCAGTCTGATAATACTCAGAGGAAAAGCAGAACTCCAGAATAGACAAATCTATGTCAAGGTAACATTTTCCTGATCATTTATATCAAAGCAACACCCTGAAATTATCAAGGTACAGAATACAGACATAGGACACAATTGTCCCTGTCCCAAAGACCTCACTATCCAAGAAGAAAAACAGATGAAGGCTATATATATATATACACAACATACAACTGTATTACATATCTGGCAGATGGGCAGCACCATGCACACTTTGCAGTTGAAGGAAAAATGTCATCTTCCATTTAACAAAATTACCAATATCGCACATCAGATGACAAAAGCATTCACCTTGACAGTAACTTTGCACTCTGTTGCTATTGGAATCCTTACTTTATTGGTCCTTGGCAGACTTGAACTAGAACTGTCTCCAGAAAAAGCAACACTTGTTGTTGCTCGCTTGTTCTCAAGCAGTCCATCCTATTACACTGCTTTACAGCATACTTCCGACTTCCCTGGCCATGCTAATTTACACAAAATTTGCATAAAACGTAAATAAACCCTTCAATTTGCATAAAAATTGTCCCCCTCCCACCCATCCCCCGTCCCAAATGGCATGACTTTTTTCTAAGCCCCACCAGTAGGTGGCCCATTGGTTATCATATACTTCAACCTAAGAGTAAGAAATGTTCAACAATTAAAAAAAAAAAAATTCAGTTAATTACCACTGACATTCTCCCCTTCCTTACACAAGCATACCCTGAGTTTAATCACATGCATTATTGTAATCAGCCTGTCAATCACATTTTGAAATATTTCATTTTTTTGACATAATTACAGTAGAATCCCTGCAGCCTGTCTAAATCATGGATATGGCAAGGCTGATATTGTGTTACAAAATCCGATCTGACAAAAAAATTGATGCTTCTGCCCAGAAATTAAAGAAACACTGAACTGCTAATGGTTTTGCCCTGCAAATATGTTGCATTAGGCAGACTGTCATGAGTTAATATAACTGCCTGCCCACTCACTGAAGAACATGCTTATTCCTGTCATTTTTTAAATGCCTAAACATTGTCCATGTCAATTTTTTAAAGGCTTCTGTGGCTATGTTTTGTTTAATTGGCATGATTTCTGTGGCGATCGGCTGTTTTAAATACTGGATTTGTAACCTAGTAGATGAAGGAAAAATTGAGAGAACCAAGCAGCAAGGAAGAGGGATGCTGGAAAAGGAGTTGGCCCAGGAAGGGAACTCTTATGAAGGGGGTCTTTACATTGAAAAAAATTGAGATCTAGACTGGAATAGACACATCAGCATTTACAAATGGTTCATGCCCATTATTAAACTCATATAATGTGCTGATCATTCTTTCAGGAATACTAGTTTATTTTGGGGTCCAGCAGAGAGCACTCTTATGTTTATATTACCAAACACATGACCTATGTATAAAGATAAGAGGTTCTTGAAAAAGGATACCCATCTGTCAGGTAGTGGAAGCTTTTCGTTAGATGCAGAATTACATGTCTCTGGCTCAGGTGACTGGTAATCAGATATCAGACATTAGTTCATATCTGAATTAAGCCAGTAATGATCAGTAGTTGTTACCATCTGATGCTTCTTTGTTGCACTCTGTGAACTTAGTCTGTGGTCCTGTCCACTTTCTAGTAGATAGATGTCTCCCTTAACAGAAACAACGGACACAATGGGCACTGGTTATCACACTTGTTGGCAGACACAGCAACAAGGTCAGGGATTGAACAGACTGGGGTGTGAAATATTCTTATTCCTAAAACTAGGGTTTGAAGCACATGGTTGAGACACTGGCAGTTGCTTGTAAAAGTTTTCTATGAGAACAGATTTCAGTTTGCAGTACTGTCAAGTCATCTCGCCTTTCACATGAGCAATGTAATTCACTTCAATGAACCAATTTATCCAGATATTTTCAGAGAAGTATTTAAATAAAATCATTTAATGTAATTGGATATGAATAATTTCCTCTCTTATGCAAGGCCAAATTATCTTTTCCTCTCCAAGTTTTTTCTTCTTTTAAACTCTAATTGGCTTTCCTGCTAGAGAGATGCTTGATTGACAGAGCACTATCAAGCCCTAGAATAGGCATAAAAATTTGTAGGCCTTCCCCAAACTGTACTATCCTTTACCTGAAGAGATCTCTTGTAATTGTGTTGAGTCTACTCTATACATCCATTATGTCCTTGGTCTTTCAGATGCGACAGATATGGAAGCCCTTAGTTGCCAACTGTATTGGTAGCTTTTATGTTGTGGACGTTTAGTTTTAACTAACACTGATTCTGGCACAATTATTCAGAAAACTAATATTTTATTTGGTGATTACCTCACCTCCTAAGAGCCCTACTTGTAAGATCTGTTATTGCTAATTGAGTTTCCACGCCCTTCATACAGATATCTGTTTGAGGCATTTAATGAATTAACATGAGTAGCAAATGAAGAAAGCATCAGTCATTTTTGCTCTTTGCCATAGTGTGACTGCTCCTCACTGAAACTGCGTGTAGAGCTTCTGATGGTGTCTTCACCAAGAAATGAGTTGTTTGAGAGAGCAGGTGTATAGAACTGCTTCATCACCCCCTTTTCTCCCTCCCATGTTTATTGAAAACCATTGCCCTCCTGTAGCGTACAAGGTCAAGAATTCTATATTCATTGTAGCAAAGCGTGCTACATATCTGGTAGAATGAGTTATCTGGCACA
Source organism: Pelusios castaneus (assembly GCA_007922175.1). Classification (NCBI taxonomy): domain Eukaryota; kingdom Metazoa; phylum Chordata; order Testudines; family Pelomedusidae; genus Pelusios; species Pelusios castaneus. The sequence goes on from ML685803.1 coordinate 2,299,804, forward strand.
CTGTTACAAAAGGTGTAAAACTCTGTTGACCCTTGTCTGCATCCACTTGAGGGGGACAAGAAGGAAGCAGTTTGACACCCTAGTATAATTTAAAATGACTAATTTTCTTGGTAAAGACAAGGACCTTGAAGGCATTAAAATGGCTAAGCCCACTATAATGAAATGAATACAGAAGTGAATTCTGCAGTTTTTATGACAGAGTACTGGCAACACACTGACTGTCCACAAAACGTTTTTTATTCTCCATAGAATATCAACATACTGCATTTCATATCATTCCTCTCTGTGTTCTTTCACTTGCTAATAATCAAATTGCAGCCATCAACCTTTTCATTTAAAAATACAGTACTTGCTCCAAAAGTAAGCACAGTCATTTGAAACAATTTTGTAGTGATCTTGGAATGGAATGCAAGCTTTAAAATGTTGAATTTGTAAGACTGCCACTTTGTAAACATATTATAATGTATATTGGTCTATTTTGGCAAAGAGCAGAATAATAATGTACTTTAAGAACATTTTGAAATACATCTTCTAACATATAAAGAAGCAGTGACGATGACTAATATGAGAATATGGCATTTCACTGCAAACCTAATGAAGGCTCTGAAAACCACAATATCTCATCACCACACTGACTACATAGACTGCAATATATTCAGTAGTATATTCATTGTAAGAGAAGCTGTGAGCAAGAAATATTCCCCCTCTCCTGTTAAAGTAACTTAACCAGGCTTTTCAGCCTGCATTTGATGCCACGTTTACTCCTCATGATTGAATGTGAATAATTCTTCTACCTCAGTTTTAACCCTAGGTATTACAATTGGTGTAGGTTTGGGGATTATTATTACAATTGGTGTAGGTTTGGGGATTATTGTTATGTTTATTGTTTATGTATTGGACTCTGTCTTGTTATACTTTATCTCTGAATTATCAAAAGAGTCCAAGAGGAGGGTTTATTCTAAAGGTTTATTTCTGTGTAACTCATGATATGCTAAACTGTGAGTAATCACCTGGGGCTATCTTGTTATCTGTGAAGCTGACTTCTGAGTTTAGTCCAGCAAGCAGCCCCACTGTTAACCCTTTGCGTCCCAAAGAGGGGACTAATAAAGTTTATTATTTTTGGCCACCACTTTAAGTTCCAGGAGCCTTCCTTCTCCCATCCTTTACCCACTGCGGACATTAGGTTGACTTAAAGTGGGCTTAGTCCACGTCCATGGACACCACTTTGTTAAGTTGACTTAATAAGGTCGATTTTAAGTCGACAAGGTCAATTTTAAGTCGACTTAACAAAGTCAACTAACTTTTTGTAGTGTCGACATAGCCGATGTGTAAAAGTATATTTTTCCTGTTTCATGAATTTTATGTAATTTATTCTTGAAGATTTCTAGTAATTAAGCCCTTATTCTCGATCCATGTAAATTCTGCTTTTGCTTCAGAGTTTGAGAATGACCTTTAAAGTAAATAGCAGTATTTTAGTGGTTTTATCAGAAAACCCTCAAATTAGTGCCTGCAGTGCACAGGTTTTGATCACTTTAAAAGGCCCTAGAGGAAACAGTTATTTATGAAAAGATTAGATTACCTCACTTATCAGGGATGTTTTGAATACAACATTTTATTCATTTAAAGCCAACAACTTTCTAACGGTTTGGTGTTTACTTAGGTGTAACCGTTTATGGTACATGGGCAGTATTTCAAGCCCAATTCTGCAGCTGCCCAGAATAGAGTGTAGAGTGTAGAAAGGCTGAGGTACCCAGGTCACATTTTCCAGGAGTGACAAAGTGAAGGTGAAGGAGCCGCCTATTACTGGCAGGGTAGGGAAGGGGGCAGCAGATGCATGTCAACGTGGGTAGCTCTGGCAGTCCCTATTTGGGTGGACGTAATTGCCAACAATTCTAAACGTCTTCAATGTCTGTCTTTCAAGCCAGCCTGGGATCATCTGAGGCCCACAAAATCCATTAGAACTGGACCATGTTGTGGATTTGAAAACACTTAAGTTATACTTGATTGGAGTATCTTAGGCTATGTCTACACTGGCAAGTTAGTTCGAATTAAGGAGGCTTAATTCGAACTAACTAAAGCCATGGCTACACTAGGCTTTAGTTAGTTCGAATTAAGGGCTTCCTTAATTTGAACTAATAAGTTCGAATAGGTATTCGAACAAAAGGGTTAATTCGAACTAACTAGTTCGAATTAACCAATGTGGCCATGTTAATTCAAACTAATTTCTTAGTTCGAACTAACCGGCCATTGAAATGAATGGGGATCGCTAATTCGAGCTAAGCAAGTGCCATGAGTGGCACTTGCTTAGTTCAAACTGAGTTTTGCTAGTTTGAATTAAGCTAATTCGAACTAACTAAAATTAATTCAAATTAGTTAGCTCGAATTAACTAATTCGAACCAATTTTAGCAAGTGTAGACATAGCCTTAGTTACCATAATCTGGAAATGGAGAATTTTCAGGAAATATTTGCAAATCTTTTCTGTTTGCCCACGAGAGCAGAATTTGTAACCTCTGCTCTGTTTGCCAAAAAAAAGTTCCAATCACTCCTCTGAGAGGACGTCACGCAACAGTGGACATGAAAGACATTCAGAGCAGAATGTTACCTCACCTTTGAAATATAATGGTCTTGGTCCAGAGAGTTGCCTTACGCCACTGTTAGGCTGGATGGAAAGAAAACAATGTTGAGCATTCAGGATTAAGTAATAGGCATTGTGCACATCCTTCTTAGCAGGGTTTTGTTACTTTTGTTTTAAGAGCTTACTTTTCACTTTTTGAACCAAAGGACATTTCTCACTGTTTGTATTATATGGCAGTTAGCAAATTTCTTCCCATTCACCATGCTGGATTCAGTGAAGCTTTTTTCAAGTTCATAACATAGCTTAAAGACACAAGGCCTGATTCTTGATTAAGCTGCATTTTTGTGTGGTCATCTATACCAACGCAAAGTGAACACAAAGTGAGCACAAATGGTTAACACCGATTTAGTAGCATTTTACTTCTACTTTGACCTACTATAAATTTCTAAATAAGATATAGGGTAACTTTCTTTTTTTTTTTTTTAATTTAAAACCAGAGAGAGAACACACACATGGCCAGAACCAACCCTGTAAAATACATGCAAGATCATGTGTAAATTCCAACCCTCTACAGTGTAGAAACATACACGAACACACAAAGTTCCAAACCAACCTTGTAAATACATATGAAAAACATTCACAAAACTCATGGAAGAGGCTCTGCAAAAGAGATCTGCCTATTATTACATAGGCCTTGTCTACACAAGGAAGTTTTGTTGACAAAAAAGTCCGCTTTTGTCAGCAAAACAGTAGCGTACACACTAGACTCTCTTCTTTATCAACAAAACTCCCCTGTTTTCCTGACAAAACAATACCACCAAAATGAGTGGCATAGGGCTTTTGTCTGTGTCACTCTGCCTTCTTGTAACCGTGGGAGAGCCGTCATACTTGTCAATTTCATTGCTCTCACAAAGCAGTGAAATTGATAAGTAATAGTATTTGACAATTGAAATTAACAAGGGGTTCCCCCACAGCAATAGGGTTTCAGCTGCTTGAGGCTCCCTAGGGTCAGGGCTGCAAGCCCTGGAGGATGTCCATCACACTGCCCCATGGCAGCTTCAGCCTCCCACCACTAGGGACAGAAGAGCCCCAGCAGCTTCAGCACAGAACTCCCAGCAACAGCTGCCCAGGCTCCCAGATTTCAGGTGCAGCGGTCCCCAGTGGCAGGGTGGTGCTACCCCGTTGAGGGACGAGCCCCTCTGCTGCCAGGACAGGGGCCCCAGGCACAGAGCCTGGGTCCCCAGAAAGGGTAGGGGGGCAGCAGGGAGCCTCTTTTGTTGGCCCTAGTGAGGACTCACTCCACTGATAAAAGGATGGCTGTGTGGACACTCATCACTGCTATAATTATAGCCGTGGCTGTCTGCCGGCAAAACTTTCGCCAGCAGAACTCTGTAGTGTAGACATAGCCTTAGTGTTTGTATTACCATATTGCGTATGGGACCTAGTCCTGGATCAAGACTCCACCGTGCAAAAAGGCATTGTATCAAAACTGAACGCAAAGGGGAAAGCTGGAACTCTTTAAAAGCTGAGTGAAAGAAGAGACAGCAGGGAGGAGTCAGCTGCCAAGGGAATCAGTTTGGTGAAAGAGAAAGAAGAGTTGCAGAGTCTTCCTGAGCATGAGATCCCCCTCCCCCCAGTAGGAAGCAATGAAGCAGAGAGGACAAGAAGAGCAGATCCACAATTACTGGAGATGGGAACTGGTTAAGAGGGGAGGCTCCTCCAATCATTACTGGAGGGGAAGAGATTGAGGCAACCAGGAGAGAAAGCAAAAATCTACTCCAAGGACATTCTACTACTACCACTGTAATACATAAAATACTCACTGGCTGAGGATGAAAAGAAGGGGACTGAAGCACTCATGAAGGATAGGAGACATTCACTAGCTTCAGGGAGAGAGGTGTTCCTCAGCCAAATTTATCAAGCATATGTAGGGACCATTCCAGTGGTATGTGCCAAACTCAGCACTAGCTAAATCTACCTTTTGTTATTGTGATGTTTTAGTTCTTTATGCATTGTGTTCTTTATTCATTAAAATGATAAAGAACAACCAATATGTATTTTATAATGCTACAATGTGAATTTATGGTCTATGAAAATAAACTAATAGCCAGGTACATCGTAGGCGGAGACTGTGCTGGCGGCCACACCACTCTGCTGATGCACTCAAGCTTGACTTACAATTCCCTGTTATAATGTTTCAGTGTCATCTCTCTTTGCAGGATGGTGAACAGATGATGCTGAACTTGTAGAGTGGAATGAAATCTATTCTATAAATGCTTCATATTGTTACTGTTCAGACCCAAAGCGATATTAGCACGATGCACTAGGAAAGCTCTGAAAGTGTCTTTATGATGCAGGGCACTCATGCTTAGTACTTTCATTGTGCATTCTACAGGGGACTCCTTGCAAATGGCATCTCGTGTCATTACACAGTATGTATACTGCATCCTGATCAGAGTACGACACCGTAACAATCCAGCTCACGTTGTTCTAGGTCTGGGAACATGACCGGCTTGTTAGTGGAAAGAAAGGGGGTTGGTTTTTTGTTTTTAATACTACTATCCAAAAATCTCTGATGACTCAAGAAGATGGGAATTGGATATAGAGCCTCTCCTTGCTATTGTAGGTCACTGGCTTAAACTAAGCAGGAAGAAGGCTCTCTATATCACCTACACATGGAGCTGTTGCTGAATTACTCAGTGTAGACAAAGCCTTAGCTGGCAATGAGTCTAGAGTCTGTTTTTCCTGTGTCAAGGGGCAATGCATGCTGCAGAGCAGCATGGCTGCTACCCAACACCAATGCTGTACCTCGAGACACAACTTCATTGGCTATGTCTACACTCACAAAAGTTAGTTCAAATTAGTTAATTCAAACTAACTAATTCGAACTAATTTTAGTTAGTTCAAATTAACTTAATTCAAACTAGCATGGCCCCACTAGAATGCTAGTTCGAACTAGCCATGTCCATGCAGGGCACTTGCTTAGTTCAAATTAGTCAGTTGCATTAAGCTCAATGTGCCGGTTAGTTCGAACTAAGCAGTTAGTTCAAAACTAGCATGGCCACATTGATGTAATTCGAACTAATTATTTCGAATTAAGAGTTAGTTCGAAGTAAAATAAGGTTTTACTAGTTCGAACTAGCTTTTCCTTAATTCAACTTAAGGAACTGCTTAAGTTGAATTAAGGAAACAAGTGTAGACACAGAGTAAATTAAGTTGACTTAAGCCTGCTTAAGTCAACTTAATTTACAAGTGTAGATGCACCCATTATGACAGGGCTATCAGTAACACCATTCATGAAGAGTAACTTCACAGGGTTCCTTTTTTGAAATTCATAATGAGCCTGTGGACAGCTAGGATGCGCCTGAGAAACTTGGAACTTCATATACACATCAGAAGAGGATGCAGATCACTGCCTGAACCACAATCTAAGGGTCTGAGTTACAAGAGAATCTCCATTATTAGGCTAGCTAGTGGTATACATTGTAATGTGAACAGGGCAGTACATCATGTATATAGGTTAACACACAATTATCCAGTCCTGTCCCTTATAGAAGATTCACATCAGTGTCTATTTTGCATTATAAAACATTTAGCGGTCAGCTGAACAGAGCATTAGTACTGGCTGAACTTTCGTAAGCTCTTAATGTTGAATAAACGATGTCTGGTGATACTGTTGTAGTAGAAAAGAACAAGCTTTTAACTCAGAATGATGATTGCAAGAAGCATCCTATCCTTTCTGTTGCCTTTAGAAGAGAGGAGAATTCATTTAAATTAAGAAAATTAATATTCTGAGCTTCTCATTACCTTTCTGTCTCATGCTTCCTAATGCCTCTGATTCTGGTTCACTTCTGCCAGGGTCAAAAGTGCTTATTCACTGCTCTAACATTAGGATTTCACATCTAAACTTCACTTTGGACTCCTCTGGGATGATTGCAAAGTGTCTCTTTTATTCATCCCTTCATTCTTATCCCTACAGAATTTATGTGCCTGTGATTTTTCTTTCCTCATGACATCATACATCAGAGTTTAAAAGAAAACAACCAGCAAATGGAAACAACATTGATGCGAACTGGTCAAGGAAAAAGGAAAATTAAGAAATTTACCACTGAACTGAATATGTATGATCTGATTCCAATAAAGGAAACCTCAGAGGCACTTGTGATTAAACACAAGCTCACTGAGGCCACAGTCCTCCAAGTGACTCCCTACTGCCAGACATCTATACTCACCCAGATCTCTATAAGCTTTAACAGAACCCTGCCCACGTTGAGACCCTTGCAGGAATGAGACCTGAGTGATTTTACAAGATAGAGCAATCATGCACAGCTGCTTATTCATCCACAGGCATTTTGAAAGTGCCTAGCACAGAGGTAGATAATACTGCTTTTTGATACAGAGCCTAAGTACTATTTCAACATAAAATACCAAAAAGAAATCAGGGTTCAGGCCGTCACTCTCCTTAACTCACTCGACTAAGTCTATGTATTTCTAGACATGTGATAGGTGGCATCATAGACTGTTCTGTGATTCTTAGAAGTCCATCTCATGACAGCTAGGGTGGCTGTTTTACCTCCCACTCACCTTTCTCCACGTTCCTATCTTGCTACTTTAAAGATCGGCTCAGATAGACTAGTAACTGATACAGCTCTCTAGACACACATACAAGCAGAGATGCAACAACTGAGAGTATGAAACAGGGCAAGAACAGAGTAGAGTTTTGTTTTGTTTTGTTTTAATTGTGAGTGAATTAAGCGTGAGAGTGCGAGGGTATTGGCTAGAGCCAGGCTTTGTAAGGGGGAAGAAGAGACTGTTAGTGTTAGCACAAAACAGGGAGCACCTCAGGGGACACGCCTACAGACAGTCTGTCACCCACTGCTTTTAATATTCCATTTTGAAGTTTAATTAGTTATTAATTTCTGAATACTTAAATAAAATTAACCCCTTGGAGTGGCCTCAGTGTGCATCAGCTTCCACAGACTAATCTAGAATAGCACCACTAATCCCCTTACCCATTACCCTGAGAAAGAACATTTAAACAATGACCAGAAATGAAATTTTTTCTAGTTACAAACAGCAAGTCTCTTATCTATCAAAAGAAACTATTTTGGTCCCTAGAATTACTTCATCACTGCTGCACTGGAAGAAATATTAAACACATCAGCAAATAACACTTTACACTTGGAGAGTAATGAGTGAAGAAAGGGAAATTTGGAATAAGTTACAGCACTTCATAGCTTACCTCAGACAAAGTTGAGGCCCTTTGTTAGGACTTCCCTACCAAGGGAAGCTAAACTTGTGATTGGAGAGTGGTAGATCTACAAACTGCATAAGACTCCATTTACAGACAGGTGGTTCTTCACTTTCCATTTATATAAGCACAGCCTAGGGAGGGTGAAAGTTATTCCTGCACCAAGAACACCATTAGACCCACCTTTTCCACGAGAGAAGTGATATAAAAAGGAAATGCCTAGGTGAAGGGAGGCTGGTTTCTTAGGATAGGTGATACCTATTAAGAATAATAAAAGCTAGTACTGTATGTGGCAAATGGTTCATCATCATTGTTAGCACAGAGAGGTGAAGGTGAAAGAAATCAATGTTTTAATGGGCTTCCTAATTTGGTGATAGCTAAATGGTGATAACCAAGCAAAAGGTTCTAAAAATAACTTCCTTCATAAACCTTAATTCTGGCTAACAGATACCAGGAGCATCTTTCTTTCTGAACTAACACATACTTTAAGGGCTAAGTTTTCCCAATTTAATTTTGACTGAGTAGGTCCTTACTCCACGAGCAGTCCCAGGAATTGCTAGATGTGAGTAAGGTTTGCAGATCCTAGCCCTAATTAACTGGGCCTTGTAGTAGGTGTTAAGGTCCCTCTTTTATAAGTAGGTAAAATTTAAGCACATAGAGTGAAATTAATCTTGGTCCTAGTGAATTCTATAGGCCAGGATTTCCCCTGTAATGATGAATGCTGTATTGGTCTCTGTAAGTAGCCCTCTTCGCGAGCATGGATCCCCATTGACTTCAGTGGGGCTCCTGGTGATTGCAATTGCCTGCCAAAGACTTTTGCAGAATGGGGGTCTGCATGGTCTGTTTAAGGTGGCAGTGAGGGAAATGGAGCTCAGAAGTTCTGTTTTCTATCCCATTGTCTAGCCACTAATTAATGTTTGCTTCCATAAACACTATGACAATACAACAATTCAAAATCCAGACCAGGCCAGGATTGTAACTGTAGCTTTGTCCTCCACAAAGTAAAAGTGACTATAGTCTTTCGAAATATCTGTTAAGTACTCAGCGGTATAGAACAGCTGTGTGAACATCTGAGGCCAAGTTCATTCCTGCTTTTAGTAGAGTTTCACTGGTGATACATTCGTAGATGCCAAGGTCAGCAGGGACCATTGTGTTCATTTAGTCGAACCTCCTGTATAACACAGGCCATAGAACTTCCCCAAAATATCCAGTCTTGAATGAACAAATCAGTGATGGAGAATCTGTCACTTCCTTTGGCAAGTTGTACCAGTAGGCCTGTGCCATTATTTGTATTGTCACATAATCAAACACCTTTTATGATGTGTATAACTACTGTGCACAGCTACTACAGAATGTAGCTATATCTACCCAGCTTCCAGTACCAGTGAAGAATTACCATGCCAACCTGTCTATTTATTATTTGCCTGTATCCAAGGTACTTAATGGCCTCCATTACCAGTATATCTGAGCCTCACAGAATCTTTTATGCATTTATCTTCACAACCCAGTGAGGTGGGAAGCACACAATTAACCCCATTTTACATCTGAGGAACTGAGGTACAGAGGCTATGTCTACACTGGGGAATTTAGGTCAACTTAAATAAGTCAACTTTAAGAAGTCGACTTTAAGTCAACCTTATTAAGTCGACTTAGAGAGTCCACACAGGACTCCCAAGTCGACTTAAATTGGGCCTTACTAACTCGACTTAGAGAGTCTATACTAGACTCTCTAAGTCGACTAGTTCAGTCCAGGAGTGGGGCTGGCTGTCCCCGGGGCAGCAAGCCCCTGAGCGGTCTGCGGGAGAAGGGAGTGTGGAGCTCCCTTCTGCCCCAGACCATTTGGCTCCCTTCTGTTCGGGACTTCTCAGGTCCCGGACAGAAGGGAAACTCTTCTAGCTGGGACTGCTCGGGTCCTGGGGAGAACTTCCTTGGGACCCGAGTGGTCCCAGCCAGGAGGAAGAGTGGGAGACCCGCGCTCCAGCTGCTCAGCAGCCGGCAGCTAGAGCGGGGATCTCGGGGAGATGGGACCGGGGGGCTCCCTTCTCGCCGGGACCGGAGCGGTCCTGGCCGAAGGGAGCCCCGTGCTCCCTCCTAGCCGGACCGAGCGGTCATGGCCAGGAGGGAGCGCGGGAGATCCGTGGTCCAGCTGCTGAGCTGGAACACGGGTCTCCCGCTTTCCCTCCTGGTCAGGACCGCAGGGTCCTGGCTAGGAGGGAGCGCGTGGCTTCCTTCTTGCCGGGACCATGGGGCCTCCTTCTTGCCGGGACCTCAGTAGTCCCGGGGAGAAGGGAGCCCCGCGGTCCCTTCTTGCCAGAACCTGAGTGGTCCCAGCGAGAAGGAAGCTCCCTTTCCCCGTGCCCTAAGTCGACTTAAAAAGTCGACTTAAGTCGACTTTATACAAGGTGTTATAAAGTCGACTTTGAATTTCCTTAAGTTGACTTAAGCAGCAGCTTAAGTCGACTTAAGGAAATGCCAGTCTGGACGCAGAGTAAATTAAGTCGACTTAAGCATGCTTAAATCGACTTAATTTACTAGTGTAGCCGCACCCAGAGAGACCAAGTGACTCACGCAGTGTCACACGGGAAGTCTGTGGTGGAGCAGGGATGAGAACCCAGCTCTATTAAGGCCTAGCATAGGGGCTGATATAGTGTCTTTCCACTACCTATGACCAATTCTTATAGCTGAAACTTTCAAGGTAGTTGACAGCTCTGCATAATACCCTTGATCAAGGACACAGTACTGCATCATAAGTCAGGAAATCCATTCTGATCCTGGCTTCAGATTGTCATCTTAAATTCCAAAGCGAACACTAACAAGGAGGCAGGGATATTTAACCTTCATGATAGTTGCCAATGCAAAAGTGGTGGTGATATTAATTTGTATTGCAGTTATTCCTATGTATCCCAGTTGAGACTGGGATGCTGTTACAATAAGTGCTGCATGAACACAGAATGAGAGACAGTTCCTGCGCTGAAGAATTTCACAATCTAAGTAGACACGACAGACAGAGGGTTGGAGAGAATGCATATGTAATACAATCAGAGAGAACCGCGTGATGGTTTGCAAACGTCATGTTAATTTTGCAACTTCTTGTTTGTTTCTTTCCACTTCCTTGTGTTCCCCCCACCCTTAATATTTTGGTTAGGGTTTTGTTTGGAGCAGATTAGCTGAAAAGAGAGACAAGGAAGGCAGAAGAATCATTGAAGAGAAGGAAAAGTTAAAGGGGAAGGTGGAGTGAGGCTGACATAAAAGGGATTGGTTCTAATCCTGAAAGGTAGCTCCAGGTCAGGAGTCTTGTCTAGGCCTCTGCTACTCTAACCTGCTCATCTGCTACCAGCCAGCTTTTCCACTACCAGTCCAGGTGTTTCATGCAATTGGGACTGGTGAGATGTGATACACCTAAAGAGAGCAGACTGGGATAGCGAATCTGATTCTGGAGCCCAGAGTGGCTCAGTGCTCAAAGACCAGGAAGAAATGTAGGCAGAGGGAAGATGGGAAAGGGCTGGAGATTTTCCAGCACTTGAGACAAAAGATGGTTAAGAAAACGACAGCATCAAGAATGCAAAAAATTATTAATCAGATGCCAAAAATTCACAAAATCGGCTTAAAAATCAAGAGATTTTAAAATGGGACTTGTAGGAGTGTGTTTTTATTTTTAATGCCCACTTTATCCCTCCCCTTCAACATCTGTCTGTGATAATTTCAGGAGGAACAGATCATTGTGGCGGACAATATTTTTGTACGTGTATAAAGTCTATTGGAGGGGAGGAAAGGGCAGACAGCAGCAGGGACTGAGTAAACTGGTGCAGCCTCTGCACTTCCTGTGCAGAAAATATAGTGTTGCCAACTCTCACAGTTTTTATTGCAAGTTTCACAATATTTTTTTGAAGTCCCAGCTCCTGGAGTCATTATGCAAGAATCCCAGCTTTCATATTTAAAAGCAAGTGTACGGCCTGTGTAGTTGCAGTGAAAAGCTTGAAAACACAAACAGAGTGCTCTCTGAAAGCACAGATAGCAAATAAAAAAAACCACCCTAAATTCATTCTTTTTAAAAAAATCTTTTGATGATTCCACCAATCTCATGGCTTTTTCGTATTTGGGGTTGGTAATACCAGAACTGCAAAAAAACAGATGGAAACTGTGAAGACGGAATTTCTGGTCTGATCAGCAGCAGGAAACACCAGAAAACTTAAGATGTAGTATTAGAAACAAGAGTGATAGGCTGTATAGAAATATCTAAGGTAGACAGGCAGAGCCATTCTCAGATTTGCATAGTGGGATTTTATTTATTAGTGTAATGAACCTACTGACTCATTTCTGGGCATTGTGTATAACATCTGCCTAGACAGAGCTCCATAGTCACTCCAATATAGGAAAGTGAACTTGTACCTGAAATAAATCTGGGGACTTGGCTCTGATAGGCATCAGAAGCTCCATGCATGCAGGAGCTCCATTCTAGAAGCAGCTGGCTGGGTACGGAAGGCTGGATAGGAGGTGGCCGGAGAGCTGGGGGCTACATGGCCTTAGAGCTGGACTAAGATACTCTTGTTGCTGGCAGTAGCCACAGAAGAAAGATAAAAAGCTGCATCCTCCAGAGAAGAGAGCAGTGCAGAAGGGTAACATTAGGTCTTGTTGCCTTTTATACGCCTGGACTGGATGAGCCCCAGGACTGTGATGACAAGTGTCAGGTTTATCATTTTAATTTATCATCATTAAAGTTACTATATGGAGGGTACTTTCAATTTTTCTTCCAGCAGCCCTAGTAAAGTGCTGAACTGCGCAAATGTTCTTGGAACGGACGGATGGAGCCCAACAAGCCTCATGCATGGAGCACCCACAGTGCTTGCTTCTGAGTGCAGGGTAAACCCGTCATACTACTGGAAATATAGAGGATGCATGTACCATAACTCACACAGTGACACCCTGCAGTGGGGGCAATCTCAGTATTATTCCAGCCATATTTTCCAGGGGATTGGGTAGTTCAGCTAAGAACTTAAACTTGTAGGAACGTATCTGATCCCATGTACCAGACCTTTTGAAATTTGCCCATACTGATTTAAATGTGTGTGGATGTTGAATGGAGTCTGTATAGTACAGTCTATGAAACAGGGAGGTCAGTAATTTACTTGTGAAATTCCTAGAGTGATGAAAGCCACTCAAAAGGAATTGAAATCTTTGACCAAGATAAATAGAATGGGGAAATGAAGATGCATTTGCAATATACTGTATTGTATCAAATCTATAGCCACCTAGGCCTTCGCAGTCAGCACTGTGCAATATACTATGGCCAATCAGAGCAGCAACAGTAGAACTCAGTTTCCTCTGCTTCAAAAGCACTAAGGCATGAGCTAAAGAACAATTGGTCCAGCAGGGGATAATGGCATCTGCACCCACATGCTTAAAAACACATGTACAACACTTCCACTTCAGAAGCATCTTACAACTCATGGCATGGACGCACCCTTCCATCCACACAAAGCCCCACTGACTTCATCCAGGCGCACAGGCCTCGATGTGCAACCAGTTCTAGGATCAGAGTCATCAGCTAACAGGCACAGCTTATATTTGTAGTATCTCCCGTACTGCTTTCTTCTACTGCCCTATTCTGTTTGCTGCTCTCACTTGCTTCATCTCACCTTGTATGCAGAATGTATACTCCTCAGGACAGGGGATGTTCTGTCTTATTTGTTTGCAAGGCTCTTTTTGTGTGCTTAATATAAATGAATTATATTAAACAGATGAATAGACCCAACACTCTGTTCCCCAACCGAACTGCCAGCTGTAACTTAATAGGAACGAATTAAAAAATTTCAGCTGGAATTTCCATTATATAGGAAAAAAGGGGATGTGGGTTGCATCTGAAGGAGGTGAGAAAGAGTCGTGCTTAGCTCTAGTAAAGTTAATGTCTTGCGGCAGCAGGCACTGTTGGGCTGAATCCATCTCTAAACTATAGGGCAGTCTGGCAGCATAAAGGGTCCTCAGTGTAACTGAGAATAAGGCCCCAAATCCCTGGGATTGTGTCTCCCTGTCTGTTTCACACAGGGATGTATGCACTGAAAACGCTCAGGAAATAACATCCCTGGCAATGGACTATTACCCACATTTTCCTCATGCTCTTATTCAGAGCTGTTGACTCCATCCCCACACATGCTGAAGTCAAGGCAAGTTCACACATTGTAAACACCTTTCTTTTGGCACAAGGACACAAAGGAATAATGGGTCTGGAAGCAATGTAAAATTGTCACATCGATTCAGTCACTGACAAAGCGACCCCTGGGCTTTGGGCTCGCAGCAGGCAGCGCTGTGTAAGGAGCCCTGAGGACCTTGAGTCACCAGAGAGAGACAGAATGGCTCTTTGCAAGGTGCGGAGAAATCATGGTCACTGCACAGCTTTAAAGAAACCACACAAAGAAGAATGATTATAAAATATGCTCTTGCATTCGCACCTTGCCTCTCCCTCCAGCTTTGTCTCTTGTTAAGCACAGTGCAGTTGAGGTGGGGTTGGGGAAAGAGGAACACTTCTCTAGCTTCAGCACTAGAGGGTGTGCCAGGGTCAGCTTCTCGCCTCTGGGGAAAGAACAGTTAACAGGAGATGCTTGCAAAAACAAGGCAGGTTGACTGATCGGGAGTTCAGGGAGGAGAGGCAACTTAAGTAAATGGTACATTATCCAAAACACTTTGTTTAGCATGTTCTTTGTATACTGGGTATGGTGAGAGTTGAAGCACCAGCACTCCCTTTCTTTTTCTGACGAGTAAGAATGCAAGACAAACTTTGGGGTGATGCTGTTAAGACCTTATTTGTGAGTGTTTAACACACACACGCCTTGGGGATTACCCAGCAGTGAAATTGACACTCCACCTGCTTACCCGGAAAGCCAACATAGTGTTAATAAAGCATCCAGGATGCACTATTGGACTTTACACTGGAAATAAATGATCTTTTTAAATTTTGGTGGAACACAATGAAGCTTTTAAAACTAAAGAAATGAGTGATGTGTGCTTGAAATGATTTTGGTGTTGCAAATTGCACAGCTCTTATTGCGGAGCTGATGAAAATAAATGAAGCTCTACATTGTTGGGCTACCCACCCCCCCTTCTAATAAATGAAATGAAAAAGCACTATTATGGTGCCACCTGCTTCTAATTCCTAACTGTGGTAACTTAATTCTGAAATTGTTTGTTAGCTATGTAATATCTCAGCCATTAAAAATACCGAGAGGCCATTAAATTCTTTAAACATTGCACTGAATAGAAAAGATGCAGCTACCTTCAGATTTTATTTAGATGAAGTGGCTTTTCTAGGGGAGAAATGTGTTTAAAATTGTGTGAGTGCCTACTGAAAAAAGTCTGTTAGTTTAACACAGAGAATCAGGGAAGTAAAGATGTATGAAATATGTGTAGGCTTATTTCTTGAAAAGTAAGCTATGCTGCTCTCTGTTTGTATTTTTTGTACCAGCATGGAAATAAATGTATGTATTTCACATGACATTTAATATGAAATGTATTAAATTAATATGCAGACATTTAAATGCAAATACAGACGTGTGTGTGTGTGTGTGTGTGTGTAAAATGATATATTTCTGGGATGCCGCCCTATCACCATTGTATCTAGGTGCAATTTATACATTACATATGTGTATATGGAGAGTGTGCATACTGTGAATCATATAGCATTAGGTTACAGTTCCTTATTTTAGGCATAATTTGTGTCTGTCTATATGCTCTGCCATATATTGTCCCACAAATTATTCTTTTAAATTAATTTTCAAGACAGACTAAAAGGTGTGTTTTCCTGTTTATTTTTTAATTAAAAAGCCATTTATTTTGGCATCTAAATCTGAGAGTTTTGTTCATTTTTATGAGGGACAGGGTTGGGGGTCTGTTGAACAGATCTTCTGCAAAAAAAAATTCAGCATAGGTTTAAGGAGATCCCAGTCTTTCTACAAAGTTATTCATCACTGGATAGAATGTTGACTTTGTCCGTCAAATTTAGTTCTAATGCTTAACTGAAGCACAAAGATGAGGGAAGGGTTAATATAACTGTCTCTGGATCCAGCTACACTGACAATCTTCAGCACAATGCATTGCTTAAATCTACATAGAAATAAATAGGCATTCCTTAGTTCATGAAATCAAATTTTAAATATTTTATTATCTCATGTAAGCATTATTTTAAAAACATCTCCAGGATCTCTGAATGTCAGACAAGTAGAAAAGGCACTAACCATTTCTTGTAATGGTTATTAATGGACAGTTCTTCTAAAAATCTTATACGACTGCTAACCTATCTTCTTCCTAACTCTGAAACCAAAAGTTAAGCCAAGTAGCTTCAGAACAAAATCCATTAAAAAATTCTTTTTGAGCTTTATACTGGCACATGGAGATGTCCTGCTGGCTGTGAAATCTGGTTGTATCAAACCAGGACATGTTCCAGATACAAATGTGAACAAAAATACTAATGTCAGTACTTTCAGTAAATTTGAAAATAATTTAAAAATATCAATTAAAGGGTCTTGTGGGTAAGAGACAAAGAAATAAAAAAAAAAAAGTTAGCGACTTAACTACAGTATACCAGAAAGAGAATACTTGTGAATAAAGCTTAGCAGGTACAATTTAAATAACCAGAAGAAGATTGCAACAAGCAATAAATATGTTTCTGTTTATTAAGTGGAGATGAGTGAATTGTTTGCAGGGAACAATTTATTTGAAGAATTTAGCCCTTTTTGTGTTAATAAATCCTCTATGAATAAACAAATTTCAGTGATTATTTTATTGGCATTCAGAATTATTTGATGGCTAGGTTTATGAACATATTTGGGCTTTTCATTTGCTTCCCAACTATTTGCTACAACTGCTGATTACATCATGTGATAGTTCCAATTCTTTATGGGTCTTAACCAAAACCTCTTGAAGTCACTGAGAGTCTTTGGAGCAGGGTCTGTTTCTAGTTTGTGATTGGTCCTGTAGGTCATGTGCTACTATTTCTGATCCCTCCTTGGATAACTGCTAGTACCACAAAGAACTTTCAAAATGGCCACACAAACACTTCCTAGAGAATTATTTATTTGGCATGAAGCATTGCATGCAAATATCTACACGAGGATAGTGACACTTTCCTTTTCCACAAACATTTTTCAAACAGAAGTCTGTTGGAAAGATGTTCCCAAAAAGTGAATGGAAGGGGTCACAAAAGCCATTGTGGAGAATTTGTAGTTGTCAGTTAAATAAGTGTTTGATTTCTCCCCCCCTCCCCCCCAGTATTTTCCCATTTCTGGTTTGTAGTACACTGCATGACATTAGAAAGAATTTTTTTATAAAATGAGAGCCCCAAACAAACAAACAAACAAAAAAACCAAGCTCACATCTGCAGAAAGAGCAGTGCTAATTATGAGACAACGGGCAAAATGGACACAAAATGCAGTAATATATGCAGAGGGATTTGGGGTTTTAAAATCCTCTAAAAAGAATGGAAAACTGGTAAAAGGGGAATAAACCAAGAATTAACTATAAACATGCGTGACTGTCTATCTGGAGTATCTTATTTAGATTTTCAGCTATTTATTGTCTGTTAATTTCCTGTGTTCCTGTTTTTCTATTGAAACATCAGACACCAAAGCACAAACATTTAAACTGCCTCTGCATATTTAATAAACACACACACACACACACACACTTTCTGTAAGCATACATAGATGGGTTCCAAGGGTATATGTGTACAGAACTCTCCCTACATAGCTCTATCTCCATATAGAATATTAAATACAAGTCAACACTCTTAAATGTCATCTTTTAATTCCTCCCGTATAAAAGACAAACTTTTCCTAACACAATTCCTTTTTAGTCTTATTTAATGAACTTCCCCAGAAAGCTGTAGGTAGTGAATTTCATCTGTATATCTAAAGCACAATATGATGGGTTTTTTGTATTAAAAAATGAAAGGGAAAAAGCAGGGGAAATATTTTGAAAGTCAATTAAAATTTTGTGTACGTTTTCATTTTTTAATGATAAATTAAGTTACTAATTTTGTCCGTGCTCTTTGTAGACACTGCAGGTTTAATTGCTAATTGTTAACTGCGAATGAATACATTTGCATATTAATTAGCTCCCAATTTACATTTTTAATTTGCTTCCTTCAAAAGGTGCAAGATAAAAGGTCGTGTTATTTTAAATAATTTATGCTTTATTGCATGAAATACGCTAATATGAAATGTGCCTACTAATTTTAACCCCTTTCCTAAGAAGCAGAGTGAAGAACATTGAAAAGGAAAGACAAATCTGGGGATGTTTTGAAAAACAACATTATGCCATGTTGCTCTTCAGCGTCAGAACTTGCTTTTTTTTTTCCCAGAGCCTGATCTGGCTGAAAATTAATGAATTCTTTCCTTCACCATCAGTTTAAGAAGTGATAGAATATTTGAAGAACAAAACAGCTGCCGAAGGGGAATTGATTGTTGTTGTTTCCTGCAGAGAATTAACAAAAAAGGTTCTTTCTCGCCCCCCCCCCCCATCCTGCTCCTTATCCCAATAAATTTCCAAGTAAATGAAAGCCATGGATAGTGTAAAGATAATGTGCCAAAAGCATCTTGCTTATGAAAAAAGTTTGTGTATACTTACATACTCTGGCTTTTGATTTTAATAATCAACAGAGATAACCACATAGACAGGGAAAAGGATGCCCCACCTTCCATGATGAAAACAACATACGCTTCATGAAGGAAAATCTGTTTGCTTGTTTTGTATGACCTCCAGTATCTTCTTAGAGGGGAGCTTCAACATTCTGTTATAACCCTATCAGTTCAAATATGCCTTGGAAAAATGGAATTTTGATCTAGCCCACATCTTTATAATAAACTATCCAATATAAACTGAGGAACATGCAGGTTCAAATCTAATATATTATCAATTATTACACAAAAAACCTCCTTTTATTTTGATTGCTCTTTGTTTGCTGAAGCAAACTCATTCTGAGAGTAGGTGTATTTATCAGGCTTTTTGTAATAACCAAAATTGAAACAATATATTGATATAGTTCACATATCTATTCTCCATGACTTGTGTACATGTTGTAGAGAGAAAAACTGTACATAGTTATTGTGGGGACACATTTTATACTTTGGAGGAAACTGAAATATGTAACAAATATTGCAGGAGCTTTAGTGTGACAGCCAAATGAGAGGAAGTTTCCTTAATTGTATATCAATATATATTCCTTAATTCTGCATCAACATAAAGAAAAAAAATGGATGTTGGAGTGAAAAAGCAAGAGTTGGGAACTACATTACAGGAAATATAATTTTTTTTAGAAAAACAAAATCAGCAGCACAATGACAAATACCTGTTTCTGTCTAGCTTTCTGCCCTAAATCCCTTTTCCTTCCTAGATTAAAAAGCCTACCAACTATATTCAGTAAAGTGGCTTTGATTTAATTTCCACTAGCATATGCCAGCCACATTAGAAGGTTTTAGAAATTAATCTGCTGTTGGTTGCTTGACTATGATAGAAAAACTCCTTAGTTCTGACACTCATAACACTGGAAGAAATAATAGCAATTAGATATTATTCCCTGTAGATGTGCCAGGTGCAAAATCAGATCCTTCCGATTTATTAGGACAATTCTTGAATTTTTAGTTATCCATTTCCTTACATTATCAGCAAGACAAAAAAACATGCTAGTTTCAATTTTTTATTTAGGGCCAGAGAGATAAATACAGATGTAAAGCAACTTCATTATTTTTCATTCAAATTTATGATAAACTAAATTAAACTGAAATTATATGGAAAGAACCAGGGCTATCAAAAATAATTAGCTTATAGCAGTCACAATCTAATAATGAAGGTAAGATTTTTATGTCAAAATGAGGAGGCTGGAATGAATTGTCCTTGATTTAAAAAGTAAAAAAAAAAAAAAAAAAAAAAAGAAGTTGAGTTGACACACATCAATTACTTGGCTATAGCAGATAATAACTTTTCATAATGTTGTACATAGAGTCTGTATTGAAGTTACGTACATTGCAATTTAAGGAAATCTTACAATACATCATCCTTTTATATCTGTCTTGTTCTAATCATATATTTATGATTGATACTTCCATACACTGTATATAACACAGTGCTGGTAGAAATCAAGGATTAACTGTAATTCTTGTAGAGTTGTCCTTTATGCATGATAATACATGGGAAAGTAAGTAATTTCTGAAGGGCATTTAAATGTGCAAAAATATATGACTAAGGCTCTTAGCCACTATAGTAATTCAAATAAATAAAAACAATTAATAACAAGTTGGTCTTTAACACTGTTTTTTAAGTCTAAGCAAACCCTAAAATATACCAGAGAACTTTAGTTAATAAAGCCACTTAAAAGGAGCATAAATCATGTAGTTTTATAGTTTTCACATGTGCAGACACCCATCCTGCTTTGCTCAGTTTAGTAGTCAAAATATTTTTTGCTTCTTGCGGGACATGAGGATGTGTAGTATAATTTGAATTCTCAAACTATTATCTCTATATCAGTCCCGACAACATTGCAAAGATAGACCATCTCAAATTTGGTAATTAAAGCAAGGAGGAACAACAGGCAGAGTTAGTGCTGAGTTACACCCTGTGAAACACCTCAGCTTTGGGGTCAGATCTTCCTGGTGTAAACTGGTATAGTTCTGTTGAAGATAATAAAGCTTGGTAGCTTATACCAGCTAAGGATCTGGTACTCTTCATGAAGCACTAACAAGTATTTCAAATGTACTGGAGTAGTGTTACTTCTTAACATGATGCCTAACATGCCTAAATGTGATTATTACCGGTACTTCTAATAACAACTGATATTTATATAGCACCTTTAATGTAGATGGATACCAAGTACTTACGGATTTTTTGTTACCAATTCTAAACTCCGGTACACTAGAGTAAATCAGGAGTAGCTCCACTGAAGTAAATTCAAATTCAGTGTAATAGCAAGAAGAATCAGGCCATTTAGTAACTGAGACTGAATCGGGATTTATATATAGGGATTGATCATCTATCACTGAGTACATCCAGTTCTGGAGTGGAACACAGCACCAATCCTACCCCAGCACTATACAGCTAACCAGGTTGTGCATGTTAATAATTCTTTGTCTTTAGTTAGGACAGGAAGCTTTTAGCGAACAGGTGTGTAATTATTTTTCCACAACATGGAATGTTTGTTTGCTAGTGTACATGTCCGGTAGACAGCCTCTCTGCAACAAGGAATTATTCCAGTCAGAGAAACACCCACAGAGAACAAACATTACAAATGATAATGCACAGTTTCTAAAATGAACTGTACCACAGCTAACAACAAAGCATTTATCCCAAGATCTAAGTGTTTAACCAGTCAGTTAAACAAACTTTGTAAAACTATCTGACAGTGCCATCTGGTGACTCCCATATCTATGGGGTAGGTCTGAAACATAATCTGCTGATGGTTAGCTCAGATTTATCCCTTGAGCTCAGATTTATCCCTTCTGGTAAATTGTTCTATCCCCCCAGAGGGATATGGATTTTTATCCTTGATCATGAACTCTAAATTTCCAACTTTTTCAACATTTGTCCAGGGCACTTTTAGCCACACAGTCCATGATAAGCAAAGCTGCATGCTGGAGTCTCAGTGTTGCCTCCACCTTCAGCCCTAGAAACAGAAAATTAAATTAATCTAGGTTGGATGTGACAAATACAAGGATTTCTATGGCTGAATCCTCACCCTAGTGGAAGGGATAAAATCAGGCAAGCTGAGGAGGCCAAGGCGAGGAGGAGGTTGACATGGAGGTCCTGTGACTTTGTGGGGCCACGGATGGGGTGTTCAAAGATCAGAAGGTGTGGGAAGAAGTGCAGCTAGAATCTCGTGAGGAGGTTCTGGAGGAGCTAGAATAGGGGCTGCAAGCTGGCACACTCCAGATATACATGTGCCAGGGACTCCCTCATGCTGCAGAAGGGACAGGCTCAGGACGTGGAGTAAACTGCACCAGGTACACACCCATACTCATAGCTCCATGAAGGAGCATCCCCAACAGGCCATGGAACCAAGGCAGAATACAAACTGGCCCAGTGGGATTCCTCACCATCAACAGGTGGCAAGAGGTCCCACCACTTGGTGTCAGGGTGGGACACGAGGGTAAGGAAAAGTAGAGTGCGGAGCATGAGCATGTAAAGATCTGTCTTTGGCACGGTTCGAAAACACACCAAATACAGATCCTACAGCTAGCTCGGAGTATGCAGAGGGAATGGCTAGGACCCTGTGAAAGGTCCAGAAGGCTTGGGGTGAGGGCAGGGCGAGGAGCACCCTCTTGTTCGAGGTAGGCCCAAACAGCTGGCAGTAAAGCTGTCCTTACCTGTTGAACACCACTCCTGCTAGCTGGGTATTCATGATTAGCAATGAGTGGAGGACATCAAGGCTTCCAATTTCTTTAACACATGCTTATATCAGTCTGAACTGGCTCCTCAAAGCATTTTCCCCTTTCCATCAGCATCATTTTGGGCTTGCTCAGGTTCAGTTTGTCAGCTGTACTTCAGCCTGGTGCTGATCTCTTGTTAGCATTGTGACATTTTTGTGATGAGGAGCGTTTCTTTAATGAGAACATGGGTGTTTTCAGTGTATTTTTGGCACCGGACCTATAACATCTCACTACCTCTCCAAGAGGTCTCCTAGGGTTATAGAAGCAGAGCCGGGGCAGTATTGGTCTCTGCAGGAATCCACAAGCAACAGCCCATCCTGATTCTTTATATCCTGTTTGAGAGAACTAACAAGCCATCCATTTGTACCATCCTCTACAACTAGGTCATGCAATCAGGTCAATACCACATTGTGGTCGACTGTGTCAAAAGTTGCTAAGAGATTCAGTAATAGGAGCGTTGAGGCTTAGCCTCTGAATCCTTGAGCAGAAGAACAGAAATGAAGATCAGAGACTCAGCAGCATGAAACAGGAGGAAAAAAAACCTCAGTAACAGCAGAGCACAGGAGGAAAACAGGTAGAAGAGGGAGGGAGGGAGGAAGCAGCTGATTATTTCCATTCCTATTTTATTTTCCGAGCATATGAATTAATTATTTAAGAGGCCTGACATTTTGAAATTAGTTTCACATACTGTTATAGTAATGACTGTCAGCACAGTCAGTCAGGTGACAGTTTTCAACCTACCAGACCTCAGCAGTGTCTGAATCCATTTTAAAAGGCTCATCTTTTGTATGTGGAATATATGCGTCATCCGTGAAATGGTCAATCAGATCTGAAGAGTTTCTTAGGCTTTGAAGAGTACCCTGCACTGAAAATCACTGTTGAGCTGATAGAAATGTCCCCTGGTTCAATATTGCTTACTTCAGCTCAGTGGTTTTCAATCTTTTTTCATTTGTGGATCCCTAAAAAGTTTCAAAGAGAGGTGCAGACCCCTTTGGAAGCCTTAGGCCTGGTTAATACTCCTGCGTGCCGCAGAATGCGTATCTCCCGTCAGCCTAGTTACTCCTACTTACTGCGCTGTCTTCACTCAGCTGCATCGACTTGAAGTGCTCCCCAGTTGACGCAGCTTTACTTCACTTGGAGCAGTGGATTTATTGAGTTGACTAGAGTGCTTCCAGGATCAATTGAGTGGGTCTACACTGGCCACTCAAATCGATCCCGCTGCATCAATCCGTGAAGATCAACACGTTTTTTTCCGGTATAGACAAGGCCTTAGACATATTCTATGGACACCTCCCATACCCTCCACCCCAGGATCTATGAAAACCACTGATCAAGGCTGGATTAACCAGCCTGGGGGCCCCTGGGCTGCCCCCCACCATGTGGGCCCTCCTTGCCTTCCCCCCCCCGACCACAGGGCCCCCCATCACTGGGGAGGGGTGTACCTGGGGCCAGAGGGTACTCCCGGCCACCCCGGCCGCCCTCTGACCAGTCCATGGGGAGAGGAGGGGCTGGCTGGCATGCAGCCTGGTGCAAAGCAGCAGAGGCCCCACTGTGAGCCACCCAGCCCTCCGGGTGGAGCGAACAGAGGCTGGCCTGCCCCTCTCCGCCCCCAGGGATGGGCACTCAGAGTCCGGCCTCTGACTCCAGGGTCCGCCCCTCCAGCCCCAGCAGGGAAGGAGCACTCTCAGCACTCCTGCTCTGCTGGTGCTGAGCCAGGCAGGGCCGGATTATACGCAGGAGTTTTAGGGGCTTGTGCCTGGAGCCCCCTGTTTGTCCAGGGCCCAGGGGCATAAGCCCCTAAAGCCCCTTTGATAATCCGGCCCTGCCACTGGTCTACGATAATGACAAGCTTTTGCAGACTCCTTAGACATAGTCGGCAGACCACATATTGAAAGCCACTGCTTCTGCTTGTTCATGAAGGTGAATTTACCCCTTAATAATTTTTTTAAAAAAGTTATTTTTTAAATTAATCCCAACTCATAAATAGCATTACCCCAAACTCAACAGTAACTGTCTAAGGAAGGAAGTTTAATTCTCCTCCTGCTGTGTTGAACCAAGCACTAAGGCAACAGCCCAAAACATTTTGTTCGGGTTAAAAACTGAGAAAACTTTTCCACATGACTTGTATAACGAGCACATGTTCTGAGCACCCAAGTACAGCTTCTGCAGATGGATTATTTTCACTAAAATTAGACCTTAAAAATCTGAGATGTAAAAAGATTTTTGAGAGATTTTGCATGAAGGATTTTTAGTACCCTCTGCTGTTATAACCAGAAGGTGTTTAATAAACATGATATGCAGCAGTTGCTAAGGAGAATCTGATTTATATACAGTAGCAGTAAGAAGCATCTACACATCAGGGTTGTACACTTTATTTGACTGTGAATTCTGATTTTCTTATGGAAGCACTTGTGCTGAACTTTATAATCAGCTTACAACATGAGTAGCAGTATTGTAAGTGCTTCTCAAATTACACAGCAAATCTTGTTGTCTCCTTGGGCAAATAAGAAACCTACATCATGAGCTTTAATTGTAATACAGGTCACTGTCAAGGGTAAAATACTTTCAAAACCCTTCTGATTAGCTGAATTGTATAGGACTTAAGTATAGGATGCGTATCATATCAAGTGCACCTGAAGATAGTGCTGCATCTACCCAATAAATATTAAAAGAAATTAGCATGGAAATATTGCTTTTAATTAAATTAATAATTAAATACAACAAATGTTCATGTGTGTGTGAGTGAGTGAGACAGGAAGACAGAGATTCTGATCTCAGTTACACCAATGTAAATTGACCGTAATTCCACTGAAGACAGTAAGTCTAGAGAAAATACTCCAGATCTACACCTGTGTGCCTGAGATCAGAATCTGGCCTCGAGACAGAGAGGGCAAGAAAGAGGAAGGATAGTTTCATTTTGTATGTATCCTGATTCATATATACACCTTGAATAAATCCAGAAAAACAGGCAGGAATCAGGCAAACCCACTAATATATTAATTAATCACAAGGCTAGATCCTGGGAAGGTGAAAATCAGGAAAGTCATAGTTTTAGCATCTTTGCTGGTTTACAGCAACTGAGTATCTGGGTTATCAGATAGAGGATCTATGATTGCACAAATGCTTAAATAGGGGATTATCTAAGGCTATGTCAAGTGCCAGGGGGCTCAGTCTTTGCCCCATTGTACCTGGGTACAATGGGGCAAAGGGGGACAGGGACCCTGGCAGGGCATAGGGGCAGGGTGAGCCCTGCCCTTTGGGGGGCATGCCAGGCTCTCCCTGTGCCACCCCCTGGCAGGGAGGGCAGTGGGGGAGTCCTGGAGAGCCCTAAGTCGACTTAGAGTCAATTTAGGGCTACTCTGTGTCTACACTGGCTTAAGTCGACTTTAGAAAGTCGACTTAAGCCTAAAGTCGACCTAAAAGGAGGTTTAATAAAGTCAACTTAATTTTCATGGCAGCTTGCTTAAGTTGACTTAAGGAAAGTGTAGTGTAGACACAGAATAAATTAAGTCGACTTAAGCAAGCTTAAGTCGACTTAATTTACAAGTGTAGATGCACCCTAATACTCTTGATTATTTTCCCCTTTTTCTATAATGTTCTTCATTTTTCATTTGTTTATTTTGAAAGACAGATGGTAATTTAAAATAATAATTTTGCAGTAAGCCTAAACCTACCCTTCCTGAAAGATCTGTGCTGGTAGAAGGTGAATAATGTCACCTAATGAAGTTTACCTAGCTATAGGCAAAAGAACTCTTCTCTTGAACTGTTTCTAGGCCTAGTAAAAACCACTTCTGAGGATGTTTTCAGTGTCAACTGGAAATATTCCATTAACGGAACTCTGTCACGTCTTTAAGGGACAGAGTTTAGGTGTCATCAAACCTAATATTGTTAGATTATTTAAAAAGTGCAATTAAGTCTATCTGATCTTTCTTCTCAGAGTATCCTGAAGTGCTTTTCAAATGAAAAGCCCAATACTGAAAACCCTTTGCTATGCAGGCCCTATTCCTGTGAATAGTCCCACTGACTACTTGTGGACATGAAGGTTTTTAGGATTGGGCCCTCTATATGTATAGTACCACCTCTTTAGTCACACAATATGCGGCACAGAATTGCAAATCTGGGGAGGGTTACAATGAGCAGAACGAAAATGGGAAGAAGAGACCTTTAATAGCCTGAAGCGAAGCTGGCTATTACTGGGTCAGACTAAGTGGTGTTTTGCCAATACTTGATGCCCGTTTATTTAGTCATTGCTATGTAACATTGAGAATCTGGGGCAATCCTAGACAATTCCATAAGACATCTAAACATATCATGGAAACATGGAAGTAAACATGGAAGAACCTGAAAAGACCAGTTTAAATCTAGCCAGGCTGGTACTTAGCGAATGCAAAGGCAGCATAAAGACATCTTTGGTCTTTCACTGCCTGGGCCATGCCTGTTTTCGCATGCCCTGTGAGGTACAGCAGAGAAACTAACGCATGACACTGTTCTTCTCTGAGACTCAGGTAGCTAGAGTCAACCCTGCAGTAACCCTGCTGAACTTGGGGGATGAATTTGGCTCAAGAAATCTTCTCTATGAAGATTACATGCTTAAACATCCCAGTGATTCTTTCCAGAAACAAGATCCTCCTTGTCCAACCTCATAGGTACATCCTGCAATACAGGACATAGCGGTCATGCATAATAACCTTCAAAGCTTATTTTGTTTACAGTGTTAATGTGTTGTGTCAAGCTAAGTTCTCACCCCTTTTCCTGCTGGCCTGGTTATGAGGTTTGCTTTTCTCTCAGTCGATCAATACTGGCTTAAGTGGCAAATATAGCTCCCATCCCCCGGTACTAATAGACCTTCATGAAGGCAGAAAGGATCAAGATAAACCTCAGCTACCACTGTGCACCCTGTTTAATGTATGCATTTTTATGGCCTTTGATGTATATAGTTCCATTACTGCCTATGAATACAGAGTGCTGTAGCTAGTTAATGTATTATTTATTTTATTACCCCTTTGTATAGGCTGGTATTTGTAATTTGTAATTTTATATACTTTCTTTCCATAATGGTTTTATAATGTGTACACAGCTCAATAATTAAAAAAAATATATCTTACCACCTCACCTCAAAAATCAAGTTTGTTTACACTGCTAAATGCATGCTTAGGTCAAGCATTCATCCACAGCCATCTCCCTTCTTCTCCCTGCCCCCTTCTTTTCTCCTGCATGGGTCCTGCCAGCTATTCCTGACCCATTTTGACCAATATAATGCAATTTTTTTCTTCCCCTATTGACCTGGAGGGAGAAGTTTGAATTTCTCTTTGTTAACAGTGAGATTGTTTCCTTTTCCTAGCCCTTCAAGAAAATATGAAGGAACAAGCACCTCAGTAGCCATGATTGGAGAGTCTATTTGCCCATTCATACTCTCCTCAGAGTAGGTGACCAGTGAAGGGCAGGGAATGGGTTCAATTGGCTTCAGCGCCTTTCACCACCACCTCCTCACTAACCAGAGTAGAATCATAGGGTGCATCTACACTTGTAAATTAAGTTGAGTACAATTAAGTAAATACAAGTCTACACTTGTAAATTAAGCAAGCTACTTAAGTCGACTTAAGGAAAATTAAGTCGACTTTTTAAAACCTCATTTTAAGTCGACTTTTGGCTTAAGTCGACTTTAGAAAGTCGACTTAAGCCAGTGTAGACCTGGAGTAGCCCTAAGTCAACTCTAAGTAGACTTAGGGCTCTCCAGGACTCCCCCACTGCCCTCCCTGCCAGGGGGGGCTGGCACAGGGAGAGCCTGGCATGCCACCCCACAGGGCAGGGCAGAGCCCAGCCCACCCTGCCCCTATGCCCTGCCAGGGTCCCTGTCCCCCTTTGCCCCACTGTACCCAGGTACAATGGGGCAAAGGCTGAGCCCCTGGCACTTGGCAAGGGGTGCCCCCCCTGCCACTGTGGACCAGTCCAAGGTCCCCCTAGCCCCTACAAGTCGACCTAAGCGTCCACTGTGGACGCTCTAGGTCGACTTTGTAGGCTCCCCCCAAAGTTGACTTAAAATTGAAGTGTAGACATGCTAAGTCGACTTAACAAAGTCGACTTAAAGTCAACTTTGTTAAGTCGACTTAGCTAAGTTGACTTAAATTAACAAGTGTAGACATAGCCATAGGACTGGTCTTCAAGTCCAATCCCTTGCATTCAAGTATTATATCAACCATCCCTGATGAGTGTTTGTCTAACCTTCTCTTAAAAACCTATAATGAAGGAGATTGGACAAAACTTCCCTAGGCGATGTATTCCAATGTTTAACTATCCCGACCATTAGGAAATATTTCCTAATGTCCAACCTTAACTTCCCTTTCTGTAATTTAAGCCAATTTTGTGGTAGGCATGAATCTCTCCTTGATTTGCTGGGATGGAACCTTAGTGAAACCGAGTAGCATTGCCAACGGTATTTATTTCATCTCAGACTTCCAGTCTTCCTTTCACTTGTCACCACACTCCAACGGCTTCTGCTGAAACACAAACAAGAGGCTGCCTCAGCAATGAAACAAAAGACAGCAGTGAGTCAGCCTGCAGATCAGAAGGTTTTTTACACGTGGGAAGTTTAGTGGGGGATTCATTTGCCCCTCTCACTAATGCAATGAGCTTCTGCCGACATGACCTACAGGTCTCCAATCACTTGCTGCAGTTTTTTTGAAGCGAATGATGAGGAGGGTGAATCTCTGCATATAGCAATTCGGCAGCATCATATTGCAAAGTTGTCTACACCCAATTCTGTGAGCATACCTCAGTCCTAAAGTGCACTGCATCCTACAGCACTTCCCGACAATCCTGTCATCTTCTTAAAAGTGCTTGTCACTTATCACAATTGTCCAGTGGTTTATAGTTCAGGCCATTTGCCACAAATCCTTGGCTACATATTTCTAGACATCACAGTCTAGCTGTATATCTGTACTAGTAGCAACCTGGCTCCTCCTGACTATGAGGCTCTCTGGGTGTACACTGCAATGTAAGCCTACGGTTAATGGGACGAGTCAGCTGACCCATGTTAGGAAATCCTGGGCTTGAGTGTCTGCATAGTCATTTAACTCTATTTTAAGACTTTTCTAACCCGTCTTGAACCTCTGGCTTTGGCATCCACACTGCAGTGCACACACCAGATCCCACCATCCCTACTGTTCTCACCCCCACCCAAAATGTGGCCATTCTAGCCCTCGGACCATGGTGCTCTGTAGGAAAACTTTACTGCCCACCCTGCAGGCTAGCAGGAAGTTGCTTGCTTTGCAGATGTATTGATTATTTTGCTCTCCCTTGCAAACCCAGGAGGCTCTTTACCAAGGGCGTAGCCATGGAAGACCCAACTGGGCTGGGGATCAGGCCCAGCCGCTGTAGTGCCCGGCCATGACACAAACTTTGCCGCTGCAGCTGTAGGGCTCTGCTCCACTCACAGCCATGGCACCGGCTGCTGGCTGGGCCACACAGCCGCAACAGAGAAGTTCGCGCCCTCTCCAGGCACTGTGGTGGGCAGGCCTGATCTCGCCGCCTCTTCTTCATGACAGCTCCAGTTGCTACCTACCAGAAGCTGCCCATGGTGGGGCCCACATTATAGATTCAGGGGCCCAGCCAGAATCTCCAACTGGCTATTCTCCTGCTCTCTACTAGCATGCTTGCAGATCAGTGATCAGAAGAGAAAGGTCAGCATTAAGAAAAAGCTGCTGCTGTCCGTAAAGAGTGGCATGGCTTCCATTTTCAATAGAGTGGATTGCAGATTGTTGGGGTGGAGAGGACTAAAGAATTGTGGGATACTTCTGGCTCATTCTTGGAACCTGAATCAAGTTGAGCTGTGTCTACACTACAAAGCAATAATGCTTGGACCCTGGGTCCCAGCTTAACCTGAGCTCAGACTCTCTGGCCCTGAAAAGTGCAGACTTGCTCTCTGTAGCCAGAAGGGAAGAGGGCAGGGTAGAGAGAAGGCGACAGTGAAGGCACTGAATTTACATTAGTAGCAAAAAGGCTCAGTCAGCAAAGGTTACCGTGATAGGCATCTTAGAACTGCCCCTGCCAGACAACCTCACCCAAACTGAAGGATGCTGAAACCACCAAACCGCCACTTAAAATACCCAAATATGAATCATTCGGAAGATCAGAACAATAAGGCTATGTCTACACTTAGAAAGTTAAGTTGACTTTAAGTCGACCTTATTAAGTCGACTTAGAGAGTCTACACTAGATTCTTAAGTCAACTGGGGTGGAGGGGGGCTGGAGGGGTGCATTGTGGGAAGTGTGGCAGCATGGCAGCAGAGGTTTCCCCCTCCCCCGGCCACTCCTTCAAAAGAGGAAGTGAGCTCAGCCCCTTTCCGTTGTGCCTGGCAACATGGAGCTTGAGCAGGTCATGGACCAGTCTCTTCTCCTGCGCTTTGCCAGGCAGCTGCGCAACACCTGCCAGCTACTGGTAAGGCTTCTTCGGCTGTGGAGCAGGCCTGTCTGGCAACCCACCAGCATGGAGGAAGATGACAGTCTGCCCCCCACCTTGCTACCCCAGCAAGCTGCCGCGCTCACAGCACTGCGTTCCATGCCTCGTCGCTTCTGGGCACGTGAGGCCAGCAGCGACTGGTGAAAGCGGATCGTTCTCACCACCTGGGACGACAACCTGTGGCTGCAGAACCTCAGGGTGAGCAAGCAGACCTTCCTCGAGCTGGTCTGCGAGCTCACCCTGGTTCTGCAGAGCATGGACACCCGATTTCGACCCGCCCTGCCCATAGACAAGCGAGTGGCCATCGCCTTCTGGAAGCTGGCAACCCTGGACTCCTACCGCTCCATGGCCCAGCAATTTGGCATCAGGAAGGCCACCGTGGGGACCACACTCATGCAGGTGTGCAGGGCACAGGGTCCTGCTAGCCCACCTCATCGCCCCAGGCAACCTTCACAAACTCCTCAACAGCCTCACTGGACTCAGCTTCCCCAACTGTGGGGACATCGTGGACGCCACCCATATCCTCATCCGAGCCCTGGAACACCACACCAGGGACTATGTCAACCACAAGAGGTACTACTCTGTGGTCCTGAAGGCCCTCGTGGACCACCGCGGGATCTTCCAGAACATCTAGATGGGCTGGCCAGGGAAGGTGCACGACGTGTGGATCCTGCACAACTCCGCCCTGTACAGGCGCATGCAGGCGGGCACCTTCTTCCCCGACCACACCATCACCACTGGGGATGTGCAGGTGCCAGTCCTGATCCTCAGGGATGCTGCCTACCCCTTGTTCTCCTGGCTGATGAAGCCATACACGGGCCGCATGAATTCCAGCAGGGACCTCTTCAATCGGAGCTTCAACCCGTGCTGCAGCGTCGTTGAGTGTGCCTTCGACCATCTCAACGCCCGCTGGAGGACCCTCCTGACCCGCCTGCAGCTCAGCGAGAGCAACCTTCCTGAGGTTGTCAGCACATTCTGTTGCCTGCACAACCTCTGTGAGCTGCAGGGGGGAAAGGGTCCCCAGCATCTGGGAGGCCAAGGCCGAGTGGCTCGCTGTGCAGCCCGATGACACCCTGCCCCAGACTCAGCGGGTCCAGCGGCAAGCACAGCTCATCCGGGATGTGCTGAGGGCCCACTTTGACAGCAAGCAGCACTGAGGGGTGGGCCTGCTACCAGGCCCCGTCACCTCCTCCACCCGCCCATGCCTGCTCCCCCCCTTCCCCTACACACCCATCGCCCCCCCTGTCCCCACACCAATAAAAAGCATGACACACGTCATCAAGGGAGTGGGGCTCAGCAGAGTCGATTGTGTGGGCTGGGAAGCTGCCGCTCTCCTGCCCCAGAAAGGCATACAGCTGCTTATAATAGTGGCAGCTGGTGGTGGGGGCTGCCCCTGTCTGGAGGGTCTCCTCTCGGGCTTTTTGGTACCCCTGGCGGCGGTCCTTGATTTTCACCCAGATCTGCTGGGTGTCCCAGGTGTGGCCTTTGGCAGCCAGGGCCTGGGAGATGGAGGCATATATCTCCCAGTTGCAATGGCTGCCTCATCTCCCCATGTGGCCAGCAGGTCCAGGATTTCCTGGTGGCTCCAGGATGGGGGCCACCTGCGGTGCTGGCTCTGTTCTGCCATGCTCCCAAGCAGCAGGTCTGGCCAGCTCTGGGGAGCAGGGTGGTCAAGGGTGGGCCCTGCCCTGTGGTTGGCCAGGGCAGGCTCTTCCTGTGCCAGGAACTCTGGGAGGGAGGTCTGGAGGGCACTTAGATCAACTTAGGGCTACTCTGCACCTACACTGGCTTAAGTTGACTTAATAAGGTCGAGTTAAGTGCTAAGTCGACCTAAAAGGAGGTGTTATTAAGTTGACTTAACTTTTCCTTAAGTTGACTTAAAGAAATGCTTAAGTTGACTTAAGGAAAGCCTAGTGTGGACGCAGAGTAGTTGAAGTCAATTTAAGCCTCCTTAAGTCGACTTAATTTGTAAGTGTAGACGCACCCTAAGTTAGCCTACAGACCCCTGCACAGAACTGCATATTACCTCACCCCAATGAAATGTGCAAACCTAAGGCAGACTCTGATCAAACATACAATCGCTGACCATGAGTTAGAAGTGGGAACCAAGACACACAAAGCACAATTCAAACTAAGAGAACAAATGAATGCAGCCAACGTGATAGAGGAAAGATTGAAAGGGAGAGGCAATTTCTACTCTAGGATCCAAAACACAGGGGAGTGTGAGAAAGATATTTACACTAATTATGAGAAGTAATGAAAGATTTTTCATCAAAAAGTGATAAGGGGGAAAATAACCTAAGTAGGTCTTTGGGAGAAAGAAAAGACATGGCAAGAAAAGCATCATGCTATGTTGCAAACTAGCACCAAATCAAGAAAAGACAAATGGGTCCAGAGAATCATACCTCAGACCCACTGGCTATGTCTACACTGGCAAGTTAGTTCGAATTAAGGAGGCTTAATTCAAACTAACTAAAGCCATGGCTACACTAGGCTTTAGTTAGTTCGAATTAAGGGCTTCCTTAATTTGAACTAATAAGTTCGAATAGGATATTCAAACTAAGGGGTTAATTTGAACTAACTAGTTCGAATTAACCAATATGACCATGTTAATTCGAACTAATTTCTTAGTTTGAATTAACCAGCCATTGAAATGAATGGGGATTGCTAATTCGAACTAAGCAAGTGCTTGCTTTAGTTCAAACTAACATTCCAGTGTGGCCATGCTGGTTCGAATTAAGCTAATTCGAATGAACTAATTTGAACTAATTTTAGCAAGTGTAGATATAGCCACTGAGCCAGACAGGTCATATTTTAAGGCATATAGCAGAGGCACCCATCCTTGTCTGACACTCTGGTAATACTTGTGTGGCTTGTCATATCAGTAGGGTGTTACGAAAAGTGTTGAAAAGAGGAAAGACTTATTTTGTTGCTAAGACACTGCACAAAAAATGTGGGTTCAATTCCTGCCTCTCCTATAGTTCCCCTACGTGAACTCGCACAAGCTGCTTCATTTTTCTGTACCTTTCTCTCTCTCTCCATCCATAAAAAGGGATGATGATATATCCTTTCTCCTATTCTTTGTCGGCTTACTTAGATTGTAAACCCTTCATGGCAGGGACTGTCTTTTACTTACCCGTCCTTATAGCATGCTAACACAATGGGGCCCTGATCTCAGCTGAGGCCATGGGTGCTTCCATAAATGTTCTGCCACTAATAAATTGTATTAAACCATTCTTCACATTGTTCAATTGACTCAATGTAAGTGACCAGTGTTAAAAGTGCTGAAAGCAAGCACGCAGCCATTCAAGAGAGAAGAGCATTCTCTGTTTAAATTAATCAAATGCATTTTGCTCATACACACACACACACTCACACACACACACACTTTTTTCAAAAATGAGGATGCAGATGAGAGACTCAAGGACAGTTCTAACTTGCCCTCTGTCAGTTTACAGGAGAATTTATTCCAGGCTATTCATACATGAATATTTAGCATGGCAACAATTACAGCCAATGACACCCATGAGATACATAGTACTGAAGGCCCTCTCCAAGGAACATACACAATGCTTGATGTCAATTTTAACTGGTCTGATTGTTTGAAATGGCAGAATTAGCTTATTTCTTCAGATCTTTCAGTAATTCTTTTTCAAAATTACTACATTAGTTTAAGGGACATTTCTGCTATATGTGATACAAAAAAAGAGCTGTTACTGATTTACAATAGCAAAAAGGGGTATGTGTCAGAAAGTCAAAGAGGAAGATGGTGGCTTCTAAAGTATATTAAATTAGCATACGGTCAATCTCATTCGTAGTGCAAAGTCCTGTTTTTGTTTTAAAAGGGGAACTATTAGAGATATTATCTGATGCTTAAACACCACGATCTTGAGAACACAGGAAAGAGAGGGCATCTCCAAGCCACATAATAAGGTATAAAACGAAATGTAGCTGCAAACATAAGCTCACTACATAGGGGCCAGGAGAACAAATTTTCTGTCAGTATGGTTTTTGCTTTGCCCATTTAAATGCTGTCTTCTCTGCCCTATCTCTATCTGCTGTCAGTGGAGTGGTATCAATTTAAAAAAGGATATAGGATGGTATCAGGAAATGCTTATTCATGATAAATACTCCACTTGCAAATTGAACAACACAAGTGTTATTTACCTCTGCCTTCCCTGTTGCTGGGCTTCTGTCTCAGGTTTTGATCATTAATGTTTTTACTTGTTGTACAGAAACCAAGGGAAGGATCCCCTGTCCCCTTTGGTAGTGTTGAGGGATGCCTGGTCAACATCCTGCACAGCCAAGGGAGAACCACCCAATGTAGGGTCTGCATCCATACATGTCCATATCATAGTCCTCCCATAAACCTAATGGGGGAATGTTGGGAGCAGGAAGGGACAGGGCCATAGTCCATACCATTACAGCTGTCCTGACTTGCACAACAAGCCACAGGCAGTACCAGGGCAGGTCTAGGTTACATTGGGTGTCACAGCAGCTTGGACTGCAGTCCAGAATTGGGAGGGTGTCACAGACCCCTCAGTCCAGACCCCCTAGCAATGATCTTTGGGAAATAGCTCAAGTAGTGCCCCCCTGCCCCCAGTGTCCAGTGCTTTCTACATCTTTAAGTCTCTTTCAGGGCAACTCAGTCCTCTGGCTGGGCCTGAGTCCAAATATCCCCCTCCCTGGGAAGGTTCCAGTCCTAGTGAACCACTTGGTTGCAGTGGCTATGTCTAGTCCTTGGCTACTCACCAGCAGTCCAAGGGGGTGGAGGAGGGAGGGCAGGAAGGGACCCAGGCCCACCCATTTCTTCGGGCCCCAGCCCAGGGACCCTGTACACCTCACACCTGGCATCACCTCAACCCCCAATCAACAAGGTCCCCTGGACCACTTCCCTGTGGACCCCATACCTTCTTCACCTCTTCCCAGGCTTCTTCCTCTTGCTCCTCCCAAGCCCCAGCAGTCTGGGTCCTTCCTCCTTTTCTAAGGGCTCTCCTTGCAAGGCCCCATGGATGTCTGCACTACATCTTCCACTTGCATGACTAGATATTACATTTTGAACCCAGATATGATGGCACTGTCTTGTAGTCAAGAATGAATAAGTTGCACCATCTTAGTCACTTGTTTTCAAAAACAAAACAAAAACCATACACACACACACAACCTAAGAAGCAGCAGTTGTGTGTAAACTCAAAAATGTGTCTCTTTCACCAACAGAAATTGGTCCAATAAACGATATTATCCCACTCACCTTCTCTCTCTAATATTTAAAAATCACACATTTAAAAGTAAAATACAATTGAAAGCCCTCCCGTGGCACAGGGTAAGGAGATAAGTTGCTATTCAACAGCCTAATACAACAAAGTCAAGAGATGAAACTAAGCCTTTTGGCCCATCACTGATCCTTTAAGAAACAACTCACAACAATAAAAAGGCAGTGAGAGAGCAGAACTAGCAAAGAAGAATTAATGCCATCTCTGTGAAATGAGCCTAGCACCTGGCCATAATGGGGAAAAGTCAGACATTTCCCCCCCTTTCAAATAGATTCCAATGATAACTGCTTGGTAGAAATTCCATTCCTAATTTTTATGCATGTGGGGTCTAGTGCCCATGAAAGATGCTAGATTGACAGCACCTGAGAGGCAAGGACTCGGGTTCTCCAAGAAAATATCCAGCACCTTTAGCAGCAGAGTAGGCTTCTCCCAGGGCCTGATTCAGGGCCCATTGAAGTCCATGGGACTCTTTCCATTGATTTGAATAGGCTTAGAATCAGACCCATGTCACCTTGTCTCCCCACTAGTTTCTACCGATCTGAGGATCACTCAGGCTCAATTTGTACTGAGAGGTGCTTGGGCCCTTGACTGAGACTGGAAACAAGAAACCAGTTGTACTAGTCATTTTTGTAATGGCACTTGTCCAGTAGAAAGCTGACCGAGACCATAAATCTATAGCACATAGGCCACCAGGGATTCCATATCCCCTCTCTTGGGCCCTCCAGTCTTCAAACAACCTAGCTTATTATTTCTGCCATGCACTCAAAATCACCCCTTGTTCCATTTGCAGACTGCCTTGATGTTACATTTGGGCAAATACTGCCACCCTCTTCCTCCACATACAGACATACACGCTGTCTTTAGTCTTTGGGCCCTGACCACTAATGTATTCTCTTCTCATACACTGTGCTCTGAGATTCCTTTTAAAAAAAAAAAAAAAAAAAAAAAAATTCACTGCAATGCTAACTGGAGCTCAGAACTATCTTTCCCTACCGTAGAGTATTCATCGAATCTGTTAGACACAGGTACTGCAAGTCTTGAATTATTCCCTTATAGTAAACATGAAGGACAATCTGTTCTGCAGGACATAGTAATTGGCCAGCATAACCCACAAATCCATAGAGAACCTCAGCTGTTTGCCCTTGAGTGTGTTTGCAAAGTGCACATTAAATGCTATTTGGCAAATTGATGCCTAATCTGTCAGTGGAACAGACCTTGGCTACGTCATGCTACTTTGCTTCCTACACTCAACCTACAAGTTTCAAACCAATTTGAATAGTTTCTGCTTAAAAAATGTCACTTTCACCCTAGAGACTGGCCCAAACAAAACCCTTGGATCTGAATTCCCCTAATCTTTGGGGAAGTTTATTACTATTTATGATTTTTATAGTGCCACAGCATGCTGGGAATTTTACAGACAAGAGTGGAGATTTGGGAATCTAAATTTAACAGCTGGTCCCTTATCTCTGTAATGGGACAATACAAAATCCCAGTTAATACAGTAATGGGGTTACTATAAATATGTAGATAAATACACAGAATGACTTTGGGAAAATTCATACATTCTTATAAAAGTATCTATCCAAGACAGGCAAAGAAGTAACATACACGCATGTTTCAAATGAATTCAGATGTGTAGTCTCTCTCTTTTGAGTGTGAATCCCCTCAGATGAGGCCATATGAACATGAGCAGTTTTAATATGATTCCAGTATGATTTAGAACAGCTGAGGGTTTGCATTGTGGTTGGTTATATGCAGCAAATGCATAAGACCTTTCTGGTGAGGGGAAGCATTGAGTGCAGGAGGGCGATGTTGGGGTGTTAAGGTACATATATGAGAGTTACCTTCACCGATGATTTCCTTGGTATTTTGTCATTGTATTGGTCGGATTTTCACTTGAGCAACCTAAATTCTAAATAAACAAGGCTTTTAGTTTAGGATTTAAATTACCAGTAACTAAAATTACTATCTACACAAGCTTTTTGATTCTGTTGCAGAAGCCTGAGTAGTGACACTATTTTCAATTCTTATCTCTCTCTTTCCCTCTTCTCAACTTCTTCTGGAATGTTATCATTCCTGATTCATTGTACTCAGTGACACTCACTCTGCTCCTGGGATATATTCATCACAATCCCTTGTCCTGAACTATTGCTCTTTTTCTCTCCTCAAAAAATTTCTATCCAGTTCTGACCCTCAATACATTTCAAATATCTTGGGCTCTTGTGAATAAGTAAGTAATAAAGTATATAATTCCTTAAAAACTAGTCAACTTCTTACTTTCTTTTCATATTACTATTAGAAAAATGAGACACTGGACTTCAACAGTTAGAGCTGAAGTCTAAGGATAAAATGGTTTTGTTTCAGATGACAATGGCTCTTCTGTGAACCCTCCCCAGTTTATCAACCTCCTTCTTGAATTGTGGACACTAAAACTGAACACAGTATTCCACCAGAAGTTGCACCAATGCCAAACATAAAAATAAAATAACTTCTCTTCTCTTGCACAGATTCCCTTGGTCATGCAACCCAGGTGCAGATTAGTTCTGATCACAGCATCACATGATGTGTTGATAATCCACCATGACACCCAAATCTGTAGGTATGGCCTACATTCTTTGTTCCTAGATGTGTATATTTACATATATGCTTCAAATGTTCAAGGTTTTGGTCTGGTCATTTCTAAACTCATCTTTCTCCATGCAGACTAGGAAGTCCCCGAGTTCAGTAAGGTTCTTCATAAGTTCCTATTGTAACCCATATGCCTGAAAAGGCTATCTCTGGGAGACCTGCTGAGGGTGGGTTACTGTTGTTGGGCAGATTAGCAACCCACAACTGGAAACTTCCAGAAGCAGGGAGTGGTAGCAATTTGAGCATGCTCCACAGTGTACCCTGCTGGTTGATGTTGTCAGTCAGATGACTGGAGAGCAGCAGCCTGAGCAGACAGCAGGCAGGAGCTGCCTTGAGGGGAGACCATGTGCTCAGTGTTCTGGAGAGGAGCTGAGCCAGGAGTGAACAAGATGTTTTCTCCATGTAAAGGAGTCATTTGTGACAGACCTTGCAGACATGCATATGGGACTGAGGGCTGGTTGCAGAGGAGAAGAGAAAGCCTGCATGGAATGTTACAGAGGATCCCAGCAAAGAAAGAAGAGGACAGCTATTTCTTGCCACTCAAGCTTCCACGCTGGAACAGAGACTGTAGCTGAGAGTTGGGTGAACTCCACACAGACTTTGGGACTCTTGGGTATCTTTCATGCAAGGGATTGTTCTTGGTTAATTGTAGTTTGTTTTCTTAGGATAAGGTTCATTTAGTTAGTAGTTAATAAAGTTCATTGTTATGTTTGTTTTTAGTAGTGTTTTAATGTGTGAGTGTAGCTCTGAGCAAGCTTCGCCGTGAGTCCTGTACAGACTGGATCCTGGGTCTCCAGCTGCTTTCCCCATAGGGGTTGGGATTGATTTCTGTGGGGCACTGGAGAAGGGCAACTGAATGAATTTTGGCCCACCCAAAGGTTACACTATGATGATTCTTCCCTTAGCCAGGAAGCACTGTGGCCCAGTTCTTTAATAGTTACGAATGATTGTTTCCAATTAATTCTGTTTAAAGAGTGGGGGGATTGTAGGGTTCTACTCTCAGAATTAGGTACAACAGTTTCATGGTTATTAAGTTCAGTGGCTGGCTGGAACCCTGATGTGTATGACAGAAACACTCACACTGAGGGCAAAGCAAAGCTTTCATCACTTCTCTTAGCACAATTAGAAAAGACAGAAAACTTCCAAACTACATAAAAAGATAGCAAAAATACAGTTAAGGGGATGGCTTGTATCATTACTCACACTTATGCTGCTCATATACTTACATCCTTCCTTTGGCATCTGGTGGTAAGGGACAAAGATACAATCCTGTCCCTGTCATGCCAAATGAGTCTGATGGTCCAAATCCAGAATGACCCACCCCACCACAACACACTCCCCTTACATGGTGGAATGGCCTATTATAGGGCCTGCAGCCTGTCATGAATATTCATTTGAATGCCCAGCCTCCCCTGTCCATATCTGACTCCTTACCCTAATAATGTTGGAGTGCCATCTTATAGGTTAGTATTGGTAGTGCAGTCTATCCTAAAGTATCCAAGCCTAGCATCAGTTCGGTATTGCTGAGGCTACCTGATATCATTATGTACAAATTCTCCCCTTAAGAATGCTATTGCCAGGTCCCCAAAACACAGGGTGACTTTTGGGCCATATATCGATGTTAAAAGTCTTAGGCCTCAAAGTCTTATGTTAACTTACTTATGCCATATGCTAACTGATCAAGCTAATGACTTACAATACACAGGCCTGCAAGTTCCTTGAGTTATTGCTAAGTAAAAAATAAAATGCTAAAGCTAGCTCTATAGGCCTTTGCATTCACACAAAGTCTTCTTGCTGTGCTCATTATTTTAACTAGGGCTGTCAATTAATCACAGTTAACTCAAGTGATTAATTTGTTTTGAATTAACTCGATTAAAAAAATTAATCGCAATTAATCACAGTTTTAATCATACTGTTAAACAATAATATAATATCAATTTAAAGTTATAATAAATATTTTGGATGTTTTTCTACATTTTCAAATATATTGATTTCAGTTACAACAGACTACAAAGTGTACAGTGCTCACTTCATGTTATTTTTATTACAAATATGTGCACTATAAAGAGATAAACAAAAGAAATAATGCAGTAGAAAAACAAAAATGTTTCTTGCAACCTGGAATATCCCTACCCTATTAAACAATTCAAAAAGTGAGAGATCCAAACACAGAGCAGCAGTTATTGCCTGAGAACTCTCGAGGTATAACACTGACATCACTGCTCTCAGTGAGACAAGATGTGCAGACAAAGGCCACTTGAGTGGCTACACTTTCTTCTAGAAAGTAAAACCAGCAAGCAACAGACAAATACACAGTGTTGACTTTCCAATCAATAACCTAGTCAATCACCTGACTGAGCTCCCCATTGGCATCAACAAGCACCTTAAAATCCACCCAAATGGTCAATAAATCATTTGCCACCATCATCAGTGCATATGCACCAATACCTGATGCTGAAGAAGAACAGAAAGAATTTTTCTACACTGACCTTGACACAATTCTGTCATCCAGGCAGATAAGATAATCCTCTTAAGGGAGTTTAATGCAAAAATTGGCCAAGACTCTAACATATAGGCTATGTCTACACTTGAAAAGTTAAGTTGACTTTATAAAGTCGACTTAATAAGATTGACTTTAAGTCGACTTAAAGTGGACCTTATTAAGTTGACTTAACGGAAGTGGACTTAACGTTTCAACTTAGATGTGGCCCCTTTTCGACCTTATTAAGTCAACTTAACGTTTTAAGTCAACTTAAAAAGGTCCACCTAGGCACTACTCCGGGTCTCCACTGGCTTAAGTTGACTTAATAAAGTTGACTTAAGCTCTAGTTTGAATTAAAACTAGATGTTATTAATTCAAATTAACTTTTCCTTAATTCGATTTAAGGAGCAGCTTAAGTCGAATTAAGGAAAGCCCAGTGTAGACGTGGAGTTAACTTAAGCCTCCTTAAATTGACTTAATTTGTAAGTGTAGATGCATCCATAGAGTGGCACCATTGAGAAGAAAAGAGTGGGTAAGACCAACTCCAATGGCATCCTTTTACTCAACAAATAGGTACAGCCTTGTCATCAGAAACAAAATACTTAGACAAAGCAACAAATAGAAAACAACTTGGCAATACCATCATTCAAAACAATGGCACCTTTTGCTCTATGTCACTGTAAGAACACGGGATCGGAGGGACATCCAAATAACCCATGTTATGAGAGGAGCTGACAGTGGCTAGACTGACCACCTCTTGGTGAGATCAACAATGTCCATAAGGGTTGCACCACAATACAGAAAACAATCCAAATCATTCAGACAGCAATTCAACATCCAAAGACTTCAATCAACAGTTGTACCAAGAGAACTTCCAGGCATACCTCAGTGGAAAATTGGCCATATGCACACCTGGAAATGACAATACAAATGTTGAAGAAGACTGGGAAGCCTTAAAACAGACCATCCATGAGGCTTGTGAGGAATCCATCGGCCTTGCTGCTCACTTTTTCTGTGAGACAAAGATCCTGTCTGGACCAAGCACACATGGCCTCAGACCACTGAAAGCTGAAGATGGTAGCATCCTTCTTAAAGAAAACGAATCCATCAAAGAACATTGAAAGGAACACTACCAAAAGCTTCTAAATGAAGAATCGATTGTGACTGATGACACCATCGACTCCATCCCTCTACACCCAGTCTGGGATACTCTCACCAACCCACCAACATCTGAGGAGGTCCACAAAGCAAGTAAGCAAATAAAGAACAATAAAGCGTCAGGTCCTGATTGGATACCAGCTGAAGTACTGGAAGTGGGGGAGAAAAACTGACAAACAAGTTCCATTTGCTGCTCCTCAAAATCTGGTGCACCAAAGAAACCCCAGCTGATTTACACAATGCTAACATTCTCACTATTTTCAAAAAGGGAGATAGCGGACACAGTTGGCCCTTTCAAGGCATTGCCCTCCTCTCCATTGGTAGGAAGATTCTTGCTAGAATCATCTGCTCTGTCTTGCAGAGGAAGTACTCTTGGAGTGCTAGTGTGGCTTCAGACCATCATGAGGCACCACCAACATGTTTTTTGCAGTCAGGCAGATCCAGGAAAACTGTTAACACCAGACGCTATAGGTCTTTCATTGAGCTGACCAAAGCCTTCAACTCTATCAACCATGCATCTCTGTGGAAAGTCATGTCAAAATTTGGTTACCCAAGCATATTTACCACCATTGTAAGACTCCTCCATGACCAGATGATTGTCTTCATGCTGTGCAGTGGCACTACCTCTGAGCCCGTGGCCATTTGAACTAGTGTAAAGCAAGGTTGTGTACAGGCACTCACTCTCTTCTCCATTTTTCCTAGCAGCTATGAAAATGCTAATTGAAGACTGTCTGCCACAGAGCATTGTCATCCAATATTGGACAGATGGCAACCTCTTCAACTTCGCTCACCTCCATGCCAGAACTAAAGTAAAATCCGCAACAATAACCTAACTTCAATACATAGATGATTGTGCTGTAGTTGCACACTCAAAGGAGGAGTTACAAACAGCCCTTAACTGATTATCTGAAGCTCAGAAAAGCCTAAGACTAACCCTGAACATCGGCAGAACAAAAGTTCTCCACCAGCCCTCTCCTGGTCAAGCATCAATCAAGGAAGATCTAAAATGACAGAGAGGAACTGGGAAATGTAGAACATTTTGCCTATGATGGCAGCCATCTTTCACAGAGGGCAAACATAGACATTGAGAATTAGCACAGAAAATGCTATACCAGCCTTGCCTTCGGCAGACTGTCTCGCCAGGTGTTCATCAGCCATGACATCAGAATACACACTACACTTTTAGTTTACTAAGTGGTGGTAATACCAGCTCTCCTTTAGAGCTGCAGGAATTGAGTGACTGACAGAAAGCAGCTGAAAAATCTGGAACACCAGAACCAGAACTTTCTCAGGAGGGTCCTCAATGTAAAATGGAGGATCGCTGCACAAACATCAGTGTCCTCAGAGAAGCCAATATCTTCAGTATTGAAGTCCTGATTATTCAGTACCAGCTGAGGTGGAGCAGGCACTTTGTGCGCATGCCTGAAACACACCTAACAAAACAATTGCTGTATGTCCAACTCACCAGGAGGCCAAAAGAAACACTTCTAAGACACTCTTAAGAGAACCATCTGTGACGGAATGCACATCTGTGCAGCCCTTGGGCGTGACCTGTATAATCTTTCTGTTCAGTTTTGCAGTGTAATTGTGTTATTTGATGACAATTACACTATACCAGGTTCCTCTGTGAATGCTCAGAACATATGCCACGTGATTACCAGGGTGCCATGTTCCCTGCTGCGACATGTATGTATAGATGTGAAGCATGTTACAGGGTTCAGACTCTCAGGGCTGTCTCTAGCACAATGGCTGAAGATTTACACATCAAAGGGAATGCTAATGCCCTCCCCTGCTCAGGTAGGAGTGAAGAGAATCTCACAACAGGACAGTGAGGAGGAGGGGCTGTCAGCAGTTTGTTAAAACAAAGACAGAGACTGTGAGGGAGAGAAGCTGCAGGCTTTCAGCCTGAGAAGACACCATCCTGCAACCAACCTCAAGCAAGATCGGGGCCCTGCCTAAGAACAGGCAGAGAATGGCTGCAAGACATCAGACAGCCAAACACCATGTGCATAATCTTGGACTCTGAGGTTAGTTTAGGTGAAGATGTTAGAGTAGTATGCGATTTATACCTTTTATTTGATAGTGGTCACTCCTGACTCATTTGTAACATGTTGCTGCCTTGATTGGCCATGTTCTCACTTGAAATCAGACTCTGATCAATAAACTAGTAGTTATTTC
The DNA here is from genome assembly GCA_007922175.1 of Pelusios castaneus. Lineage (NCBI taxonomy): Eukaryota > Metazoa > Chordata > Testudines > Pelomedusidae > Pelusios > Pelusios castaneus. Next base: position 2,344,213 of record ML685803.1, read on the forward strand.
ACCTAAAGCCGTGTGGTCTTTAGAGGGTGTGGATGTGGGAGGCTGGGCACAATCCACTTCTTTGTTAAGTGGACGGACTTGAGACTAAGGTGATTGGGAGTGGGTCCCAATCCCTGTAGGGCAGTGGCTCCCAGTGTAGTGTCTGGGGCTGGGTGTGCTTGCTTGGGGACCAACGCCTGTGTGGCTAGTGGACTTACACCCACTGCCTGGGACCAATTACACGCTGGTGGCTGGTGTGGACTGACTCAGGAGTGAGCGGTCACCCAGCAAAGCGGGGTGAATTGGGGTTCAGGAGTGGGGTTCAAGCGGTCATAGCAGCACACCAGACTGGATTTGGGGAGCGGCCTGTCACACCATCAAGAAATGTGGCATCAACACCATACACTGGGAGACAGTAGCCCAAGACAGGACTAACTGATAAAGATTTGTCAGAGAAAGAACGACCGCTTTTGAAGAAAATCTCCTCACCTTGGCCACAGAAAAATGCCAGAAAAGAAAGGAAGACAACTGTCATGCAGGAATAGTGGCCCAATCCTGCTTTCCAAAACCACTTTCGTCTGCAAACTAATCTACAGCTCAAAGATCGGACACCTCTGTCACCAAAGGATCCATATAAAATAAAACCTGTGAAAGAGAACATCCTCAGTCCTGAGGGATCACTGTTGATGACTGATTTACACCAGCTGAGAATCTGGTCTATTATATTGCCCTTCTCATATTTTCAGAGCAGCTGAGATGCTCTTGTGATTCTAAAGCAACAGAGAGGTTTTAGTAGTTTACTGAAAGTTTCAGCAGTGATTTCTGAAAGATGGAAAACATACTCTATAGCCATGACTACTTCCTGTTTATTCCTTGGTCTAATTTTTCTTACAGCTTTCTGGAAGTAGGAATAATTCTTCGAACTAGAATCCTTAAAAGAAAAATTACATTCATTTTACACCTAACACATTTCAGAAGAAGAAAGAGGAATTATTATCTTCAAGTGTCTATTCACAAAGAATTTATTTCAGCAGATAGATTCAGTCTATGTGGGTAAAATTCAATCCACAGATTTTAGAGCTACTGTAAAATAGGCATTTATATTAGTACCTTTACTAATAAGTGTTTGGATTTATACTGAAAGGGATTCCATTGAAATTCTTCTACTTCTTGATGAAATGGACTTGGGTAAGTGGAGGTTAAAACTATTTTGTGGCTGGAAAGCATAGAATCATAGAATAATAGGGTTGGAAGGGACCTCACGAGGTCATCTGGTCCAACCCCCCTGCTAAAAAGCAGGACCACTCCCCCTAAATTACCCCAGCCAGGGTTTTGTCTAACTGAGCCTTAAAAATCTCCAAAGATGGAGATTCTACCACCTCTCTAGATAGCCCATTCCAATGCTTCACCACCCTCCTAGTGAGAAAGTTTTTCCTAATATCCAACCTTCACCTCTCCAGCTGTAATTTGAAACCATTGCTCCTTGTTCTGTCCTCTGTTACCCTCGAGAACAGCCTAGCTCCCTCCTCTTTGGAGCAACCCTTCAAGTAGTTGAAGGTTGCTATCAAATCTCCCCTCAGTCTTCTCTTCTGTAGACTAAATAAGCCTAGTTCCTTCAGTCTCTCCTCATAAATCATGTGCCGCAGCCCCCTAATCATTTTTGTTGCCCTCCGCTGGACTCTTTTGAATCTGTCCACATCCTTTCCGTAGTGGGGAGCCCAAAAGTGGACACAGTATTCCAGATGCGGCCTGACCAGTGTCAAATAGAGGGGAATTATCACATCCCTCGATCTGCTGGCAATACTCCTACTGATGCAGCCTAATATGCCATTGGCCTTTTTCGCAACAAGGGCACACTGTTGGCTCATATTCATCTTCCCATCCACTATAACCCCCAGGTCCTTTTCTACAGCGCTGCTACTTAGCCAATCGGTCCCCAGCCTGTAGCAGTGCATGGGATTTTTCCGTCCTAAGTGCAGGACTTTGCACTTGTCTTTGTTGAACCTCATGAGGTTTCTTTCAGCCCAGTGTTCCAATTTGTCCAAGTCTCCCTGGATCCTGTCCCTGCCCTCCAGAGTATCTACCATTCCCCCCAACTTGGTGTCATCCGCGAACTTACTAAGCACGCAGTCTATTCCATCATCAAGATCATTAATGAAGATGTTGAATAGAACCGGCCCCAGGACCGACCCCTGGGGCACTCCACTCGTTACCAGTTGCCAACCAGACATCGAGCCATTGATTCCTACCCGCTGAGCCCGTTGATCTAACCAGTTTTCGATCCACCTTATGGTCCACTCGTCCAACCCATACTTCCTTAACTTGCCGACGAGAATGCTGTGGGAAACCGTATCAAAAGCCTTGCTAAAGTCAAGGTATACCACGTCAACGGCTCTTCCCACATCCACAAATCCAGTCATCTCATCATAGAAGGAAATCAGGTTGGTCAGGCACGATTTGCCCTTGGTGAATCCATGTTGACTGTTCCTGATCACTCTATTTTCCTCCAAGTGTTTCAGGATGGATTCCTTGAGGACCTGCTCCATGATTTTCCCAGGGATTGAGGTGAGGCTGACCGGTCTGTAGTTCCCCAGATCCTCCTTTTTCCCTTTCTTAAAGATAGGTACTATATTTGCCTTTTTACAATCCTCCGGGACCACCCCCGTTCGCCACGAGTTCTCAAAGATAATGGCCAGCGGCTCTGCAATCACTTCCCCCAACTCCCTCAGCACCCTTGGATGCAGTTCATCCGGCCCCATGGACTTGTGCACATCCATATTTCGTTAAACAAAGCTGTATGTCTATGACACATTAACAAATGTTATCCTCTTCCTGGTTTTCTTTCCTTTCTCTCTGCATTAGCTGCTAATCTTTGAATTTACCAATTGGTGAGCAGAAATGGTTTTAGTCTTTGCAGAATTGGTCAAGGATAATATCCTGACTCTTGACAAGAGAATCTCTCAGCTCTTCTACTTCAGTTTTAATTATTGAATCATTAAAACAAGAGACTTTTTCTTGCTCCGTCAATACTTTTATAAATGTTGGATTACTAGAATTGCAAGTGGAGTTCTTATTTGTTCTACACTACCACTGTCCTAGGCTTAGAATGGAATTTTCTAATGTAATAGCCTTTCCGCTCCATTCTGGAACCAGTTTACACATCAGCTATTTTAAGAAAACATTCAGAACTGGCAGTAACATTTTTGGGTGGGCCTGGGAACTTCCCACATGCAACTGTCTGCTATCCACTATGATCACAATTTGAGAACATCGTCTTTTTTCAAAATACTCACAGACTAATAAGATGTCCAAGAAGAGAACTAGGTAGACAGAGAAAAATCTTTTCAAAGATAGCTTAAATACCTGTCAACCTATATCCTTATGTGGCCTTCACATTCCCACAGTATCAGAGTATCTGAAAATAGAGATCTTTGGCTATGTAGAGAAGACCTGTGGCCGATCTCCGAGCCGGGACCTGAGGAAGGCCCAGGACGCCCCCCCTGGACATACCTGGGAACTGCAGGCCTCCAGCCCCGGCAGCAGGAGGGCAGGGCCCAGACAGGAAGGGGAGGTATAAAGGCCCAGGCTGCCAGCTCAGTAGGGGGAAAGCTGCTGAAGGGGAAGGACGTGGCTCCTTGCTGGCGGCGAACCGGAGAGAACCAGGCCCCTACCAGGAGGCCGGCCCGGGCCGCTCCAGCCATCCAGCCAGAGGGCCTACCAAGTTTACCAGGGCCCTGTGACCGGGAAGGGATCCCCAAGGGAAAGGCCGGGGATCGATCCCGGGTGCATCGGGCCCCAGAGGCAGGGACGCACCCGGCCGAGGACCCGGAGGAGCCGCTGCCGCCCTGCGACCTCGAGGAGCTTCCCTCGGCCGAGGACTTTAGTCTACCCAAGGACCCACCGGCGGCACTGGGGCCCTACGACCTCGAGGAACTGCCTTCACTGGAGGAGATTGAGGACCTCCCCGACCTCCCTATGGACCTGGATGGCCTGGTGGGGATTCCGCTAGCGATCTACCCCGGAGACCGGGAGGACGACCCAGCGGACCCAGGTACCCCAAACCCAGGGAAGGGAGGAAGAAGCCCAGGGGCGGATGGCTACCGCCTCCTGAGTGGCGGAGCCGCCCAGGGTCAGCGTGTTTCGGCCGGAGCCCTGCTGACCACAGTGGCAGACGCCTCTGCCGCTGAATAAGGCCCTGGGCTGGGACTCAGTGGAGTGGGTGGGCCTGCGTCCCCCTCCCTCACCCCTTTTCCCTGGCCACCCATAACATTCAAACCTCAGCAACCCCACACCAAGGTTTGTGTGGTGTGCCTGTCTCACCCTGCCTAAGGGCCGGAGGCAACTGACGCTTTGCCTTTGTGCCTGCCTCGCCCTGCCTAAGGGCCGGAGGCAACTGACTCTTTGCCTTGGTGCCTGCCTCGCCCTGCCTAAGGGCCGGGGGCAACTGACTTTTCACTTTGTGCCTGCCCCGCCCTGCCTGAGGGCTGGGGGCAACTGACTTTGCACTTTGTGCCTGCCCCGCCCTGCCTGAGGGCCAGGAGCAACTGACTTTGCACTTTGCCTGCCCCGCCCTGCCTGAGGGCCAGGGGCAACTGACTTTGCACTTTGTGCCTGCCCCGCCCTGCCTGAGGGCCAGGGGCAACTGACTTTGCACTTTGTGCCTGCCCCACCCTGCCTGAGGGCCAGGGGCAACTGACTTTGTACTTCGCCTACTCCGCCCTGCCTGGGGGCCGGGGGCCGCAGACTGTGGGATAAAAAGGGCGCCCACCCCAGCTAATTCCCCGAAGCACCCGAAGGGGGCGCCCTCCGCGCCCGCCCGTGGCGTGGAACTCCTACAAGCTAGTTTTCTAGAATTTAGAAATACACCCATCTGATGGGGCAGGCCTACCCTGCACTGGGGAAGCCCAGCAGACACTATGGGTGGCTGAAGCCCTGCTGGCCATGCTCAGCCTGCTCTCCCACTACAAAAGGAAGCTGCTCAGCTTAGTCTGAGCTGGCCAGCGTGGAGGAAGGATGCACGCTGGAAGCTCCTAGACAGGAGCCGTGCCAGCCCCTGCTAGAGAGCAGGAGCAAACCTGGAAACCTTGGAGGAGAGCAGCCACTATCTGCAAGCTGCCTGGAGACAGATACTCAGGCTACCAGGGAATTTCAGGCCCCTGAGGAGGAGTGAACGATGCCAGCTGCAAAAGGAGATAACCTGGAGCTCCAAGGAAGGACCACATCAACAACTCAGGTAGGAAGCAGCCCAGGGGGCCTAGAAGGAGGGTAGGGGGAGGTGTGGTGCGCTGCGCATTCCAAGCCTGCATATTTTGGTATGGATCCCCACTGACTTGGTGCTGTATCCCTGGCACCAATAGAACCCTGGGCTGGAGTCAGTGGAGCAGGTGGACCTGGGGTAATGCATCCCTTGGGCAGGTACCCTTATAAATGACTCTGGCCACTAGGCTGTGCTGCCCTGACCCCCCAGGGTGGTGAACTAACTCTGGCCACTAGGCTGTGCTGCCCTGACCCCCAGGGTGGTGAACTGACTCTAGCCACTAGGCTGTGCTGCCCTGACCCCAGGTGGTGAACAGACTCTGGTCGCTAAGCCATGCTGCTCTGACCCTAGGGCCATGTATTGACCTGGGGTATAGACTCCAGAGCTGGGCAGTTGTACTGTAGGCTCAGGTACTGGCCTTGAAATCAAAGAACAGATCAGGATATGAGGTAATCTGCAGAATTCTCAAGGTACCATATTAGCATCACAAAAGTCACCATGCATGATCATTACAGACACATATTGATAAAGATGCTAAATCCAAGCAGCACCTGGATGAAGCTAGAACTTCCTGAAACAAGTCTCAGTTGACTAATTAGATTGGACTTTGGAAAACCATTTCAGGTTTTTTAACTAGTTGGTGAGTTATGTTATTTCAAAATGAAGAGGAATTAAAGAGAGAAATTAAATGGGCAGATCCATTAAATTCATAGGCTATGTCTACACTTGTAAAGTTAAGTCAACTAAACAAGGTCGACTTTAAGTTGATTTAAAGTCGACCTTGTTAAGTCAACTTAAAAGTAGACATAGCTGTCCACACTGGCTTTAAGTCGACTTCTTAAGTCGACTTAAGGCTTAATCGACCTTCAGAGGTGGTGTTAAGTCGACTTAAGGAAGCGCTTAAGTCGACTTAATAAAAGCCCATTGTGGACGCAGCTTTGTGTAGGTTGACTTAAGCGTCCTTAAGTTGACCTAAGTAGCCAATGTAGACACAATCTTAGAGAAGAATTTAATGGGCAGATTTTCTGCTCCCTTTGTACTACTCAGTTGATGCCCAGTTGGGGATGCCTCCTGACATGGGGAGACTCCAGAGGACATAGAAACAGCTTAGTGCTGTTATGCCATTTTTATGCATGCAGCCCATAGGGCATCTGAAAGGGAATGGATGGTACGAGATCAGTGCACTCTGGCTGTTCCCAGCTGATGATCATTACCAGCTGGAAGAATTTAGAGCTGCTGAAAACTCCACCAGCAGCTGTAACTGGCCTAAAATAGCCAAAGAGTCAAGTAACTGTAACTATTTCCCAGAGGCCGGTGGCACAGTGCTCAGCACCAGAAACTGACCCAGCATTCTGGTCACTGTAAGATTTCCCCAGAGAAAGGCCTGACTGAGGGAAGTTGGGCTAATTACTAGCTCAGTATGATCTGGGGAGAGCTACGCAGCTCATTGATCTATTAACTCACCAAGTACAAAGTGGGGGGATGAGAGAGATAGAGAATGGCTAGCAGGGCTAGAGTAAAGGGTGATCTCTGCATGGAGAGATCTCTTCCCTCTTTTCTCTTGGGAAAGGGGATGATGCCTGTGTGTCACTGTAAATAGAGTTCTTGAGAGAACACAGACAGACTACATGTTGGGTTTTCCAGACCAGAGATGTTAAAGTCATTTGTACAAGACAAGAAAGGATGTCACAATACCCCCCTTTCTGCTGTGCTCAGCCAAAGTAGCTAGAAAGTAGCAGGTAAAGTATCAAACTAAGAGTATGGGAATGACTATGCAAACAAGATGGTGCCATGATATTGTGGCTGTGATAACACCTGTATTAGGCCTCTGGCTAAATATGTCTCCAGATGTCTAATCAAAGCCAACATTTTGGTTGCAGATTCTGCTTCGGGCCTGTCACAGGTTGCAGTTAGACCCCAGTTGGGCTGCCTGTGGTTCTGGTTCAGGCCTCCCCAGCTAGTGGGGTAGTCTCTGTGGCTGTTGTTGTCCTCAATGTGTTAGCGCCAAGGCTGTCTTGTTTGGAGGCTTGGGGAGACTACCTGATGCAGGGCTATCAATATCCCAGCATCTTGGGCTCCACTGTCTCCCCCGCCTTTATCGTTCTACCTCTTTTATACTTTGGCTTGACTGCCTTCTCAAGGTGCACTGTGCCCGTCTGTCTCCAAGCTTGACAGCTGAGCCTGGGCATGGCAGTTCTGTTTGTTTGCAGGGAAGTGAAGCCTTCCTCCCGCTCCTGCCTAAGTCCTGAGTGGAATTTACAGACCCCATTACAGGGCTGGGGTTTTTTTTTTTGTTTTTTTTTTAGATTTACTTATTTCCCTTTGAATTTAGAAAACAAAATCACAAAAGTATTCATGTTGGCCTTAGCCTCAGTAAAGGATTATTTTTACAAAACCCATAATTTGAGTCTCATTTGACCTGACAGAGGGAACTGACCATGCTGAATACTAGCCCAATAAGCAAAATTTATCTAATAAGCAGCCTTCATTGCCATTTGCTGCCTTTAAATTAAATCAGTTACTTGAGACACCCCCCGATAAAGCATCAATTCCGATAAGATCTAAATTCTACCATCCGTACTTGGTCTCACTGACGAGCTAGACTGTGCGTTCCAGGCCCTCCTTCAATCAATGGTCATGTGCAAGTTGCATCATCCCAGGAAGTAAGGTAGCTGCAGAACTGGATCAAAAACATTTGGGTCAGGTACGAGAGTGAGAAATTTACTTTGACTTGAGAAAAAACAAACAAAACATAAGCTAGGTATATTCATTTGGACCAAGAGGCTTTAACCTGAGGATGAGAGTAGCATACTCTAAGGTATACAGCAGGTGAATAATGATTAAAAAAAAAACAATTAGAAGCAAATATTTAAGGTGCAGGCCTCTATGCCAAAGATGCATGTGCATATATCCACCCACATGTATATAGGCAATTATCATAGTTCCACCAGCTAATCAAGTAATTGCATGAGGAAATGAGTAGCTACACACCTGCACATCATCCCAGTAACCACAGATAAGAATATCAATTGTGCACACAAAAACAGGTAGACATATGCATGCATATGTTTTGTGTGTTTTAAAACTATAAGCCTTAAATTTCCCTGCATTTTCTAAAATAAACCTGATCAGCTCGTTGTCATTTGTGGTGAATAACTAATTTATTAGAGCAATACCTCTAAGCATCATGACAATGAAGATCTGTCACACTTCAGCTATCATGAAATGTCCATTAAATGTCTTTTTCTCTGCCAGGCTGTGTACTTAGGATTAAATTCTTTGTACACAGATGTTTATTTAGCAACTGTCTATGCTGTTTATTATTGAATGTTTAACTTTCACTAAGGTCAGAAAAGTCCATCATTAAAGAAACTCCATATAAATTAACAACTCTGCCATGGTTTCTTATTCAAAGAGAAAGATACATCTAACAAAAAATAATTCTGAAAGTAGGTAAATCTATTTCTTCTTCAGCCTGGACTATAGCAAATGAAGTTTAATTGCAATATAGGTACAGTTTTAAGTCTATCTCACAAAGCTTTTTGTCTGAGAATGTAAGATCATTATCGTCACCATTACAGACAATGAACATTCTCTGATGTGTTATTCTTTCCATATTTGTCATTCAGAATAGTCAGAAAAATAAACTTCATTTCTTATAGTTCAGGCTCAGCTAAAATAGATTTCTAACATAATACGGTTATAAAATACAAACGTTGGAAGATTTCTAACATAATACGGTTATAAAATACAAACGTTGGAATACATTTATTTCTTTCAGAGGGGTAGCCATGTTAATCTGTATACAGCAAAAAATGAGAGTCCTGTGGCACCTTAAAGACTAACAAATTTCTTCAGTCATAAGCTTTCATGGGCTCCAACCCACTTTGTCACATTAATTAGAATAAAAAGGAAGGTCAAGAAGTTTATCTGTAAGGTTTGACAACGAGCCATAATCCTTCAACTATAATCTGCATCCCAATACCCCAGCTACTTATCTTACAGTGTACTGAGGTCAGAGCTGGACTTTGCAAGTCTATGGTATATTCCAGTGTTTTTCATCCAGGGTTCCGCAGAACCCTAGGGTTCCATAGGCAGAACCTTAGGGTTCCATGAGATCTGCTGGTCGGGTGCCAGGGTCATTTAAATCTCCTGCCCTGCTCAGCCCAGCCACGGCGGTGGCCTGATCCGGGCAGCCTCGGCGGCCCCAGGAGCATTACAGTGGCCGCAGCGGCCCGATCTGGGTGGCCCCAGGAGGCGGCGGCAGCAGAGCGCGGGGCTGGCAGTGTGGCCTGATTCGGCCATGTTGCCAGCTGCCGTCCTCCGCTGCCTCAGGCTGGCCCCGGGCCTTTGCTGTCCGGTGGCAGGGTAAGGGGGAGGGGTGAAGGGGGCATGGGGACAAGGAGACTGGGTAGGGGCTGGGTAGTGATGGAGGGGACTATGGACGGCTGGAGGGGGGATGGGTGGGTCAGCTGGGGAGAGATGGAGGAGGTTGGGGGACTGGAGTGGGGACTAGGGACGGAGGGGCTGGGAAGGTGTGGAGGGAGTTGGGGGGGGGCTGAATGGGGCCAGAGTGAAGATGGGTGAGCTGGGGGGTAGAAGGTTAGGATGGCTGGAGTGGGATCTTGGGGCAGGGAATGTAGGGAATGGGGATGGGGGCTGAGGAGAACATGGGGAAAGAGGTGTCTACTGTGGGCACTAGTGAAGTACAGCCCAGTGGGAATCCTCCTCAGTTTTCTTTCCTTTTCCTTTCCCTTTACCAAATATGAGGCCCCAGGCAACCCAACCCTTTCCCCACAGAATTATTTTGACTTGGTATTTGTGGGGAAAGAGTTGGGTTGCCTGGGGCCTCATATTTGATAAAGGGAAAGGAAAGAAAACTGAGGAGGATTCCCTCTGGGATGTACTTCACTAGTACCCACATCAGACCTGTCTTTCACCATGTTCTCTGGGGCTTCTTTCTTTCTTTCTTTCTTTCTTTCTTTCTTTCTTTCTTTCTTTCTTTCTGCCAGCCATCCCACCCCTCCTCTCTCTTGTCACCATGGCCTTTGTCCCCACGCTCTCCCCACCCTTGCCCTTTTTTGCCCTACCACCCCTTTTCTTCTTTATCCCTCTTCTTTGACGAGACATAATGGCACTTAAGCATAAAATACATTTAAATTATTAATAAAAATAATTTGAAATAACTTTTATTAATTTTTCAATAATTTCTGTTGCCTGAGTTTGCACAAAAATTTTATTGTTTTATCTTTATAACTTTTCAATGTATAATTGCATATTATGTGGTTTTGTTGTGAGAGAGATCATAACAAAAAGTTTAGGGTTCTGTGAATTTATTTGTTGCCTTAAGGGGTTCCACAGCCCAAAAAAGGTTGAAAACCACTGGTATATTCTAATCAATATAGCTTTCAGTGAATGGACGAGGGAGACTGGGGTCCTTGACTCACAGCAAAATAGTGGTGTGGATCTGCCTTAACCTCAAGCCTTAGAAATCATCAGAGACACCTTTTATGTAACAAAACAAAACAAAAACCTCCTTCATAGAGGCCTCAATATAGCTGTTAAATATTTTAAAAAACACAGACACACGAAGCATCTGACGAAGTGGGATTTTCTCCCATGAAAGCTCATGTGATAAAGAAATCTCTTAGTCTTTAAAAGTGCACAGGACTCTGTTTGCTTTTCTGCAATAGACTAACACAGCTACCCCTTTGGAACAATTCCCCTAGTGATCAGAGTTCTGTCTCATAAGCTACCCTGTACTCCAGGGATGGTTACTCAAATAATTCAAAGAGTAAACAAAAAATAACATACATTGTACATAGATTTGATTTCTGGGGAGTCCCCCATCTCTCTCTCCCATATATCAGGTGCATCACCATGGTATTCAAGCTAGTGAACTCCCTGAATGCCCGGGGGAAATGCCGAGCGATTCCCCTGGTATTTTCTTCCTCATAATGGCTACCCTGAAAGTACTGACATTAGCAATGAAACGCATCTGTCATTAATGGATCAAGATCCTGGGGACACAACTCTCCTCCCAGAGAGAGAAACTCTCCAGCATCCTAGCTTGCCCTCATGCTTTAGCATCCTATTGTTTACTACAATTTCCTTTTACTAGGTAATGTAGATCAGGAGTGAATTGTGACTATGAGGGCCCTTTTTTAGGGTTCCAAAGGACCTCTACAACCATCAGAGCTGAATATGGAAGGACAGGTGGTGAGATGTTGCTATGGAGCACTGTCAATGAACTGAGTTAAGATCAGGGTCCTTATGTGATGTGAATAGAGAGGGAGAATTTGTTTCTGCAGTATGACTGATATTATTTTCAATAGGAATTGTAATCAAAATCTCATAACCCCAGTAACTCAGATTCTTTATACTTTTACAATATAGAATCATAGGGTGCATCTACACTGGCAGCTTAGGTTGATTTAAGGAGGTTTAAGTCGAGCTAAACAAAGCCACGTCCACACTGGGCTTTTATTAAGTCGACTTAAGGATTTCCTTAAGTCGACTTAAGGAAAGCTTATGTCGACTTAATAACACCTCGTTCTAGGTCAACTTAAGCCTTAAATCGACTCCTTAAGTCGACTTAAAGCCAGTGTGGATGGGGATTAGTGCCTCAGTCGACCTTATTAAGTTGACTTAAAGCATTAAATTGACTTGATAAGGTCGACAAGGGGCTATGTCTACACTAGGAAAGTTGTTGACTTTTGTTAAGTCGACTTAATAAGGTCGACTTAACAAAGTCGACTTAACTTTTCTAGTGTAGACATAGTCATAGAAACTGAAAGGGACCATGAGAGGTCATCGAATCCAGGCTCCTACACTCATGGCAGGACAAAGTATCCTCTTAAACCATCCCTGAAAGGTGCTTGTCTAACCTGCTCTTAAAAACTTACAATGATGGAGATTCCACAAACTGCCTAAGCAACTTATTCCAGTGGTTAATCACTCTGACACTTAGGAATTTTTCCTAATGTCCAACCTAAACCTCCCTTGCCATAATTTAAGCCCAATGCTTCTTGTCCTATCATCGGCTGTTAAGGAGAACAATTTTTTCCATCCTCCTCATGACAACCTTTTAGGTACTTGAATACTGTTGTCATATCCCCTCAAAGTCTCCTCTTTTCCAGACTAAACAAACCCAGCTCTTTTAATCTTCCCTTATAAGTCAAGTGTTCCAGACCTTTAATCATTTGTTTTGCTCTTCTCTGGACTTTCTCCAATTTGTCCACATCTTTCCTGTAATGAGGCACCCAGAACTGGACACAATACTCCAGCTGAGGCCTAATCAGGGCAGAGTAGAGTGGAAAAATTACTTCTCGTGTCTTATTTACAATACTCCTGTTAATACATCCGAGAATGGTGTTTGCTTTTTCGTGTGACAGCATTACACTATTGACTCATATTTAGCGTGTGGTCCACTATGACACCCAGATCCCTTTCTGCAGTACTCCTTCCTAGGCAGTCATTGCCCGTTTTGTATGTGTGCAATGGATTATTCTTTCCTAAGTGGAGTACTTTGCACTTGTCTTTATTGAATTTCATATGTTTTACCTCAGACCATTTCACCAATGTGTCCAAATCATTTTGAATTATGACCCTACCCTCCAAAGCACTTGCAACACCTTTCAGCTTGGTATCATCCACAAATTTTATACGTGTACTCTCTATGCCATCATCTAAATCATTGATGGAAATATTGAACAGAACTGGACCCAGAACCGATTCCTGAGGTATCCCGGTCATTGTGCCCTTCCAACATCACTGTGAACCATTGATAACTACTCTCTGGGTCTGGTTATACAACCAGTTTTGCACCTATCTTATAGTAGCTCGATGCAAGTTGAACTTCCCTAGTTTGTTAATGAGAAGGTGATGTGAGACCACATCAAAAGTCTTACTGAAGTCTAGATACACCATATCTACCACTTCCCCTCTATCCACAAGGCTTGTTCCCCCATCATAGAAAGCTATCAGCTTGGTTTGATATGATTTGCTCTTGACAAATCCATGCTTACTATCACTAAACACCTTATTCTCTTCTAGATGTTTGCTAATTGATTCCTTAATTATTTGCTCCATTATTTTTCCTCGTAAAGAGGTTAAACTGACTGGTCTATAATTCCCTGGGTTGTCCTTATTTCCATTTTTATAGATGGGCACTGTATTTCCTCTTTTCCAGTCCTCTGGGACGTCTCCAGTCTTCCATGATTTTTCAAAGATAATAGCCAACAGCTCAGCTATCTCCTGAGTCAACTCCTTGAGTATTCTAGGGTGCATATCATCAGGCCCTGGTGACTTAAAGACATGATCTAACTTGTCTAAGTAATTTTTAACTTGTTCTTTCTCTATTTTAGCTTCTGATCCTATCCCATTTTTACTGCCCTCCCCTACACCTGTCATCCAGTCACCACCAACCTTCTCAGTGAAGATTGAAACAAAGAAATCATTTACTTCCTCTGCCATTTCCACATTTTCTGTTATCGTTTTCCCCTCTTTGTTGAGTAATGGTCCAATGCTGTCCTTGGTCTTCCTCTAGTTTCTAATGTATTTTAAAAAAATGTGGTTACCGTTTATGCCTCAACTAGTTTGATCTCAGTTTGTGCCTTGACCTTTCTGATTTTTCCTCTACATAATTGTATTATTTGTTTATAGTCATCCTTTGTGCTTTTTGCTTTGAAATAGGAATAAATTAAGACCCCCACCTCCCTGGGGTGATCAGAATTATTACTGTCCATTTTAGAGGGGGAGAAATTGCAGTATTAAGTAACCTGCCCAAGGTCATGTAAGAAGTCTGTGCCGGAGCTCAGAATAGAACCCAGCTGTCCTGGCCCCCACTCCCGTGTTTTAATTGCAATTCCATCAGTCTGCTGGTTGGCCCTGAGGAAAGTTAAGAACTCATAACATCCACTGACAGCCAGACCCCTCTGCGGAGCTCTGAGGACAGTTGAGGCTCTGAGGGTGTGACCTGCACCTGCCCCAGGCTACTAACCTTTCATTTCCATGGAGTGATATTTGCAGTGCCATTCAATGTGGCGTGTTCAGAGTTGCAGCAGGTTTTGCACTGCATTTTAAAGAGCAAAAATAGCTCTTTACATGCTAATATCATGCAAGTATGTTTTTAATCATGGCTGTTTAGTCAATGGAGATTGATTCTCCCAGAGTAAATGACATTTGGTCTGGTGAGTCATAAGAGGTGACTATAGCTTGTAAAAGTTCCCACAGTTCCTAGAAAGTATCAAGAATAGTACCAATAATAAAGAGTGATCTTTTCTATTATCAGACTAAATAGGATATTTGCTGTGCTGATTTACATGCGATAGCATCAACTTGGGTAGTCACAACATTTAGAAGCCTATTTAATCCTTCTCCCAGTAACCCCAACTCTCTTCTTGCTCACCGCTATTTTGTACCCCCACAGCTGTGTAACCTTTGGGAGCCAATTGAAAAATGTAGGCGTATGGCTGGTTGGTCTGAATTCTTTTCTGTATTCTTTGCGTTTTCAAACTAAAATGACTGCAATGTATATGATTTAAGAGAAAATGAATTGTTCACAAGAGCTTCTACTGAAGGGAGGGGGAATTGTCAGAGCTCTTTGTTTATTTTTCTTAAACTTAGCTTTAAAGGACAAAAAAGAAATCAGTTATTTTTAAATGGTACCTTTTGTGCAGTTTCTGGTTTTCCCCTCAAGCTGTGTCAAGTGGCATAATAAAGTTGCTGCAGACATGAGCAATTGTAGTGCTTTCCCCCAGCTTTTCTTCTCTTTTCTATAGCAGCCCCAATGCTGTTAGCAATGCTCATTTTGTTACCAAAGCTTCTTTTGGTGATGGGATAGGGTAGTAGAGAGGTGTGGAAGAAGAAAATTAAATTAACAATTGTCATGTTGCAAGATACAACTTTCTGACTCAGCATGTCTGTGTATTTTTGTCATGGGTGAAACTGTCCAAGTGGTACCTGCTGACCTGTTTGACTCAGCTGCAACATTTGAAATGAAAAGTTACTACAGACTTGGAACCTCATGGGGTCCCAAAGAGTGCAGTCTTCCTAAAGACTTGATATAAATGTAAACAGAAGAGCAAGGCATACATGAAGTGTGTGGGTGCGTACAGGAAGAACTACAGAATGGACAGTAATGTTGCAAATCCTTTACAATGTAAAAGTTCCGAGGCCAGATTGGGGGGTAAAAAAACGAAAGCACCATATTAAGCCAAATCCACAATCCTAGGGTATGTCTACACTGGAGGCTCTGTTAAGTCGACTTAACAAGGTCGACTTTAACTCAACTTAAAGTCAACTTTGTTAAGTTGACTTAGAGTCCACATTGAACGCTCCTGTTGACTGCCTGCGTCCACTCTGGCGGGTGCTAGGTCGATGGAGGAGTTGTGCATTGTGGATAGCCCTGGTAGGGGGCCTGGAGGCCAATTAAGTCGACTTAAGGGCTTCCCTGTCTACTCTGGCTTAAGTTGACTTAATAAGGTTGACTTAAGTGGTAAGTCGACCGTAAGAGGTGGTGTTATTAAGTTGATTTAAGGAAGCACTTAAGTCAACTTAATAAAAGCCCAGTGTGGACGCAGCAGTCTATAGGTCGACTTAACCTTCCTTAAGTCGACCTAAGGCTCCAGTGTAGACGTACCCCTAGAGAGGATGGCTCTGAGGAGCAGCTCCATGTATGAAATTTCCCAGTGATGAGGAAAAGTCCCTGATTTCCCCCTTAGGATTTTCTCCAAGCAGTGGCAGCAAGTGTGAGGATGCAGATACCAATTCCTACCACCCGCCCCCCCCCCCCCCCACACACACACACCTTAGCAATAACAGGGATTGCAGAGGTGAGCCAGGAATAGCTAGGGGCATCAGGGAAGCCAGTATGAACAAAGGCACTGGAGAGCATCAAGGGCCACTGAAAGCAAACGCTATGTAAGAGAAAGAAAGACCTTGAGGCTTTGGGGGATCTTGATGGGGGACAGTGTGAACTTTGGGCCCATGAAGCTGTCCCCACCCCCATAGTCTGCCCCTTAATTTTGTTCCTTTCCCTCTAATTTGTCTACCAGTCATTCTCCATTGAGTCCCTGCCATGGGTCTGGGGCTAATAGAAGGATCAGAGTTATCCTGTTGTCTGAACCCAGACATCACTGCTGCTCCTAGGGTCCTGGAGGAGCCACTGCATCTGACTCCCACAATCTATCCCATTGCAGGTGGGGTTTGGATAGGCATGAGGTGATTGCCTGATATAGCACTTGTTGGCAGCTTTAATGGATAGCTCAGCTAAAAATAAGAACACGGAGGTGAATGGGAGCAGTTCACAGCTGCCATTGCTGTTGGGTCATATTTAGAAGCGCTCTGTAAGGGAAGAGGCTCTACACAGACAATTAATCCGTGACAGGGAGTAGAGTCACATCCCAGCTTGCCATCAACTTAATGTTCATGTAGACAAGTCCTAATTTACATGGGTAACATGGTTAAGATGCTGGGAGATGAGTCTAGGGGGACTAATGTGAACATTTCACTAAATTTAATCTCTTCCTAGAGTCACTTAGCTCTGGTCTATATTTTGTTGGCATAATTATGGAAAACCCACATTACTGAGTGATGTAGTTATGCCAACCTACCTCCCCATGTAGACAGTGATATGTAGATGGGAGGGCTTCTCCCACTGACATAGCTACCACCTCTCAGGGAGGTGAAGTACCTATGCCAAAGGGAGATGCTCTCCTGTTGGCATAGGTAGCATCTTCACTACGTGCTACACCACTTCAGCTATAGATGTATGCAAGTCTTGGACTTAGTTCTGAAGGTGGCCTCGTTGCACAGATGTCTGAAAATATGGACAAGCAGAATTGTATTCTGGCACAGGGTACACCCCTAGGTTATGAACTGTGTAATTTTCCTGTTCACTTTTGCAATGTAATTGTATGGTTTACTGCAAAATATGGCATGCAAGGTTCCTTTATGAATGCTCATAACATGATCTGTAATATTGCTATGTTATGTTTTCTGCAGCCTCATTCATATATTTCACATGGCAGGGGGATGAGGGCAAAGAATCAGAGCTGTCTCCCTGCATGTAGACAGCAAGGATACATCACAAAGGCTACACAAACTATGGGCTTCATCCAAAGATGGAAAAGATCAGCTAACCAAGGGGTGGGGGGGTGAGAACAGGAACACTGGGAACTGCAAGAGGCTTTCTGCCAAGGAATCTCCATCTTGAAACACCTCCATCTACAAGAAAGGACTGAACCTATCCACATGGCCAGGAAGCCAGGCTGCAAGACCTCCAGCAGCCAGCCATGTGGATAAGACAGAAATGAACTACTACAGTAAACTTTGTTAGAATGTGTCTTATATTTTCATTTGCTAGTGGTAACTCCTGACCGATTAATTGACTATGCATTGATTTACTATATTCTCAGTTAAAATAATGTTCTAATCAGTAAAGTAGTGTTTGATTTGTCTAAAGCTGTGTGGATTTTAGACCGTGTGAAAGAGAAAAAACTGTTTGCATTTTCAGTTTCTTTGTTAAACTGGTGGACCAGAGTTTATGAGGCTACATTGATCTGGGAAGAGTCCCGATCCCTGCAGGTTGGAAGTTCCCAGTGTGGCAACTGGAGACTGAGAGTGCTCACTGGAGGACCATCCCAAGTGGCTAGTGAGCTCACATCCACTGCCTGGGACCGATTACATGGAAGAGGCTGGTGTGGACTGACCCAAGAGTAGGGGTCCACTTAATAAAGCAGGTTAAATAGGGGTCCAGGAGTGGGCAATCAGCAAGGCACAGTGGCACACCAGACCAGATATAGAGAGAGGGGAATGTCACATATTAATTTATGTTTGGAAGGTTTCAACACGGCTGGTCTAAAGCACCACCAGTTACTGGGAGATTGATTTGGTTGAAGTAAGGTATTTGCTTGCATTAGAATCATTATAATTTGCTGATTTCTCCCACACTGTTACCTATTTTTAAAGGTTACATTATATACAGCAGCACAGGCTGGTTTGAAATCGTCTCCTTGAAAAGAAAACATTCAATTATTTAAAAATTAATTCGTTACCCAACCCAAAGCTCTCGGTAACTTTACTCTCTGCAAGAAGGTGTAAGGAAATAAGTCAAATGGAGACACATCCATTCAGCCAATCAATGGACTAGTAGAAACAGTCTAATACAAGAGTTCTCTCACTTAAAAGCTGTAGAAAGACAAAAGAGTCTTGTGGCACTTTTAAAAGTGCCACAAGACTCTTTTGTCTTTCTACAATAGACTAACACGGCTACCCCTTTGGAATTTAAAAGCTGTACTTTACTTAGTCTCATGCACTTGCACATAGCCACAGCATGTGACTAAACCACCCCAACCCTCAATAATTACCAACATTTGGGATGGCTTTTAAGAAGTATAGCAGTGATTTTGATTGGTCAGTTTTTCCAGCTACCACTGGGGGACCTCAAAATATGTGTCGAAGAAGGGATCCCAAAGGGTGTGTGTACACTAGTAAATTAAATCGACTTAAGCAGGCTTAAGTCGACTTAATTTACTCTGCGTCCTCACTGGCATTTCTTTAAGTCAACTTAAGCTGCTGCTTAAGTCGACTTAAGGAAATTTAAAGTCAACTTAAGACCTGCTTTTAAGTCAACTTTAATGCTTAAGTCGACTTCTTAAGTCGACTTAAGCACTGTGGACGCCCTAGGGAGGAAGGGAGCCTCTGCTCCCTCCTAGCCGGGACTCAACAGTCTCGGCAAGAAGGGAGCCACTGCTTCCTTCTTGCTGGGACCCACAGGGGTCCGGCTAGAAGGGAGCGCGGGCTCCTTTCTGCAGGGACCCCAGAGGTCCGGGCCAAACGGAACCCTGTGGCTCCCTTCTGGCTGAGGCTTCCCAGGAGCTGGAGGGCAGCCGTGCCGGCAATTGCTGGCGCTCCAGCTCCTGGGAAGCCTCCGGGGTCTCCCCGCCAACTGGAGCACACTGTGCCAGCAATTGCCAGTGCTCCAGCAGTTTGGGGAGGCCCGTGGGGGTCCTGGAGAGAAGGGATCCGCTGGCTCCCTTTTTGCCAGGACCCCTGCTCTCCCTCCTAGCCGGGACCGCTCTCCATCTGGAGGGAATATTATACTATCAAGTGATTTCCGGCCCTTTTATTGGTTTATCAACATCTCCCACTACATATTTGGAAGCAATATTGTGTAACACATTGGGTAGAACTGAACTGTTCAGAGTGAATAAGTATTGATTATACATAGAAAAAAAGGCTATCTGGCTAATCCATCCAGGAACAGATTATTATTTCTATATACTAGTTATTGTTAAAATAGCATTTCCTTCAAATGTATTTCCGTCTTCAGTTTTCTTCACTGACGACATTGCTCTGTGTGAGTATTTAATATTCACAATTCTAAATTTGGGCACCTCCATCTCTGTCCCCAAATTGGATGATGTCAATCTTAGGCTGACCCAGGGGATTTTAGAACATTTATAATCTTGTCTTTTTGGCTTTCACATAAGTGCTTTATATTCTTACTAAATATGTAAGATGGAGATTTAAAAATAGTTGGGCTCTTTCTAACAGTGGCTGGAGCCCCCAACCCACACTACTGCTCAACTCCTTTTTTTTTTTCTTCCTTTTTTTAAGACAGTGGGTTAGTTGTGAGACAACTTCCACCTTAAGAGACACCTTGGGGATTGAATTAGGAGCCTATAGAGCTAAAAGCATGAGCTGTGACCGCTCTCTATCTGGAGTAATAATACACTCGTCTCCTCCATGGATCCAGCACAGAGGGAGAACTGTAACACCGCTCTCACCAATGGATTATGTTCTCTCTTCTCATGCTCTCCCTGTCTCCTACCGTCCTCACTCCTAAAAACGGTTCTTTGCTTTGGCCATGTAAACTCCTGAGCTACATTCTTATGCAAACACCTGTGCATGCACATGTGCACAAATAAGAGCTTCCTCCGAAGCATTCATGCCAATAGAGCACTGCTTGCAAAAAGAACAAAGAATGCAAACAAAGTTAGAATGAATTTGATTTATAATTTGACAATGTTTGTCCATTTTCTTTCCCCCCCCCCCCCCCCACCAATCTCCAAATTCTAGGTCTGGAGTTTACCCAGCACAGTGTTAAACAGAGAGAAAGTAAATTTATTTCAGAAAAGGTTTCTGGGCGTTCCTCCTCTGAATATTTGGCTCGAAGGATTGTGCATGTTCTGTGTCTGGCCCAGTCAAGCCTTGTGTACCATGAATCCCCTGTTACGATGAGTCTAATACATCAAAGGCAGCATCTTGCCCTCTTTCTGCTTAAGGGATTGTGAAGTCAAAGGAGATCTGTGTCAAAATTGAGGGTAGGATAGCTCACCAAGCACAAACCGTTTTCTATTCATTAACATGATCACAAACAGCTGCACCTTTACGCGAGCAAGGGAAAGCCATGTCCTGCCTAAGCCATTCCATCTATGAAACTTGGGGAAAGGAGGTTAAATAACTGAGGCCAGATACTCAGGTGGAGTAAATCATTGTAAGGAAGATCTAATAGTTGAGTACTTGCCTGGGATTCAGGAAAGATAGGTTCAGTTTCCCACTCTGCTATAGATTTCCTGTGTGACCTTAGACAAGTCACATAGGTCTGGTTTATGCTTAATATTTACAGGTCAGGGGTATAAAAACCCACTTCCCTCGCCACGGGCATGCTGACAAAAAAAAACCCCAAAAAACAAAACAAAAAACAGTGTAGATGCAGAGCAGTTGGCATAGCTAATGCCATGTGTAGGGGTGATGTTTCTACCAAGGCAGAGTTATGCTAACACAGGCTTTGTCTGTAGATATAGTCTTAGTTTCTTTGTGTCTCAGTTCCTCCTCTGTAAATTGGGGATAATAGTACTCACCCTAATCTAATAGGTGGAGAATGAGGAGGGGCTCCCAAACCACACTTTAACTGTAAAACACACGGCTCACAACCCATGGTTTAGCCACCCCTGGTATAGGTCTACTGAAGTCAGCTGACAATCTGGTGTTGGAGCAAGGGAGAGAAGGACAATGGTGTACTTGTCCAAGCGTTGATCCTGACTAGACTTATTGTTTAAATGAAACACCTCTTTAGTTTACAACAATGGTTTTCAAACTTTTTTCCTCAGGGTCCAGTTAAAAAAAAGAAATAAGTTATGCCCGTGACCCAACAATGACATCTTTGACTTACATGGATGGCACTGAATACAGCCGTTTGTTGGACTCTGTTGTCTTTCTGCAATAAACTAACACGGCTACCCCTTTTGATCTTTGAGCAAAGCATTCCTGTCTTTTGGTGGGGACAGCAGGGGGCACCGCAACCCAGTACCTGAGGGTCTGTGACCCAGCCCTGGGTCCCAACCTGTGGTTTGAAAACCAGTGCTGTTGAACATCTTTTGTTAAGCAGGATCTGGTGTAACAAAAGGGAAATATTTCTCCATCACTGCTGCTTAGGAACCTGATTCCACTCCCAGCAAGGATAATAGCAATCTGCACAGAGTCCAGCTGGGGTCTAGGAGTCTAGAAAAGAGAAGGAGAACAGCAGAGAGGGGATCTAGAGATGAACACTGACCAACACCCTGAATCCAGACATGCTCAAACCTTGCCAAGTCACGGCCAGAATCTGAATGGGGTTCCTCAGACTAATTTTTAATGGGGTCTGTAAGAGACTGAGATGTTTTGGAGTGACTGTGGAGAATTCAAAACTGTGATGTTCGTATGGGGTGGGGACTAGCACTAGAACACAATCTTCAAAACAGGGCCGATGTAAGTGCTCCATAAAATCTCTGCGCTGGTGTGAATTTCATCCTAAACATTCATCCACGCCCACATCTGTGGCATTCCAAGTTGAAAAGCTCCATGTCTTATTTGTCTTTGAGAGCAAAAAAACTTGTGAAATTACCCGACACTGGTCTAGCCCTTTGTGTCAGAAGGGTGAGGTGACCTCTCAATGCTAGAAGCTTCACTCACAGATAACACACTGTTTTGCCCAGGGGCACATTTTTTCCCCCATCTGAAAAACTCTCTCTCGCTTAGTATTTTCTGTATTTATAAAGTTCTTTTGTTAATGATAAAGCCTTCTGCAGTAGTGCACATGTTCTAAGAGTAAACACTCAGTGCAAGTCAGGTACAGAGGTGTATGTTTCTCTGAAGCTGCCCACTTCAGTTTTCTCTTTATCAAATAAATTAAAGGCACTTCATCTATACTTATAAGTACATCATTACTTCTGAGTGCTATATCATTATTATCAAAGTGTTCTTACACCAAAACAGAAAGACCTTGACACACTGTAAATAACTTTGCCTCTTGCTTTGATACTGCATAGACTCCTGAAATTGTGTTTATTGTCTGCAGGCATTATGGATGCCTAATGTGAAAGAGCTGGAGAGCACACACTCAAAATGAATGGATATATATTCTATTTCTATTCATAACCGTTCTGTGCCTTAGATAGTGTTTGATATATCTTCTCAGGTTTTGTGGCTGAAAGGGGAAAATAAACTAGACTCTGATTCTTTCTTTGAGTAGTTTATCTCCCCCCTCCTCCCCACCTCAATAAACAGAGGGAAGTAAAGGATTATGGGAATAGTTGAAAGCTGCAGAAGCTCAGTTTGGAAGTTTATTCATAAAAATTTACCTGATTCTTTTCGATCTGTGAATCTTGTGCGAAAGCATCTATCATGAGATTTTAGGTATTTGCTACCCCAAAACTAAGACCAATCAGACACAGCTCTAAATGTTATAGTCATTTAGTGCTCCAGTGTCCAGTCCCAGCCAAAATTAAAAAGTTCAGAGATCTAGAAAGGAAATATTTATTAAAATATATTAAAGCTGATTAATGGATATATTGAAGACTAAATTTTGAGCTATGAACACTACATCAGTTATACTGCTTTAGGAACACAAAGCCAAGGATGAAGCATTTGACAGCAGAAGACAAAGCATTCTCAGTCAAGACCAGTTACAAAACAAACTTCGAAAGGAGCATAGGGAAAAACAAAGTCTGACCATCTCCGTGAAACACTAAAACCTTCCTCATTAAAAAGGTCTTTTCACTGTAAGCAGGACAAAAATTGACACACACTCAAAAAACACCGGGGTGACGAGGTAGACACATCCAACACTGGCAAGCAAGGGGTTAAGGAACAGCTCTGGGCGGCCCAGGTGGCCCCACGCAGCCGATCCTGCAAAGCCTGCTCAAGCAGGAAGCAGGGCTTTAAAAAAGGGAGCAGAATAATTCTGAGGTGGGCAGTGGAAAGGAGCAGAGGGATGTTCTGAGTGGAAAGTACTGCCTAGGTTGGAGCATGTTGCCTGACAACTCAGACCTGTGCAAACCCACAAAGGAGAAATGTGTGACTGAGTGTGCAGGTCAGAGACTTGAGTGGAGTGATTTAGTCTAAGATGGTAAAGGGGGCTGGAGTAAGAAGTGGTCCAGGTGGAGCAGCCTCTGCACCCCAAGGTGTTGACTGTAACTGCCCATCATCAAGCCCTGGACCGGAGCCTGGCAGAGTGGATTGTCCTGGACTACCCTACCCTCTCTGAGAGGACTTTGCAATACCTGGAGTCTTCAACTAGGTGAGAGACCAGCTGAAAAAGACCTTGACTGGACAAGGGCCCTGCCTCTATAAAACTCATGCACTAAAGGAGAAGAAACCCTTGGGACAGAGGCACTGAAAGACTGGACTGCACTGTTCAATGAGGAGGTACCCTGGCAAAGCGCTGCCCAACACTACACAGCACTCTTAGTGATTGTGCATCTTCTACATCCAGTCATCCCCAAACCAAAAGGAAGTAAATAAATAAAATTTAAATAAAAGCAAAAACCTTTCCCAAAGCAAGTGTACAGTGAACCTTAAATCCTTATGCAGACTTTCCAAAATATCCCAACAAATAAGAAATAGCAGAAATATTTTCTAGTTCTAGCAGTGAAACACCTCACACCCCAGGAAGGTCAGACAAGGTGCTTGTACCTATTTCTTCCACTAAACACTTTCCTTCCTTTCTAAATCTTGTCCCCAGAAAAGGATAATTGCCTCCAATACTCTAAATCACCCTCAGATCTCATAGCATCATCACATAAACAGATGGCTGAAAAAGGATCAAAGGCAGCCAAGACATTAGCGTTCAGAAGAATGCCATCATTTTATACATAAAGCCCTCAGTACTCCCACAGCAAAGCCCACTGCTTGCTACATAGCCAGGGAAGATGGAGAGATGGTAATCAGAGTCTTAAATATTCTAAGGAGGGCCATGCTGCTCTATAGATCTGTTTCTTAGGTTCATTTGAAAGCATAGCTTTACTGATTAAAATAAGTTTTTAAATTTTTTTCTTCCTGTTCAGTCCGCAGGGCCAACACGGCTTTGAAAGAGTCAGCTGCATTCTAATCTGCTTTAATTTACTAAATATTGATTGCAGAATCTTTATTGTTGGTGAGATAAGAGCCAGAAAGAATTCAGTTTTGGAGGCCGGGGGAAGTTTTGTTATTTTTTTCCTTCTTGTCTCCCAGTGATTCCAGATCAAATCTGCTCAGCAGGGCTATGTCTACACTAGAAAAAGTTAGGTCGACTTTGTTAAGTCGACTTAATAAAGTCGACTTTAAGTTGACTTAAAGTCGACCTTATTAAGTCGACTTAACAAAGTGGTTTCCATGGACGTTAACTTAGTCCACTTTGTTAAGTTGACCTAACTGCCCTTAGGTCGACTTAACAAAGTGGACTTAAGCATCCACACTGTGCTTAGGTCGACCTAAAGAAGGATTAGGTTGACCTAAGGAGGGTTAGGTCGACCTACCCAGCAGGTCTTATTAAGTCGACTTAAGCTTTCATTAAGTCTACTTAAGGAATTTCTTAAGTTGACTTAATAAAGCCTGGTGTGGACGGGGACTAAGTTAGGTCGACTTAAGACTCCTTAAGTCGACCTAACTTGCAAGTGTAGACATAGCCAAGGAGCTTGATCCAACACTCTTGAAGTCAATGGCCAAGCTCCCATTGACTTTAATGCTGCAGATTTAAGTAAAAAGATAGCTAATTCTATCCTAGTTTAGTCAAGTTTTAATACTGTGCCTAGCACTATGGCATCTAAGCACCTTGGTAACTGAGCTAACGCAAGTTACAGAGCCCAGCCAAACATGCTGGCAGCCAGTCAGCACTGCAAAGAATATAACTGAATCTCCTGGAAATTTTGCTTGGATAAAATCTGTGTAAGGACATGAGCATCTGGCAGTACCTAATGACTAATGTCGATCCCTGAAAAACTGATTTTAAATATGCATTTTAAAACAATAAATAAAATGTGGCTGCATCACACACAATTAGCAGCTATGGCTACATCTGACTCTGTAGAAAGCTTCACACTGGATCAACAATAAATCAGTTACTCCATGTTTTAGTTGTATTTTTTATCAGGAGAGGGAGGTGTTAGCTTCTGCCCTGCTGAAATAAAAAACAAATAACATACCAGCAGATTGTAATAACATCCTAGTTTAATGCCTGGTAGGTTCCCTCATTGGGTAGAGTAAAGCACAATGGAACACTCTGAAGGGCCTTGTTCAGTCTAAAAGAAAAGGAAAATTATTCTAAATTTCAATGGCAATACTCATCATATGCATCTGCCACCTAGGCAATGAAACTAGTTACCGTGGTAACCACAGGTTGCATCATTAAGAATTTTTAAAAATGTTGACTGTTGGGAGGCAGAGCTTTAAAAACTAGGAGAAGAGCAGGGGAGAGGAAGGCTTGAGAGAGGTATAAGAAGAAATCAAAAGGTTGAGTGCTTTCTGTAATGCAAGAAATTGGATAAGGAAACAATGTCGAGAATGGGAGGTGTAGATATATTAAGTGCCTTTTCTGTTTTCTCTGCTAGAATAACTGAAGCAAGGGGGAGGGGAACCAGTTCCCCTCCAGATTTCTCCTTTGTCTCTCTTCCCAATTTCAAAGAAAGAAAGAAAGAAAGAAAGAAAGAAAGAAAGAAAGAAAGAAAGAAAGAAAGAAAGAAATTTAAGGTTGATTGTTAATTATCTCACTCTGCATTGTGCTCATTAGCCAAGTGAGAAATGTACTCAGATGACCAAAAAACAAATTTAACCTCCATGAAAAATGAGGTTTTTGAAAAATTTTCATCCGAAATCAGGATAAAAAGCCAGAGATTCAAATTTTTTCACAGAACTGAAATTTTGCAATATTTTGTTTTGAATACACTAAAAACTTCCTATTGCTGGAATATTTTGGCATTTCCAAACAAAATATGTTCCTCAAGATCAGTAACTTTCCTGCCTCAGAGATAAGGAATCTGGAAACTGAACACCTATGGCAATCCACCCATCAGGCTGCCAAAGAGTGGGAAGCCGTAGAATTGGGAACAATTTTCTGATGGGAAAAATTTCAATTTTGTGCAAAGTGAATTTTCCATCAGAGAATCACTCAATGGAATATTCCCAATCTGCTCTTGAAATTTA
Source organism: Pelusios castaneus (assembly GCA_007922175.1). Taxonomy (NCBI): domain Eukaryota; kingdom Metazoa; phylum Chordata; order Testudines; family Pelomedusidae; genus Pelusios; species Pelusios castaneus. Next base: position 2,370,893 of record ML685803.1, read on the forward strand.
AAATGAAAACTTCAGTGCCAGGATTTGCACCCCGGTAATTTTTCTCTTTTATTTTTTCTTTGTAATGTATGAAAATAGATACAACTGTTTATTTGAGGAAAACATTAAATTTCAGTGTTGTTGTTCACAGAAAGGCCCGGAGACCTTGAATTTAATAATAAAATTATTTAGCAGGATAGGACACAGTAACCAGAACAGCTGATCTCTTGTTGGCAGTCTGCAGTTATTCCCAGATGTCACTACAGTTCAGAGTTCCTCCTTCCTAGATGAAGTATGATCATTGTTCTTTGTGGCCATACCCCACTTCCTTACACAACAGTGACAGATGCTCCACACATTGTTATATAACCAGCACATTTATAACCATGTGGCCAGATCCTCAGTTGATGTAAATCAGCATAACTTCTCTAATGCTACTCAAACTCACCAGTTTGCACCATATGATAAACTGTCTCACTATTTATTGATACGAAGAAATTTAGCCAGAAGACATGATCTGTATCAAATTGTCTCAGTCCTCCAATCAGATCTTTCTTTGCCTTCATTTTCTTTTCTTACTCTTATTTTGCCCTTATCCCCTTTGAATTTTTATAGACCCAATTTGGTAATATTGAAACATATTTTCTTTGGTGAATTTCTAGTGGTATTGCCATAGTCAGCAGAGGAAACACAATTCTGAGAAAAAGCCTTTCCCTCTTTAGATCTTTAACATCCACAAAAGGCTCTTACTTTGGTTTTGGGATCCTTTCTTTACTCTAAATTGTTCTGAGGAGAGGTCAAAGGTCCTTCCATATGTTTGCAAGTCTCTGTTAAGTAGTGAGTAGTTATAACTTCCACAGTACGTACAGGTTTGCCTTGGTGGGAAAAGGTGACTATGAGTGTGCAGTGTAAGGATGCACTATTATTAATTGCATCCTTATACTTTCTGTATCTTCTATTTCCCCATTTAGCTACTGAACTGAGCAAATAATGAGGATAATGGCACAGCCTTAGGTCTGGGTTCGCTCTGACTTAAGAGGGGACAAACTGGCCTTTTGGCCCAGAAATGAGAAGATTTCCTCTAGCTACTAAGACATATTTCTTTCATTTCCCTGCTTCTTCCTCCTTCCCTTCCTCCCACATTCCCCGATGGACTCACGCTGGCAGCAGCTGAATGAAGACAGCCAGTGGGAGTTGGCTGAGAAGCTCGTGTTGCAGTTTTCAATCCCCCACACCCTTCAGTCCCTTCTGGCTTTTGCCTCACAACCGTTAAGTTGTTTCTAACAGATTGGCTTGGGAAGTGAAAGTTGGAGTGTTTTTCTAGGCATCTTAATAGCAACATCTTAGGAAACTTTCAAAAGGAAGCCAAAAGCTGCAAAAGGGTTTCGTGTTTTTAGTTCCCTGATTTTTACAAATACATTTACATTTGATGCTGTAAACAGACATGAAGTAACATTCAGATTGAAATAGAAGTCAGTGTATCCCATTAACTATTAGGGAACAGAATCTCTCACTGGGAGTTCAGTGCTCTGTCTTTTATGACAGTTCTGTGTTGTCACCAAATTTCTTCCTATTGACTGACTTCCAAAGAAACCAGTTTCACACTGGTTCAGTGAAACACAGTGAAACACACTCGTCTCCCTCCCTGAAGAAATCTCCAGCTGATATAAGTAAGAGATACTTTTTAAAACAACACTCGCAATTTGAAAATCTTGGAATCCACAACTATCATGGCTATGAGAACAATTCTATCATTCAACACGTATCAAAGTCTCACCTACAAAGCCTCCTAAGACATTCAGTGATATCGTTTTATTAGAGAATGTAGTGTCTCCAGTGTTTAGAACAGGTGACTGGGATACAGGATTCTTCTGTTCTGTTCCCATCTCTGTGAGGATGCATCATCCAATAGTTAGAGTCAGGACTCCTGGGATCCATTCTCAGATTTACCAGTCACTGACTGTGTCCTTGGGGAAGTTTCATTTCTCTGCACCAGCTGAGTGAGAGCAAGTTCTATCATGAGTTTTGAAATAGTGCTGAACATGCTTTGGCCTTGTTCATGCTTGCAGTTTAATCATTTCAGCAGCCATTGCTGACACCTGTTGTTAGAAATGAATATTTTCCCAAGTTAATAAGTTCTAACTCAGAATTTAGGGTGCAAGTTTTACCTTCCTGTGAACTTATCTGAACAATCAGGTATCTGGGAAACAAGTAGCCCTCTACGCCTGACCCTCGTCATGGCTATCTGCCCTACATATTCATAAGTATCACTCAAAAACATATTTTCTTTTTTAACTGGAAACTTTAGGAAAATAAAATATGAATTTTCATCCAGAATCTATCACTAATTTAGGACATAGGAATAAAAAAGCCTGAATGCCATGAATGGAGATTACCCTTAAAAATACTTTATGCAGTAAATATGCTGTGGACTAATCAATAGTTGCATCTATATGTTGAATAACTAGCCTACCTGCGAGGCGTCAGTGTGTCATCAATACAGGAATGTTTACTGGATGTATATTTTCAAGTTAAGACTAAGCAATATAGCAGGAATATATTCATCTGACTAGAATAAGTAGTGGCAGTGATGTGTTATTGGTTTGGCATTGCATAGTATATTTCTGTTCAAGGCTAAGTTGTTTGTTTTTTAATACATTAAATTGACTCACAGATAAATGCATTAATATGTCTCCTAATATAAGAAAAGATCTGTACTGGACAGCATTGATGCCTGAACTGACTGTAAATAAATTGTAAGCTACTGAGATAAAAAATAAAAATAAAAATAGGCATTTCATGATATATGTACCAAAGAAATGTGCATTACAGCTGTCTTAAGAAAAGCTACTTCATCCGGCACAAGTGTGTGAACTCACTCTAATGTTTGAAGACTTACGTGAAATTGTTCAGATTAAAAACTAATGAATAAATCAATCCAGTCCTTAAACTACTTTCCCCTTAATGCTGTTAGAGGCATTTAGTTTACAATGAATGTGTAATTTACAGAGTCAGGTAGATGCGTTTCCCATCAGAAGCTGCTCACAAATCTGCCTTTCAAAGTTTTTTTTGCCATAGGAAAGATTCCTGGGGAATAAATTTGTTAGTCTTTAATAGTGCCACTAGATTCCTTGTTTGTTTTTCAGAGAATAAGGGCTCCTTCCAAAATCATTTCCCAATTTTTGCTCATGTCTAAAGTTTCCCACATTCCTTTCAACAGCAGATCTCAGATTTCAGTGAAGATGAGCAATGGGTCAGATTCAAGGACTCCACTGGCACCTGTTTAACCCTTTCTGAGGGCTGAATTCTGCAAAATGCCCTCACTCGTCTCAGCAGAAGTTGAAGGCACTCAGCACTTTGTAGTGTTAGAGGTTAGAGCTTAACTTTGGGCCCAGTCCTGTAAGATACTGTAGGGTCTGTGATGACTTCACTGGGAGTTAAGAATGCTCAAAACCTCCCAAGAGGTGCTCAGCATCTTACAGGATCTGGTCCTTTTTCAGGAAACACTGTAGTATCTCTAAGAAGAACACAGTGGAATTTTGTTGATTTCAGTCTAACCATTTTCTTCTCTCTTAGGTTCACAACATACACAACAAAAGGAAATTAAAGAAAAACATAAACAGTCTTGCTGGAAGGTTGCAAAATATAACTTCGCTATTTCTTAGAATTCAGAACAACACAAAAACACAGAGAAAAAACAGACTGTTCCCTAAGGCAGCATGGCGCAACTCATCTCACCTTGTTTTAAGCTGGCTCTTTTCCAGCTGACTGACTGATCACATGCTTTGCTACAGAGCCCCCAAGCTTGCAAGAAGGACCAAGAAACCCCTCACACTTAAAGTAACATCTTGCAATTTCACCAGAATCATCAATTCATCATATTTTTCTCTTATTTTGGGTTCGCTGGCCAACTTGATCCACAGATCAAGATCATATTACACATCTAGCCGCATCTGAAGGACTCCATGTACATGACAATTGGTAGAGAAATGGCAGAGACTTCCACTGGAAATTTCAATAAGGTTTGGGCATCATAATATAAATGTGAATATTCTAAAAGATACGTAATTTGAAACAAACAAATTTGGCTTCTTTTCACATTTGACTTTACCAGATAAAAATGTTCCCTCCCTGTGTCTTGCCTCTTGGGACAAGCAGAATCTGAAGCTCTATGGGCTCTTCAATGCCAGCTGCCATAGTTAGCCTCTTTCTTCTTCCCTCAGTTTGAAAGACAGGCCAAAGGCCATTATCATTAGAGCCCATTCTAGCATCACTCTTACCAGCTTGGCTGGAGGAAAGCTTCTTCATGGAAGCACCAATAATTTGTTAAGTCCCCTCTTGTGTCCGTCCATGTGATGAATAAGTTTGTTAGTCTCCAAAAGTACCACCAGACTTCTTGGCTATGTCTACACTTACTAAAATTAGTTCGAATTAGTTAATTCGAACTAATTTTAGTTAGTTCGAATTAACTTAATTCAAACTAGTAAAATTTAGTTCGAACTAAGCAAGTGCCATTCATGGCACTTGCTTAGTTCAAATTAGCGAATTGCATTGAATTCAATGGGCCAGTTAGATCGAACTAAGCAATTAGTTCAAACTAACATGGCCACATTGGTTAATTTGAACTAACTAATTCGAATTAACCCTTACTTCGAATAGCCTATTTGAATTTATTAATTCGAATTAAGGAAGCCCTTAATTTGAACTAATGAAAGCCTAGTGTAGCCATGGCTTTAGTTAGTTTGAATCAAGCTTCCTTAATTCGAACTAACTTGCCAGTGTAGACATAACCCTTGTTTCTTTTGCTGGCCTAGACTGACATGGCTTCCCCTTTGGCAATTGTCAACCGTGACAGCTGGTAAGGATGTATGTTAAGCTCTCAGAAGGAGAGACGCTTTTAAAGGGAGGCTTCCGTCTAAGTCTCAGCACAGTTCCTGCTGCTTACGGACCATGATGTCTCCGGTTAGAGTCTCAGCTGAGATATTTTGAAGGACATATACACAGCGATTCCAGCTGCCAGAGAAGCGGCTCTGTTAATTGCTGTGTGGCAGAACACCAAGGTCCCAATCCTGCAAAGCATTTAAGCATGTGCTTCATGTTAAGAATAGCCACTGAAGCCTATTTACAAGTCTAAATGAGGTGGTCTACTCACATGCTTAAAGTGTTCTGCTGGCTCATGAGCCAGTTACCAGATACAATATATAGTCCTCAATCTGGAGGTTGCCGCTGCCTGAGGGAAATGATTTAGCACTCTCTTCCCAAGGACCAGCAGAAAAGTGTAGCGAATGGAAAATAGATGCGACTTGATCGATTTGTATCATTCTGCTAAAGACTGAGCTAGAACTTGCATGTCCTGGGTCATTTTATTCTGCCCCAGCCAGGGCTCTTCAACCCAGCTCTGCCTCATGAAGACAGATCAGCTATCTATTTTTTTTAAATCTGTTCCTAGAGTGCAAAAACTACAAGGCAACAGGACATAATAACATGTATTAGCAGTCTCTGATATTAATAGCACAGATTGTCACATGATAGGACAGTGATTAAAGTGGGCACGGATGGAGGTCTCCCTTTCTTCTCAGAGGCACTGTTCCCCTGTGCAAACAGAAAATAAACACAGCCCTTCCAGAGCATAAATGCCAATAACTGTGAAATTTTGATTAAATAATAGATATGTGTTCAGAAGCACTTCTTTATAGTATGTGATTAAGAAAGATAACTAGACATCCTTACAGCTATAATGATAATAATTACCACAACACATAAAGTGTAGAATATGACACTGGAAAGGCCATTATTAACCTTTCCAAGGGTTATTTTTTTGGTGTGTTTTTGACACTATGGACAGCAGTGTTCAGAGAACTAAATAAAACTCTAGCCATGGCAATTCTTTCTTGCCGCCTCTCTAATACGTTAAAGAGGAGGGAGGAAAGAGTGAAATATCTTTTATTCAAAACAGATGTTTGTTTAATATCAAACATCTGGGCAGTCCTACAAAAATTGTTGCATTAAGATTTCTGCACAACTATTGGTAATTGAAAACTGACAGTGCTTCTCTGCTTACGTTTTAGCTATAAATAACAGGTTTGTGCCCTAGGCCCAGGCTTTTACTCCTAGCAAAAAAGTTTTACATCCATAAAACTCAATACCACATTGTTCAGCATTTCATATATATTATCAGATAATACAAATCTACAAATTCCACATTATGAAACCTCTGTCCTTTGCAGCTCTAGTGGTGACCAAATCTTGTGCTAGTGTTTATAACTTTGTAAAATTAAAGTTCTGCTCTACTTTGGTTCTTACTAATATTTCTTTATATGGTTCGATAATGAGGGAAGGTTAGATTTGATGGCAACTTATACCATCAGGTTTTTTTACCATCCCATACAAGAACCTGCAAAACATTCTGAGAGTTTAACTGAGACCTGAATGCAAAAATAGAACGCACGGCCATAAAATAAAGAGGCTGACCCCACATTGGTATGCACTGCTCCAAAATTCCTGAGTTTGAAAAAGTGAAAGCCATTTATAGAGCTTTTGTAATCCACCTGTAGGAGAAGCCAGCCTCTGTAAATCAATTGAGGTCTGGGAGCTCACCACAAATGATTAAACAGCCCTTTCTCTGTGTTCAGCTCCACTTTTCATATGATAAAAAAAAAAAGCCCCTATTAGTCAGAGTCTTCACATCTGCAAAATCATTTTGCAAGAAGGCAAGAAGATGCCATTATTTTAAATTATGGCATTGGTGTGTGATAGATGGAGTGTGGGAAAGCCATAAATCCTGAGTCAGTATTTTCTGTAGCGTCCTGTAAATAACATAAGAGAACCAATAATCCAAGTGGCACAGGATAGTACTTTGAAACTGCTCTAATTAAGTCAGATCGAACCAAACCCAACTAAGCCAAGGTTTCTTCAACAATTTATTATTGAAAACATAATTAGCTGGAGGCATTCAGAGGAGCTTTGTGAAATCAAAGGCTCCATTATAACTTAAAATAAGTTTCCAAGTCACCAACTCATTAATAGCAGAGAAGGTTGCATGGCTGGAAGGCAGTGAATCAGATGTAAAAATATGGAACTGTTGCTGTCATTTTTGGACCAAAACACAAATGATAAAATAATAATGCATCAGTGTTTGGTATGCTGCCCTCTTCCCTTATTCTTAGCTCGCCATCAATGCTGAATGAGCTTCTGAACATCTGCCACCTGGATAAAGGGATTTGTCTGCTTCAGTACTTGAATTTAGGAGCTCTGCTCAATCCCAGTTATATATGTATATGTGCATGAACTTCCCCAAGCTGATGTAAAATCCATTAGAAAATTATTCCACAACCAGTACAAAGTGGAGCTACAGCTACTTGCTTAAGCGAGCAGGATTCCTCTTATTCTCACATTCTACAGAACAGAACACTTGGCCGGGTCCCAAACAATCATAAATGCAAGGGGGGGAAAAATTACTCTTTTTCTGAGTTCCTAAGCCACTTTTGAAAATGGTACTTAAGACCCTAAGTCACTTAGGACCAGGCACTTTTAAAATGTTACCCCCCACCGTATGCTGTGCAGAAGCTAAAGGGAATAAGATGTAAGGGACTTCTCCCAATCCCCAAATACTGAAATAAAAATCTCAGATAAAAACTGTTCCCTCCTTCCCCCATCAGCCGTCCTCTCTTGCTCTTTGGAATAGTTTGGTTAATTTATTTCTCATTCTTATTCATTTTTGCTCCCCTTCTCCTGAAGGGTTGAGCCAGGAACAGAAACAGTGGTGCGGATACGTTCCAAGTAAACATGGCCTTTCAGCATAACATGAACCAAATAGTACTAGAAATCTCACTAGGTATCCTACTCTGGTTAAATTCCTTTCATAATTTTCTAGACTCAACGGCTATGTCCACACTGGCAAGTTAGGTCAATTTAAGGAAGCTTAAGTCAACCTAATTTAATCTCTGTCCACACTAGGCTTTCATTAGGTCGACTTAAGGGGCTTCCTTAAGTCGACCTAATGAACGCTTAGGTCGACTCAATAAGAGCAGCAGGGTATTTGACCTAACCCTTCCTTAGGTCGACCTAAGCCCAGTGTGGATGCATAAGTCCACTTTCTTAGGTCGACTTAAGGGAAGTTAGGTCGAATTACTAAGTCCTGGTTAAGGAAAACCACTTTGTTAAGTTGACTTAATAAGATTCAACAAAGTTGGCCTAACTTTTTCTACTGTAGACATAGCCAAGGAGATTCTATTAACCTCCTATTCTGAGACCATGTGGCAGTGCTCTCTCACTTCTGGAGTGCCCCTGCATCAGTGCAGGATGTTGCTGCTATCTTTACACCTTCTGCAAGCCACCTGCCTCTGGCTCCAGGTCTTCAGTAGATCAGCCCTCCACCCAAGTCACCTAAGTTCAGACTCCTTCCAGCATACAATAAACGAGTTCAAACAAAACTAAATAATTCTCTGCTTTCTTGGTCTTCTGAAGCCTTTTCTTCTCTACTTACTAACCCTGTCTAAGTGCTTTCTCTCATGGGATCTTATTTTGCTCCCAGTGAGTTTCCTTCTGTAGAAAGTCCTGCTTTCTCTGCAGTTTCTCCCTGGCTTTTATCCCCTATTTTCCAGGGCCCATCACAAAAAACAGTCCTGTCTCTATGGCTTTCCTTAGTCTGCCTACCCGAGTCTTCTCTCAGAGGGTGCATCTACACTTGTAAATTAAGCAAGCTTAAGTTGACTTAATTTACTCTGTGTCTACACTACACTTTCCTTAAGTCGACTTAAGCAGCTGCTTAAGTTGACTTAAGGAAAAATTAAGTCGACTTTGTAAAACCTCCTTTTAAGTCAACTTTTGGCTTAAGTCAACTTTCTAAAGTCCACTTAAGCCCGTGTAGACCTGGAGTAGCCCTAAGTCAACTCTAAGTCGACTTAGGGCTCTCCAGGACTCCCCCACTGCCCTCCCTGCCAGGGGGGCTGGCACAGGGAGCCTGGCATGCCCCCCCAAAGGGCAGGGCGGAGCCCTGCCCACCTTGCCCCTATGCCCTGCCAGGGTCCCTGTCCCCCTTTGCCCCATTGTACCCAGGTACAATGGGGCAAAGGCTGAGTCCCCTGGCACTTGGCAAGGGGTGCCCCCCTGCCACTGTGGACCTGTCCCAGGTCCACCTAGCCCCTAGAAGTCAACTTAGGCATCCAGTGTGGACACTCTAGGTCGACTTTGTAGGGTCCCCCCAAAGTCGACTTAAAATTTAAGTGTAGACATGCTAAGTGGACTTAACAAACAAATGCTAAGTCGACCTAAATTAACAAGTTTAGACATAGCCAGAGAGAGGAAGGGAACTTCCTACCTCCTCTCTCTTGTTTCTTCTTTCCATAACTGAGTTCCCTCAGGACACTTATGAGACCTAACCCTGTTTCCTCTGGTCAGGAGGTGACTAGTTATTCAGCCATTCACCATCTGCAGCACATGACTAATTTTCCAGCCCTCCTGACTGTGGAGAAAAGGTTGAAAATGTGAAATTTCAAAAATCAGAGAGGAAATGGAAAGAATCCAAAATGCACTTTTTTTTAAAAGTTATGTTTTTAAATCAACTTCATCAGTTTTGAGTGCTTGACTGAAGGTTTATCAGTGTTGGGGTGGCATTGCTTTACCTGTAAAAGTACAGGTGCTGGTGTGGAGGTTTCTTTGAATTTCCTTTGAAAATTTGCCTATTTTCATGATTTGCCCCAAGTCTGAGCTAATGATCTGAAGCATTAGGCCAAAATCTGATCTTAGTCATTCCAGTGGAATCACACTGATTTCATGCCTAGGAAATAATGACAAATGGGGTCTGTATAGGGAAGCAGCAATGGATTATCATGCATGTATAGCTCCATCATATAAAGTCAGTGGAGTTACACCAGGGTATATGAGAAAACAATTTGACCCATTAGACTTTCCTGGCAAAAGATCTAGTTAGACCAAGAATATTGTAGGCCAAATCCTGAGCGGTGTTGAGTACTTTCTTAATGTCAGTGAAAATTGTGAATACTCTTCTGATTTAGCCAACAGTATTTAGCGATTCTCTAGGATTTGGTATTCCCTGCTTACTCTCTGTATTTCCACAAAATGAAGGTACTAATGGCAAATGTATGCTCTTCATAAATTAGATAAAGAGTCTTGAATCAATAAAATTAGAGTCAAAGACAATATAAAGTGGTCCACTTCGGAAAGGACTTACCTAACGTGCATTTACAGACTATGCAGTAGTTCCACAGAGGAGAATAAAATTGTAACGGTTGTTCTTTAAGATATGTTGTGCACACACACATTCCACTGTAGGTGTGAATCCGCACAGTGCTTTTGAGTCAGAGACTTTTGTTAGTAGTACCACTGGCCACACACATGCCCCTGTGCTTTTTTGTGTGCAAGCCAATGGCAAAAAATAGGCATGGTTGCCTCCCTTTCCATACCTTTGCATTGCTATCTATCTAATGTCTAAAGTAGGGGAAAAGTGGGAGGGTTGTGGAAGGTATATTGTGTACAATACATTGTGAAGAATGACAATTACTATACAGGTGAGTAACCATCTTTTTTTCTTTGAGTGATTGTCCACTTACACATTCCACTATAGGGGTGCGTCTACACTTACAAATTAAGTCGACTTAAGCCAGTGGCGATTGGGATTAGCGCCTTGGTGGAGTTTATTAAGTCGATTTAAAACGTTAAGTCGACTTAATAAGGTCGAAAAGGGGCCACGTCTACACTTGAAAAGTTAAGTCGACTTTTGTTAAGTTGACCGAACTTTTCAAGTGTAGATATAGCCTAGGTGACTCACCAGTAGATCCCTTACAGGTAATGGGACTTCAAAATATTTGAAAAGAGACTGAAACACTGACTTGCCAAAGATGGTCTCATCTTAAAAAGCTTGGAAAAGGGGCTGGAGAAGGAATGCATAGATGACCACGTTGCTACCTTGCAGATGTCTAGTATAGGAATATTGCTCAGAAAGGCTGATGAAGTGGACTGAGCCCTCATAGAGTGGGCTTTTATCTTTGGTGAAGGAGATGTTAACATGATCATAGTGAAGTACAATACAATCTGAAATCCAATAGGAGATGTGTTGACTGGCAACTGGTTGACCTTTAACTTTTTTGGCATAGGTCACAAGGAGCTTTGGAGAGGATCTCAAAGACTTTGTGGAGTCCAGGTGGAATGCCAAAGATTTTTGGAGTCCTTGTTTCATTTTGGAAGTGTGGAATTTTGGGAAAAATACTGGAGGATGGATGGATGGAAGACCATAAAAGGAAGATCAGCTAGGAAAGCCTGAAGTTATGAAACTCTCCTTGAAATCATGATTGCAACCAAAAAAGCTATCTTCATAGATAGTAACAGTAGAGAGGTTATTGCCAGAAGTCCAGAGATGGAACCTTTTAGCCTAGATAGGACTAGATTGAGATCCCATGAAGGTAGTGGACCAGACAAAGGAGGGCAGATGTTGACTAGACCCTTTAGAAATCTAGGAAGCAAAGAGTGAGAAAAGATAGAAAACACACCCTGTGATGAGTATATTGTACAGACAGAAGTCAAGTGGACTCATAGAAGATGATCTAGTATACTTGTAATCAATGTTCCCTCTAAGGTTTGGCGGCTTGTGTGCAAAATTTTCAAGCCGTGTGAAAAACTTTTTCTGAATAAAATTTTTGTGTAAACTCACACGACAGAAATTATAGGCATTAATTGAAGTTAAAGTAATTGTAAATAGAATTAATTAATTGTGTTTAATTGAATTTGAATGAATTTTGAATTGAAATTTAATTTTTAGAAAGGTTTTTATTTAAAATTAATTTTCTAAAAGTTTTTTTTTTTAAAGGAAGGAAGGAAGGAAAAGAAAGAAAACAAGAAGGAAAAAAGAGAAAGAAGGAAAGCAAAGGAGAGAAAGAAGGAAAGAAAAAGGAAAGCAAAGAAGAGAAAGAAGGAAAGAAAAAGGAAAGCAAAGAAGAGAAAGAAGGAAAGAAAAAGGAAGGGAGAAAGAGAAAGGGAGAGAAAGAAGGAAGAAAAAGAAGAAAAGAAGAGAAAAAGAAAAAGAAGAAAGGGGAAGGAAAGAAGAGAAGGAAGAGAAAGGAAGGAAGGAAGCAAAGAAAGAGAGAAAGAAGGAAAGAAGAGGAAACAGGAAGAGAAAGAAAGGCCACTGGCGGGGGAGGACCCTACCGTGGCCCCGGGAAGCCGCCGGTGGGGCGGAGCACACCCAGGCCCCGGAGGCTGATCGCGGCCCCGTGCTGGGAGGCCGAGGCCGTGGATTAGCCCGGCCCTGGCCCTGGGCTGGGAAGTCGAGGCGGTCAGCGGGTGGGAGCCCGCCATGGCCGCAGGCACCCCGCTGCCCCGGCCGCGTGGGGCAGGCAGGCAGGCCGGCCCGCGCTCCTGACCCTAGCCTGAACCTGCCTGTCCCACCCTGGAGGCGGGGACAGCCAGCCCAGAGGCCGGGCGCCAGCCGGGTCTGCCGCGGCAAAGCCGCAGCCCCGGGGGTTGGAGGGCGCAGCGGGGGGCTGCCAGGCTGCGCGGGGGGTGCGACAGCCACTGCACGGCCGCGCACCCGCGCAGCTTAGAGGGAACACTGCTTGTAATCTCTCTGGCTATGTCTACACTGAGAAACTTAGGTCGACTTTACTAAGCTGACCTTATTAAGTGGACTTAGAGAGTCCACACAGGACTCTCAAGTCGACTTAAACCTGGCCTTACTAAGTCGACTTAGAGAGTCTACATTAGACTCTATAAGTCGACTTGTTAGATCCAGGGGGAGGCAAGGCTCCTTTGGAGCCTCATTCCCCAGGCTAGGGGGGCTTGTCCTGGGGAGAGCCAGCAAGCCCCGGAGCAGTCTGAGCGAGAAGGGAGCCCCACGCTCCCAGAAGGGGGGAACTTATAATGTTGACCTAGACTGTCCACACTGGATGCCTAGGTCAACTTGTAGGGGCTAGTGGGACCTTGGGCAGGTCCACAGTGGCAGGGGGGCACCCCTTGCCCAGTGCCAGGGGGTTCATCCTTTGCCCCATTGTACCTGGGTACAATGGGGCAAAGGGAGACAGGGACCTTGGCAGGGCATAGGGGCAGGGCTCTACCCTGCCCTTTGGGGGGCATGCCAGGCTCCCCCTGTGCCACCCCCTGGCAGGGAGGGCAGTGGGGGTGTCCTGGAGAGCCCTAAGTCGACTTTGGGCTACTCCACATCTACACTGGCTTAAGTCAACTTTAGGAAGTCGACTTAAGCCTAAAGTCGACTTAAAACTAGGTTTAATAAAGTCGCCTTAATTTTCATTTAGTCGACTTTCTTTTCCTTAAGTTGACTTAAGCAAAGTGTCGTGTAGACGCAGAGTAAATTAAGTCGACTTAAGCAAGCTTAAGTCGACATAATTTACAAGTGTAGATGCACCCAATGATACCCCAGGAGAGGACTACCTTCATTCCCTCACATTTCTTAAACTTATGAATACCTTATTTTGTATTGCAGTTGTAGCCCATTTCACAATTTTGACAAATATCTATATTACATAAGATGATAAATTTGCATGCTAGGATCTGTAAATCTGTTTTTATTCATGGCATATATAAGCAAATAAGAAATCATTTCCTCTAAGTATATGGAAACTTTTAAATTTTACAAAGAACTGAAGTGTACTAACATCCAGAAATTGAACTGTGCCCCAACATTGGGTGGATGAGCAATAAATAGTGTTACAGTAGGTGACAGTCTTAGAATGTTAACCCTAGTCCTTTATTCCAAAGGTCGCTTTTGCCCTCACGAATTGAAGCACAGTGCCAGAGAGAACCGAAGATGACCAGTGGGATTTTCAAGTGATAAAATAGCAAGTGATGTCAATTTCTCATCGGCCGTCGTCAATCAAAGATATGTTTCAACGAGCCTGAGTTTCAAAAACAACAAAACCAATGCCCTGAGTCCCAAGCAGTTGTTTGGGTTGCTTGCCCCTAACCCTGCCCTAAGTGCCAACTGGCCAGACTCCATGGTACTTGGAAGGAAGGATCAGGTAATAGTGAAGACACTGGTCTTGAAGAACTAGAATCTGCGGTGCCTCCTGCCTGAACTGGGGTCCGCAACCAGACCACAAGTCAGCAGTGGTGAACTTACCGAAAGCCTTTCTGTATGATGAAGCGTGGGACCTGACCATTTGTGAGACTCAGACAAGGCTAGTTCAGAGCACTTTGAAGATGCTGGGCAGGATGTGGAGTGGTGTTTCTACCCAGATTTAGACCTCAAAGACGGGGGAGCCAAGGGGGGACAGCTTGTGAATACAGTCTCCTCCACTGTTGCTGGCTGTATATGTCCCTCCTCTCCTCTCCTCTCCCACTGCTGCTCACCACATCCTTCCTCCTCCCAACCGTCACTCGCTGCGTGCGTCTCTCCTCTCCTACCCCACTTCCTTCCCCACCACTGCTCACAGGCTATGTCTACACTTACTAAAGTTAGTTCGAATAAAGTTAATTTGAACTAACTAATACGAACCAAGTTTAGTTAGTTTGAATTAACTTAATTCGAACTAGCAAAATTTAGTTCGAACTAAACTAGTGCATTCATGGCACTTGCTTAGTTCGAATTAGCGAATTGCATTGAGTTCAATGGGCCGGTTAGTTCAAACTAAGCAATTAGTTCGAACTAACATGGCCACATTGGTTAATTCGAACTAACTAGTTAGTTAGTTTGAATAGCATATTCGAATTTATTAGTTCGAATTAAGGAAGCCCTTAAGTCAAACTAATGAAAGCCTAGTGTAGCCATGGCTTTAGCTAGTTCAAATTAAGCCTCCTTAATTCAAACTAACTTGCCAGTGTAGACATAGCCACAGTGTCCTTTTCCCCCTGCCCTGCTCAGCCACTCCAGCTGTTACTCACCACCTGGGGAAAGAGGGAGCCTGGAAGAGAGGAGGGGAACTGAGCAGTGATGGGGAGGGATCTGGTGGCAAATGGGCCAAGCAGGGGAGGGGGCAAGGCCGGAGGCGAAGCAGAGATGAGGCCTAGGGAGCATTGTGGGCAGGGCCATAGGCATAACGGATGGGGCCATAGGTGGATGGAGTGGTACTGTTCTGCCCTGGGGCCCTGAATTTCTGTCAGAAGGCCTGGAGATATAGTTATAAATGCACACACATACACACACACACACACTCCATGTATAGTCCAAACTCATTCTTCTTCCAGTGTCTGAAAGCCTTCTGTCGGGTGCTGTCAGCAGCAAAAAGGGTTGGGTTCAATTTTCTAGCAGTTTCCTTCAACACACTTATCTAACACCAGCTGAAGTCCCCACCTAGAAACCTGGGAAAATATATATACTACCCTGAGCGTCTTGATGAGCAATTCTTCCTCACTTGCAAAGCACCGAGTGCAGAGGCTACAACAAAGGGAACATTATGGGGAAGGAGTGGAGCGGAAGAAAGACAACAGAATGAATTTGGGGAAAGTAAGCAATTAACTGGGGAACTCCACTACCTATCCCCAGTGGAGTGATTTCAGCTTTAACTGATAGGTACGGACTTGCT
This sequence comes from Pelusios castaneus, assembly GCA_007922175.1. Lineage (NCBI taxonomy): Eukaryota > Metazoa > Chordata > Testudines > Pelomedusidae > Pelusios > Pelusios castaneus. The sequence goes on from ML685803.1 coordinate 2,386,363, forward strand.
ACCCGAGTCCCTGGGGTGGGCACCTGCTCAATGTGGTTTCAGCCTACGTGTTCTCAGTTCTGTTGCCAGTCTGTGCCATCCATCCCTGCAGAGGGGCTGTCATCACCATTCTGAGCTATTTGCTGCCTCAGAGATTTTGCTGCTGAATGCCATCAGTTGCCACCAAGCAGCTGCCCCCACTGCCCCACCCACTGGTTGCCAGGCTCAGTGCTCAGGAAAGGATGCCTGGCATTTACAATTTTGGACAGTGTCTACCCTGCCCGCAAAACTTTAGCAGCAGCAGACAGAATCTTCCCCCCCCCCCACCCTTTCTGCCCTCAGGGTGTCTTATCCAAACAGTGCCTGATAGCAGGGCAACCCCAGGCAGTTTGATGCCAAAGTCTTCTCTTTCTCAGCACAGTCAAGTCCAATCTTATTGGCCCCAAATTCAAAACTTAACTGAACTTTAACCAAAGTACCTCCAGACTGAAACGTAAATGAGCCCTGGTCAATCCAGTCAACGCCCCTTGCTCTCCAACAGATGCCGTCCAATAATTCTCTGACAGGTGGACCACTGCCCATCAGCCGTTTTTAAGCAAGTTTGGGCCATTCTTCCTCCATTTCACCAACAGATGACAACAGTAAGCACCCTGCTCTCCCAGGCTATGTCTACACTGCCATTAAAAGCCCACAGCTGGCCTGTGGCAGCTGACTCTGTCTAAGGGGCTGTTTAACTGTGGTGTAGACATTTTGGCTCAGGCTGGAGCCCAAGCTCTAGGATCCTGCAAGGTGGGAGGGTCCCAGAGCTCAGGTCGCAGCCCAAGACTGAACATTTACACAGTAATTAAAGATCCTCTGAGCCTAAGTCCACAAACCCAAGTTAGCTGGCATGATAGTGTGGACATAAAGTCGCAGTGTAGACCCACCCTCGGGCTTTAGGCCACAGGGATTACACTAGTAATTCAAAAAACAAACTAAAAGTCACGCTCAGGGTCAAGCTGTCTTCCCAAGCCGGGATATTCCTAGGAATTTCTCTGTTCATGGACTTAGCGCCCTTTTCCTCATAGACAGTAGAGTCCCCCTGTATATTGTGATTGGAAATGGTAAGATCTCCCTTCCAGGATGTGTCTGCAGTAATTACTATACATTTACTGCAGGATTCAAGATCCTTAGTTTAGGGTGGCTCAACAAAGGAGTTCTCTCCTACGTAGGATTTTAGAAACTGCCAACTTGTTACTATCAGTACATGGGTTTAAGATGCAGCAGGGGAAAATGAGACAGAATGATCTGAAGACTATAACGACATCTAGGCAATGGAACAATTAGCTATTTAGGTTGTAGATAACCAGATCAATGATAACTGGGAAATGAAATCAGTTCTGCCCAAGACAGGGGGTTTATCCGATGACCCTTTAAGAGGTCCTGTTAAAACATGATGATTCTTTAAAATGTGAAGGGATCTAAGAAAAATAACTAATATATTTAAAAATTGTCCTCTAAATATACAATGATTATGTTGGTTATAATATGTATTTCTAAGGCACCCATCATTCTTCACCCAGTTAGGGCCTCTTTGCACATACAGTTTCACGGACAAAACCTAACTCAGCACAAATTATCTTCAAGTGCCATTTGAATTGAGCTGTTATAAGCAAGTATATAGCCAGGATTAATTACTGAGTTGTTTGTAATTTTCTCTCCTAGTGCATCCCAGGATGAGAGGTGCATGACATGGCAGATTTTTGTATTTGATAATGAGTACATCACTTCTCAGGAGTGAAGCAAACAAACAGAAACTAATTTGTGACTGCAATGAATCAGGCACCTGCAGGCAATGAGAAACTTCCATCAGTGTCCTTCACACGTTTCCTACCACTTTGTGTTGCTTCTTAGGATTATTTGGCACATGCTAGAAACACAGACAGCACCATGCACAATGCCTGAGCCAGAAAAGCATAAAGCTTGGCCTGGGATTCTCTTCCTGTTCTCATGGAGTCAATCCTGCTCCCATTGAAGCCACTGGAAGTTCTGTTATTGACTGCAAAGGGAGTGGGATAAAGAGCTAAAACTGTTTGGAAAATATTGTAACTCATTGTCTGGTGTAACCTCACTGACTCCCTAACACCTTGGCTATGGCCCAAGTCCTCAAGAGTATTTAGTCTCCCAGTGATTTCGGTATATAGTGCTGTGATTTTAGTGGAAGTTCGGCGCTTAAATCCATTTGAGGATCTGGGCCTACATGAGTTGCAGCTAGTTTTTGAAACTACTAAACACTACATATGATTTGGAAAATTAGAATAATCACACCGGGTGCGTCTACACTTACAAATTAAGTTGACTTAATAACACCTCGTTTTAATGCGAACTAGCGCTTAAGTTGACTTAAGCCAGTGGAGATGCAGAGTAGTGCCTAGCTGGACCTTTTTAAGTCAACTTAAAACTAAGTCACCTTAATAAGGTTGAAAAGGGGCCACATCTACACTTGAAAAGTTAAGTCCACTTCTGTTAAGTCAATTTAATAAGGTCCACTGTAAGTCGACTTAAAGTCAACCTTATTAAGTCGCCTTCATCAAGTTGACTTAACTTTTTAAATGTAGACATAGCCACAGAGTTTTACTGGAGAATATACGTCTTGTCAAAAAGTTTGAAAGTTTGAAGAAATGCCCTCAGCTTCACCAAACACAGTGTATATGCATCAGACCACCTCGGAAAGACAGCTAAACAGTAAGATTTCCATGCTTAGCTGATATTTAGATTGTAAGAGACTATCAAAAGCTAGATCGCTAACTAGCCATCCATTTAAGTAACGTGATATTTAGCTATTCAGCTAGCGGTGTATATGGTACAAATAAAGCAATTCAGATAATCTTTTCTCATTTGAAAAGCAGGATTCATTCTGGCAGCCTCATTATTTGAACTGTAACATCTGGTTAATATACAAAAATCATATAAATTCTTCATCATTTGTTACTTTATAGATTTCAAGGCCAGAAGACACCATTATAGTTATTTCAGGTGACCTTCTGCATAACACCAGCCACATTTCGGTATCAAGCCCATATCTTCTGTTTGATCTATAGCATATTTTTAATATATAGTCTTATAGGACATATAGTCTTGATTTAAAACATTTATTGAATGTATATCTTTTATTTAAAGTATTTCTTTTATTTAGCACCCTAGACACTATGATGACGGGTCCACTAGCAATAAATAGATCAACAGATCAATCAGTCTGATTTTGCTTACTGTACTGTAACAACTGCATCATAAGGTAACTATTTACATTTATAAATGCAGACTCTATAGTTGCTACACAAATCAGCTCAGGCAGCTTTGTTTTGAAGTGAGAATTGGAGGCCTTTTGACTGCAGCTATAGCTTTGAGGAAAACTCACTCATGGATGAATCCGGATATGGACAAACCCAAGAAGGAACTGGTAATCTCTAAGGCTATGTCTACACTAGAAAAAGTTAGGTCGACTTTGTTAAGTCGACTTACTAAGGTCAACTTTAAGTTGACTTAGTCCACTTTGTGAAGTCGACCTAACCACCCTTAAGTCAACTTAATAAAGTCGACTTATGGGTTACTCCACATCCACACTGTCCTTAAGTCAACTTAAGGAGTCAACTTAAAGCTTAAGTCAACCTAATGGGTGGTTCTTATTAAGTCAACTTAAGGAATTTCTTAAGTAGACTTAATGAAAGTCTGGTGCAGACAGGGAGTAATTTTAGGTCGACTTAAGCCTCCTTAAGTCTATCTAAATTGCTAGTGTAGACATAGCCTAAGAATACTCCTGGATCCTCCAGTGTGAAAGAATCCAGAAGTGTCCTACATCAGGGCACTGTTCCTGTAATTTCCATCAGGGACTCACTATCCCCTTGTCTAAGATATTTGTAACAAAACAACAATAACAATGACAAAAACCTACCAGAGAAAGTCCTGCAGGGATGACTAAGTTGCATGGGTTCTCCCAAAGGTATAATGTATACAAATCAAATCAAAATATAACTCATTCCACCCTGTTGTGGGGTTTATGCACAGTTTCTTTTAATAAAATATGCAAATATTTTGCAGTAAATTGATTTCCCAGTTTCAGTTCTCTTATCTCCATATTTATTATTCATGATCCTTCTACTCCCCCACTTGAGCAGAAGAAAAAAAAAGCGAGGGAAAGAAAAGCTGTGTAGAGTTCACTTGCTTTTAGGAGCTAGCTTTATTGTTGTTATTATTAGCACAATTTTATACTCCTAGGAGTGAAAGATAAATGTAGATATTACTTCTAATCTCAACCAAAGCTAAGAGGTAATATAATGACACCCTCTTTAATGCAAATCATTGCAATAAATGACTACATTGCCCAAGTACTCTACTGCATGGTAAATTGTAATGAAAGTTTGAATTGCTGGAGCAAAATGATTATTGTTTAACCTGCGCCCAAGCTGGATGGTATTACTATAGCTGTTAAATGTGTATACATCATGACTGTACAGAGAAACAATCCATTACCCTAGGATTGTTACTGGATATTCTTGGTGCTTTAAAAAAAATCCATTTTTTCAAGCAAATGAGCAGCTAAAATCTGCTTGTGACTTTTATATAACAGTAGCTAATGTGAATACTATCATTTCACATTACTTAGTGGCTAATGCACTTTTTAGAGAATGCACCAAGTTTGATCAGACTGGGGAGCAACAACCTTTGGTGTTGAAGATCTCTGTTGAAATGAAAAGGGAAAAAAGCTGGTGAATCACATAACAGAGCATGCTCATGCAGGCACATGCCCAAGAAATTTTCATGAAAACCACACTACACCACTGTGGCAGTGTAAGGGGATCTTAAAGTGGTTGCGAAATAGAAGTATAAATGACAATGCCACCTGTTTTAAGGCTTCTTTACACTGCCATCACTGTTTGAAAGGACTTTAGAATCAACCCAATGACTTCTTCCCATTAAGAATCCAAGAGTTACAGGTAGTACATTCAAAACCACATAAGTGATTAGGGAGCCCCAGTCCAATTGACTTTCAAAGTGATTTAGGTGCCTAAATCAGGTTGGTGCTTTTGAAAATTTTACCCTATACAAAGGGCCTGGATTCTGCAAATATGTGACTAAGGATTAGAGCTGAGCAAAAATCTGCAGGAAATTTTAGATTTCCCACAGGGAAAAATGAAACAAAACATTCTATTTTCATTTTGGATTGGCTTGACCTGAATAGAAATATTTTGATTTGTTGAACTGACCCGAAACATTTGGTATCAAGATAAAACAGTGTTTGCCATGATGGCATACCACCTCTTGGGAGCTGGCATCTGGGTACAAGTAACTGCGGAAAATTTAGATTTTGTTGCATTTTCCATCCAAAATCATTCCAATAGAAAATTCCAGACCAGTTCTACTATGGATTATGTGAAGGAAGGTAGTACTGGATCAGATCCACAGCACTCATGAATTAGGGATTGAATTCTCTGGTGGCACAACTTCACGGAAGTAAATGGATTTGGCCCTGTTCATTAGACCTGAAAAGTGAATGTATTTCACCAGAGCTCTCCAGTTGAAGTCTCCTGTGATACCTTGCCAGGGGCATTTCAGATCAGATCTAGAGAAGAAAAGATTTTGAAAACAAAAATCACCAATTTCTGATTTTTTTTTTCTGTGTGCGAGTTTATGGGCCTAATTCTCCACTCAGTCATTGGGTTTACACTGGTGGAAGTCCACTGGCTTAAAAGGACTAAGAAAAAGCTAGTGTAACAACCTAGAGACCCAAGTTCAGTGTCTCTGAAAAAGAATCACACCTAGATTTAGTGGTAAAAGAATCCCCTATCCAGCCTTGCAAAATTCTATTTGTTCACTCATCCAGAGCAAGTCATTTAAAATTTTACAGGTAAATAAAATACCATTTTTTCATGATCACTGGTCATCGGATTAAAGGACAAGTAAATAGATTTTGTGCCTGGATTGTTAAATTTTCACTGCAGTTTTACATAGGCAGCCATGCAGTATCTGCCTCCCTAAAGCATATCTTCTACCTACCCTTACACCCCAGATGCTAAGATTCATACAGTAGCAGCATACAGTAACTGGAATTTATCAGCATGGTCAACTGTGGTTTGGCAGTGGTCAGTTATATCCAGTACTGAACAATTTCTCAAAAGATATAAATTAAACTTAAAAAATTCTCTAAAAGAAAAATCTGCTTTCAAAAGTTTATTCACATTGCAAAGTATTATCTGTAAGTCCTCCAGCTAGGCTAAAAGCCTACCCCACCGCTCCGTGGGATTTCTAGTGAATTAATAATGTCACTGATGAATATTCAAAAGTAGGCAGCTATTGTGCCTCCAAGCACATAATTAATTATTCATTACACATTTTTATTCACTGAATTAAAAAACACAGGGTGCTCTGGGAAATGAAGTGTACTTCACTGCAGGGGGATGAAATTCTACACTGTCCCTTTAAGGATTATTACTCTGTATTTATAGTTGCCAAGCAACATAAATGCTGGGCAATTAGATCATGGGTTGTCCCTGAAGACTGATGGGATAATAAGCAGTAGTCAAGTATTAAGTTGACCCAGTAAAGGTCCCACATGAATAAACCTGGGATAGGACCACAGCTGGCCTCTTTTAAATGAAACTTTTACATTAATACAGTATAAAAGGTGCTTCTGGTCAGGAATTTCATACAGGAAAAAATGCAGAGGCTGTAGAATGGGTTAACACCACTTTACGACAGCAGGTTTAATGCATTTGTCCTTCAGACTAATCTTTGATTGCAAAGTTATGAGCATGCTGAGCCTGAGAAAGGCTTCAAAAACAGAGAGGAAGTCACTGGTTTACCTCCCAAGAGCTGCCTGCTCTCAGGTTGATGTAAAATTCTACCCCTAATTATTCAACAAGGCTCATTAACAGAAAGAAAATACAGGTTTGTTCACAGCTTTACAAAAAAAAAAAAATCAGAAAATCATTAAAATTTGTGAACAGGTTACACTTCTCAGCTGAAGATAGACACAGGGGCAGAGACAAAAGTGTCCTTAACAGAAAGATAAGGCAGAGCAAACCTCTGAAAATTATTGCTTGCAACAGTGTCATAAATAGCTACTGAAAGGATCTCACTGGAAAATAATCCTGTAATCTAAAAACATAGAATAAATGAGGTCAGAATGATTTCCTTAACCAGCTCTTTTAGTTTTGTTGCAAATACAAACTTCATATTGCTGCTGGCTACTGGCCATCTCTTTCTTCACAAAGTTAATTTTTGCAAATCCTTCTACTTAACTTCAGACAATTCCCTTTTCTCTCAAAACTATTTTCAAGTGAAAAAAATCGGTAGGAAAAAGCCTCCTCATTCACTTCAGTATTTTTCCTATTAATGTTTGTTATTTTTTTTAAGCTAAATATGTTCCAGTATTCCCACTGGTGACATGAGATGATTTTATTGTACTTTTAGATCATTCATTTTGTAGAGGAAAATGGGAAATCAGAGCTTATCTCTATTTGCAGACACTTTGCTATGCTAAAGCATGAAATAGTTCTCAGCTGGAGATACAGTAAATGCTTTCTATAGTTTTGTAATACAGCGCCAAAAGTACAATTCCCAGAAAGTATCATACATCCTTTAATGTAAAAGAAAGGAGAGTGTATGTGCATATCGATTTAGCCAACCATATATTGATATACGTCATATTGCCATAGACAGTCAGAGGTGTGCGAGCACATGCTCATTCATTAAATTATGTTTATATAATGTAAGCTTGATTAGTTTGGTAGTGAAAATATTTAGCAGAAAAAGCAAATGCACAAAATTAATTTTACTGCCACAATATCATTTTCATGGATGCCCAGAAATTTTACAAATGTTTTATTCGTGATGCTTTTAAGCATTTGGGGCAGAATTTTAGCAGGGGGTCTGAACAGATGTGCACCCCAAAATAAATTAGGAGCATCACAGTCATTCAGCAGGTGATGCCTTTAACTATGTTCATCAGTGCTTTTTTTCTAAAAAAAAAAGGTACCGGAACTCCTATTGATGTCCGTCGTGTCATAAAGAAATAACACTGAAAATAGTGCAGTAAACAGTAAATTTTTGAATATATCAAAGAAATAAAAATACAAGGTAAAAACTGTTAAGTTTTATTAACTATGCAGGCCGCTAATATACTGAAAGACAACCTGTGAGGTCTTACAGCAGGGGTCCTCAAACTTTTTAAATAGGGGGCCAGTTCACGGTCCCTCAGACTGTTGGGGGGCCGTATTATAATTAGAAAAAAACGTGAATGTGTAGCTATCACGTCTGCTGCTGGCCTGTGTTTCTGGGTACTGGATGGCAGGCAGTAATGCATCCACACACTTTTTGTTGGTGCTGTGGGCTCCGGCCAGGCCCAGAGTGTGGGACTGACTGACCGATGTTAGCCTGCTGGCCTGCTGTTGTGTACGCAACTAGTAGCCAATGTTCCCTCTAGGTTTGGTGGCTTGTGTGCAAAATTTTCAAGCCGTGTGAAAAACTTTTTCAGAATAAATTTTTGGGGAAAACTCACAAGACAGAAATTATAGGCATTAATTGAAGATAAAGTGACTGTAAATAGAATTAATTAATTAATTGTGTTTAATTAATTTAATTGGAATGAATTTGGAATTGAAATCTAATTTTAAGAAAGGTTTTTATTTAAAATTAATTTTTAAAAAGTTTTAAAAAAGAAGGGAGAGAAAGAAAAAAGAGAAGGAAGGAGGAGACAAAGAAAAAAAGAAAGAAAGGAAGGAAGCAAAGACAGAAAGAGCAGGAAGGAAGGAAGACAAAGAAGAGAAAGAAAAAAAGGAAAGGAAGAAAGAAGAGAAAGGAAGGCAGGGAAGAGGAAGACAAAGAAGAGAAAAAGAAAAAAAGGAAAGGAAGAAAGAAAGAAGAGAAAGGAAGGCAGGGAAGAGGAAGACAAAGAAGAGAAAAAGAAAAAAGGAAAGGAAGAAAGAAGAGAAAGGAAGGAAAGGAAGAGGAAGAGAAAGGAAGGCAGGGAAGAGGAAGACAA
>ML685803.1:2396193-2551353 GCA_007922175.1 Pelusios castaneus
CTGGGAGGGAGCACCGGCGGGGACCGAACGCGGCCCCGGCAGGGCAGACAGACCCCGGCAACGGAGCCTGATCCTGGCCCCGTGCCGGGAGGCCGACGCTGTCGGCAGAGCGGGGCGGGGTCGGCTCTGGGCCAGGAAGTCGAGGCGGCCGGTGGGTGGGAGAAGGAAAAAAAGGTGCCGGAACGCCGTTCCGGTGCGTTCCGGCAGAAAAAAAGCACTGATGTTCATTAATGGCTTGATTTTGCTCAACAGCGTAGTCCCAAGTTAAAAGAACCAATCATGTAGCTGTCAATGGATCAGAGCCCAAGAGATCAGCACCTTGCATAGCTAATCATTAAAACTATTAATAAATATCTGTTTACAAGGAAACCCCCTAGAAATCTGAGAGGGAAAAGAAACGTCATGAATCTTGCAAAAAATGCAGTGAATATTGATGTACCTATGAGGAAAAAAGATTGTGGGAAAGTCAGTGTGGCTCACCACTAAATACTCTACCCTAATGCATGGTTCTTCATCCAAGAAAACATTCCACCTGTGAGATGGAATAACATATATGCTTAGCATGACCAACATAGCTAGGGTGGGGAGAGTCACTGTGCCATGAATGAGGCAGCCATGAGTTTTAGCCATATGGTGTTCACTGGCATCTAGTAATGAAATCACACATGGAGCTAGCCAGGATAAGGGCATAATCTTAATGTTCTTTTTATCACTTACTGTTAGTGCGTATGTCCAGTGCATATTTCCCACTGACAAGTCAAGAGATACCTGAGAATATTTCTAGATACTAAATTTAATCACTTTAATATTTATAACAATATATACTGATATGATGTTTTTTATATGTGTATGCAGACACAATATAATTGAAACGGTCTTCTCTAAATTAATTTTGCTGCATTTATCAATTTGAAAACTCAGCAAAAATTAATTTCCAGCAATTATTTTTAGCAACAGGCAAGCAGCATAGGAATAGCTACTTGCAAAAGTTCCATCCATTTGTTGGTTACAGAAGTGCGAAAAGTATATGAAAGTGGTTTTGTGGCAAAGATCAGGATACCTTTAATCAAAACAGTATATTCTGTACAAGTCTCTTCTGACATTATAATATTCATAGATACAGAGAGTCTCCAGCACAGACTCATGGCTCTTCTGCTTGTAAGTGACACAGTTAATCAGTCACTCTACATTTATGTATCCCAATATTGGGGATATTCTCTATTTACTTATAAGTTGAAAAAATATCCCAAATCAAATATTTACCTCTATTGTAAGGATGTAAATAAAGATACCTATGTATATTATGTCAGAATATTACAAAGGTGTGCTTGGAGATGTATATGATTATTGCAATCTTGCTGGATGCACAGAGCGTCTTCATTTCTCAAACTTAACCATAGTTGGAAGATTTTAATAACTGGCTTTGTTTATTTTGTAGATACAAGAAGAGGCACACTGACTTACATGGGAGGTGAAGTGAGCTTCTTCATTGGAGTCTTTCCAAAAACTCAGTCCAAAGAATTCCTTTTTCTGGGTAAAATTTCCCACTGAAGTCAACAGGAGTTTTGGCTGCATAAGAAAGATGGGTTTGGTCCCTGTTATGGCATCCATAGCTGAAAGGCAACAGCCCCTTTTGCAATGAGAGAGACACCGGAAGACTGCTGGGTTTCCTAAAAACTGCATTCAAATCCATTTTTAAATTGACCTGTGTTGGATTCCTTCCTATACACTGGAGGATGTAGAATAGAACCGCTTGTATCAGGAGGTGTGATTTATGCTGGGGCAGGGCAGATGGAGATTTCACTGCTGTCTCTGCCAGGAGAGGGAAGTTTTAAAGAGGAGGCCAAAACTCAGAATTTCTGGTTTGTGACAACGGTCAGTTTTTAAATTTGCTTTCCTTCACTTACCCTGGGAGCCAATAGGCCTATGGGGGCCCCCACCCCTCTGGATTGGGGTGCCCACACTGATGGGGGGCGGGGAGCAGCCAGGTGGGCCAGCCCAGAGAGGCCAGGCCCCACGCCCCCATCCCTCCCCTGAGCTGGCTACTCCGTTCCTGGGGCCAGGATAGGTTGGCCCAGAGACCAGGCTCTGCTTCCCTGCCCCATCCCTGAGTCGACTGCTCCACCCCGGGGGTGGGAGGGCCGGCCCAGAGGCTGGGCTTTGCGCTCCTCCCCACCTCTTCCTGCTGCCTTCAGCTTACTGCCAGAGGCAGCAGGGCGGGAGCAGGGCAAAGTATGGAGTTAGGGGGGGGCAGCGATGTGGGGCAGCATGGGCCCACATAACCACGGGACTCAGTGCGATCGCCCCACTCACCCCCCCACCTCCCCAAAGAACAGCCCTGGACCTCACTCACCCACTCCTGTAATAGACCCCTAATCTCTCCTTGAGTTATTAAAGGCTTCAAAGAAGTCACCATTTACATTAACATAAGCCTGCAAGTGACTTGTGCCCCTGCTGCAGAGGAAGGCAAAACACCTGCTTTCACTTTCCCTGGGCAGGTTACACTCCCAGGTACCATCTTCCAGGGGTACTTTCTCCATCAAGGGGTATGTCCACACTAGCAATTTAGGTCAACTTAAGGACCCTTAAATCGACCTAAATTACTCCATGTCCACACTGGGCTTTCATTAAGTCGACTTAAGAAATTCCTTAAGTCAACTTAATGAAAGCTTAAATTGACTTAATAACTACCACGCCTTAAGTCGACTTCTTAAGTCGACTTAAGGACCATGTGGACGGGAAGTAGCTCCTAAGTTGACTTTATTAAGTCGACTTAATGCCAGTGTGGATGCCTATGTCCACTGTTAAGTCGACTTAAACTCAACTTAAAAGGAGCCACTTTGTTAAGTCGACTTAATAAGGCTGACTTTAAGTCGACTTAACAAAGTCAACATAACTTTTTCTAGTGTAGACATATCCAAGAATCCTACCCCTCTGGGAGGGAGGAGCATTCGGTAAGGGCAATCTGTCGATGTGTTTCACAGGTAGATCCAGCCAGCTCTATAACCGTTTCACTGCTGCGGTACCTGTCGATAGGAATCGGCGAGTGTTCTAGTCATAATCTCAGTTTGGTAGAGAGGATACTCCATCATGATGCCCAGCCTAGCCCCCCTAACCAAGTCTGGATTAGATTTCTGTGGGCTGTGCTCCTCATGGGGCAAGTGGAGATAGTATGGCCCAGCTCATCACAGTAGTAACACACGTTAAGTCATCACTGGAACTTTCCCTTTTCAGGGACAAGTTCCCGGTGGGCCAGGTCCACCTTCATTGGCTCAGCTGGTGGCAGGGAATTTTCATCAAAAGAGGGAATTTGCATCAAACCAGACTTACTGATTGGAGCAATGCTATTTTAAAGGCACAATCCTCAACGATTTCTACTGTTATGCACTTTATACTCCCGGAAATTCATGCCCATAGAGCAAAATTATTAAGTCATTGAACAAAGTACTCCTGGCATTTAAGACCACCTTCAAAGTGTGGAATCACTGTCTAGAATGAGTCTGGCACCTCTTCCAGGAATACACTAAGCATTAGAACCTGGAATATTTGGAGAGAGTCAAGGCCTTTAACCATTGACAACTTCAAAGGCCACCTTCTTTCATGCTTTGATTATGTAATCTTCTGTCATCCAGGAACCAAAAATAACTAGACTGACTCTCTGTCCTAGAAGGGAGAATACTATGTAAATCTAAAGATCTTGAATCGTAATCTTCCTAAATTCTCAAGCCTTATAAGTTTCTGGATTCAGCTCCCCACCAAGTTCTGCTTACCCTAATATAATCAGTCCATGGGGTCTCTCCTGATGAGATGGAAGTCGTAAGTAGAGAATCCCACAGATGACTAAAACAGGGTAACCTACAAAGGCATGTGTACATCCCCCCATGCCACCAATTGAGAACTACAAGTATGTCATGATTCTTCCCTATCAGGACATTTTGGCTGCTTTAACACTCAACGCTTAGTGTTTTGTCCACACAAACCCCTTAAAGATATCACATAATAAACCTCTTCAACTCTTGGAACCCCTCAGGACTTCCCCCTAGTCCCTGAACAGTCGCTGCACTGAGTTTTGTGGTAGAACTACCCTAATCCAATGGGTTCCTGACCATTCTGATAGAGACCACTTCACTTCATCCCTTGCACTGGTTACCCACCTCACAGAAAGTCACCTGGCTCTAAATGGAGCAAGTCCCCTGGCTCCATGGCCAGAGCACATAATCTCTGACCTCCATTTGCAACTTCGCTCCCACTTCTAGAAAGTAGCTTTTCAGAATTTGGGTGTATGATCCTGCCTTTCCTCCACTGATCACTCCCAGACAAATGATCAACCACAGAGAACCGACCACATCCTGAGTAGCGTCTTTGATGTTACATAAACTTCCATCCATCATGATGTGCAGAAATTTAACTTTGATCTCTTTTGTAGTGGTATGTTCTCTGGCCCTCCTCCCCCTGCCCCAGTAGGAGCTTGCTCTCCCCTCTCCCCTCATCACAGCCCCAGAACCAGAGGAGTTCTGTGCCCCTGATGATTACTGGAGGGGCCGTCTGCTTATCCCATAGGGTGTGTCTACACTTGTAAATTAAGTCGACTTAAGCTTGCTTAAGTCGACTTAATTTACTCTGCATCTACACTACTCTTTCCTTAAGTCAACTTAAGCAAGATGCTTACGTCGACTTAAGGAAAATAAAGTCGACAATGAAAATTAAGTCAACTTTATTAAACCTCCTTTTAATTTGACTTTAGGCTTAAGTCGACTTCCTAAAGTCGACTTAAGCCAGTGCAGACCTGGAGTAGCCCTAAGTCGACTTAAAGGCGACTTAGGGCTCTCCAGGACTCTCCGTGTGCCACCCTGGCAGGGTGGCACACGGAAAGCCTGGCATGCCCCCCCACAGGGCAGGGCAGAGCCCTGTCCACCCTACCCCTATGCCCTGCCAGGATCCCTGTCCCCCTTTACCCCATTGTACTCAGGTGCAATGGGGCAAAGACTGACCCCCCTGGCACTGGGCAAGGGGTGCCCCCCCTGCCACCGTGGACCTGCCCCAGGTCCCCCTAGCAGTCAACCTAGGCATCCAGTGTGGACGCTCTAGGTTGTCTTTGTAAGTTCCCCCCTAAGTCAACTTAAAATTAAGGTGTAGACATGCTAAGTCGACTTAACTAAGTCGAATTAAAGTAGACTTAGTTAAGTCGACTTGGCTAAAGTCGACCTAAATTTATAAGTGTAGACATAGCCATATTGAGCACCCTCCTGCTTCCATTACAATGACTGATCCTTGCTACAATGACAGGCAGAACTCATGTTGTGTAATACATATCATACCTTTATGCGGCAAAGTCTTTTTCTTTTTGAACTGTGGGTTCCATGCTCAGTTCTACCTGCAACTTTCCACAGCCCAGAAGCTCTGGACTGGATATAACAGATATGTCAAACCTCAGTTGGAGGACACCAAAGAAAGGCTACAAACAATATGGGGACCACTGACCACAAGAAGGGCCCAACCTTTCAACAGGGCAGAGAGTACGGCTCTCGACAAAACATTTACACATGGGCTACCAGTTTCTTGATATTAGATGGCAAATTAACTAAATCACCTTTGAACTTGACTTACTCCATTTCTCTGAATACACCTAATTTTCCATATATCAGCCTGGACATCCCTCCCTATGTTCAGGATCCATTTCTTCAACGCTCCCAACTACCAGCAGTACATATTCAGAACAGTGATGGTTACATCATCCATGAGATCCTTGGCACCTTATGCTAGGGTGACCAGATAGCAAGTGTGAAAAATCGGGACAGGGACTTGGTAATAGGGCTTACGTGAAACAAAACCCAGAATATTAGGACTGTCTATCAAATCGGGACTTCTGGTCACCGTAATTGGGAAGGTTACAGTCCTGAAGAAGACTCCTGGGAACTGACAGAGAACATCCACTCCCCTAATCTGATAAACACTTTCGATACCCAACCCCCAGAAAACTCTTCCAGTCAGGGGAAAACGATGTGAGGGATCACCTGTCTCAAACCCAGGCCCATAGTTTCCCAGGCATGGTTAGACGACAGCCAACACCCAGCAAACCATTGGAACTAGCAGAGAAGGGGACCAGAAAAGCCCTATCTCATCAAGGTTTCTGTCTACATGTCAGGCCCCACCCATTGGCTCAGACACACTGGTTAAGCCAGAAGGAGAAAGTTGTCAGTGTAGTTAGGTGCATCCCCCTGGCTGGCTGCCACTGTGGATCCTGCATACTTTCCTCATTCCTGAGCCCTGCTTGTTTCTGGTGTCTGTGGTCCTTATCTCAGATATCCATCTACCTCGAGTTCCTGCTTTCTAGGTCCCTGTTCCTTAACCCTACCCTGACTGTGACTCCAGCTCAACCCCTTTCTTTTCCTCTAACTCTTGCTTCAGCCCTTCAAACCTGACTATCTGCAGCTCCCTGGCACCAAACTCCAATTCTTAAGCATGACTGCCCATACCCCAGTCCTTACAGCTAGGCCAGACCCTGCACCCATGTGAGCGCCTTAGAGCAGTGCTTTATGGTAGCTCTGTACAAGGCAGCACAGTGGGCGGTTACATCCAGGCTAGGAAAAGACAGGGAGTTTATAAAGGACATAAATCCACTGCTCAAACACATCCTGTAGGGGGAACATAGGCCACAGCCTTCTCTACAGTGCGCCACAGATTATGGGGTGAAGGATTCCTTCTCTTTGAACTCTTACATAAGTGCCCCTGGAAAACTCTTTTACCTCAGGGGATCTGAAAGAAAAGTGCACAAGACTGGAGGCCAGGCTGTCCTGTGTTCTAATCCTGCCTCCACCACTAAATCACTGTGGGGTTTTGGTACATCTCATCCTTCTTCTGGCTCAGTTTGTACATCGGTAAAATAGGGGGCATTAGCCCCACTCTCACAGGAATGATTAGTTCATACCTGTACAGCTCTTTGAACATATCGGCTTAGACTCTAGTCCACTAAACCCGTTTTGCACTATTTGAGAGGTGCAATGTGGATTAAACAGTTCACAAATGGCCAGCACAGAATTACACAGCCCAAGGGAGCTCTCTGCTGATAGAAAGCAAGTGAAGTGGTGGAGCTGGTGCCAACTTCCCACTGAAAGGGAAAGGGGAGGTGTTGGGGGCATGCAGAGAGTGCGGTGGGAGAAGGATGGAGGTGGGAAGAGACATGGCAGAGTAGAACAGAGCTACGCCCAGTCCTCCATTGCTGGCTGTTGCACCAGTGTTAACACTGCTCCTTAGCAGCTCTAATGTGTGACTGCAAAGCTGCAACCAACTCCTTGCAGGCCCCACCCGCTCCTCCCTGAGCAGAGCTCAGGCAAGGTGGAGAATCCAGCCTCTCAAGTGCCATGTATTAATTAGTATGACTTATGGTCTTCATGCAGGCAAAGAAGGTGTAACTGAGTTACCTGCAGAGTAAGAAATGTGTACGAGATGGGTGGATGAAGCCCTTGTGGCTGGTCTAAGGAATCTTCTCTTGGAAACGTGTTTCCAGCATGACTGCCACTTGATGTAATACAATGCATTCCAAAGGCAAAAGGGAAACGCTCCCTGCAGAAGTGTCTGTTATATTTCAATATCTACAGTGCCTTTTATGCTTCAGTCTCTGCAGTGTAAATTGTGTTAATTTCTATAGGCCCTGCTCCCTCAGGAATTTTTCCATAGATACAAATAACCCTTGACACTGTTTGCTAAAGATTTTTGTCACACAGGTGTAACCCATATGCCTGAAAAGGCTATCTCTGAGAGACCTGCTGAGGGTGGGTTACTGTTGCTGGGCACATTAGCTACCCACAACTAGAAACTTCCAGAAGCAGGGAGTGGTAGCATTTTGAGCATGCTCCACAGTGTACCCTGCTGGTGTGATGTGATGTTGTCAGTCAGATGACATGAGAGCAGCAGTCTGTGCGGACAGCAGGCTAGAGCTGCCTTGAAAGGAGACCATGTGCTCAGTTTTCTGGAGAGAAGCTGAGCCAGGAGTGAACAAGATGTTTTCTCCCTTTAATGGAGTCATCTGCAACAGACCTTGCAGACATGCATATGGGACTGAGGGCTGGTTGCAAAGGAGAAGAAAAAGCCTGCATGGAATGCTACAGAGGATTCCTGCAAAGAAAGAAGAGGACAGCTATTTCTTGCCGCTCAAGCTTCTACACTGGAACAGAGACTGTAGCTGAGAGTTGGGTGAACTCCACCGGGACTTTGGGACTCTTGGGTATCTTTCATACGGGGTTTCTATAGGGATTGTTCTTGGTTAATTGTATTTTGTTTTCTTAGGATAAGGTTCATTTAGTTAGTAGTTAATAAAGTTCATTGTTATGTTTATTGTAGTAGTATTTTAATGTGGGGTGGTAACTCTGAGCAATTTTTGCTGTGAGTCCCATACAAACTGGATCCTGGGTCTCCAGCTGCTTTCTCCACAGGGATTGGGATTGATTTCTGTGGGGCACTGGAGAAGGGCAACTAAATGAATTTTAGCCCACCCGAAGGTTACACAGGCACAAAAGTAAGAAAGATGTTAGTGTACTAGGGGAGTGGCAAGGATGGAGAAAAAGGTCCTTTAGAATTTTTGTTGTGATTGTCAAGATCAAACGCATTGGGAGGCTGAGATTGAGGGGGAAATGAGTGAGTTTAACTCACCTTGTGTGGGACTTGATTTGCCAAAAATTATCTCTTTAAATAGTAGACTCAGCAGCCTTTGCATGAGCTGGATTGGACTATCTGCAAGTAGTAAGTACAGCATTGAGCAATACAGCTTACCCATGTGGCCTAAGTTATCACAACAGCAGAAGCCATTTTGCTCTCTGAAGCTCCATCTTGGTGAAAAGAATTTGGTCTGTGATCGGTGTCTTACTGACTTGCCCTCACAGCTGTGTTGCCTAGGGAGCATGGGCCAGTGAATGAGAAGAGAACTGGGAGCCTGGCTTTGCTGATGGCCGTACATAAACATGAAGGCCTATATCCATGCTAAATTTCATTTGCCTGACCTCTTCTTTTCCCAGTGGTGGTGGCTGCTTGGCTATTGTCTAACTGGTAAACAAATAGTAGATAACAACTGAGACTGGGCATTCAATTTGCTAGGCACTGTATGCTCAGAGATTGTGAGGAGCCTCAGCCCCAAAGAGCTGCCATGTAAATAGACAAGATAGGCAGGAAGAAGAAAGTATTTTCACCCCCATTTTACTGATGAGGAAGTAAGGATCATGGCTTAAGAGCCTTGTCCCATGTCATAAAGGGATAAGTGGCAAAGCCAGCAACTGAATGGAAATCTTGTGGGCCTACTTCAGTGCCATAACCACAAGACAAACCTTTCTCTCCCTTGCATTGCACATGGCAGGAGGATATAGCAAAGAGAACTTAACCTATGTTTTTAGCTTCAGTTGTAGTCCAGTTGGCTTTGCCTCGCTGATGTCATCCCTAGTTTACAACAGCTGAGGATCTGTTCCTAAAACTGTATTGCAAGTTTTCGTTGTCCTGGATTAAAGTTTTGGAAATAAGAAAAGAAGCTAAGACGACAGTGGCCACAACAGTCACAGAAAGAAAGGAGGAGGGTCTTGAGAAGGGAAGAGAAGAAGCAAAGAGCAGTGGGGAGAAGAGAGATGGCAGAAGAAGGAAAGCTTTGCCTTATTAAATTTAAACATTAGAAAACTGTGATAAAAGAAAGTCTGTGGCTCAGACCTGATAACACCAAACTTAACTCAAATGCAAGTCTTGTGGCTGCCTTTCACAAGAACCCTTTGATATATTTCCTTTCAAAAAAGAAGTCTCCTGTGTCACTTAGCCCCACTTCTACACAACCTATATATACTTATTACAAAAAAAGAAGACATTTTCAATCGGACATTTGAAGAAGTGCAGTTTCAAGTATCTGGGATCCAAAATCTGGGGAAAAGGAGAACAAAATTAGAGCTAAGATATTTAATGCCTGGTTCAAATGGATAGAGATAAGTGCTATCATGAGGAAGATACCAGTAAGATTAAAAGGTAGTCTCTGTAAAATGGTGTTCTGCCCTGTTTTAATGTATGGTACGGACCAGTGGGCAAATGATCTGTTCTGCAGAAATGCTAATGTTGAGATAGATGAGTGGTGTAAGCAAGAAAGACCATGTGAGGAATGTAAAAGACATGCTCAAATACCCATAAATGAAAATGAGGGAGTGCAAGCTTAGATGGTTTGATCATGTAAAGTGCATTCCTGATAACTAATTAAGAAAGAAAGTAGAACAGATCAAGAATGATGAAACAAGACAGAGAAGCTGACCCAAGAAACAATGGTAGGATGTTAAAAGGAGAGCTGATCTATACCAGAAATGTAAATTGGCATAGTTACATCTTTCAGGGGTTGCAAAAATCCATACCCTGGAGGGTTGTAGCTAGGCTAACCCAACGTCTCAGGTAGATAGTGCCAAGTCAATGGCAGAATTCTTCTGTTGACCTAGCTACTGCCTCTCAAGGAGGGGAATTACCAATGCTGGGGGAACACTTCCTGTCGGTATAAGTAGTGTCTATGCTGAAGCAACACAGTGGCACAATAGCAGTGTGGCCTTTTAAGCACAGCTAATACTCGAAGACACATTAGCATACAATATGCTAAAGGTTAGGCCATTGAACAGCACACTTTGGAGGGAGAAGACTCATGGAGCAAATTGCATTTGATAGGGTTAATGCGAGGAAGATGATTTCAAGATGTACAGCTATACCAGAGGCTAGGATAGCAAGAGCTGCAGAAAGCAAATGGCCTTTTTTCTTATAACTCCCAGTCAGGAATTATGACACACAGACAAATAGACAGACAACAGAAAGAGAGAGATAAAAGGATGTGCGTGCATTCAAAGGGAACGTAATTAGCTGCCATTCCCTTGCTCTATATAAAGTTCAGAGTTTCAGTACTGACAGAAGCTCAAAACTGATCCATAGAAAAGTGTTCACTTCACTGGAGGCTGCACCACAGCCTCAGCATCTGACACAGAAGAAAATTGTTCTGAATTCCTTCAGGCGAGTTGGAAAGTAGAGCTGACTTGAGAAACACAAGAGGCCCGTGGGGCTTGCAGATGCCCTCTTTGCTGAAAACTTTTTCTTGGAAAACAAACTCCATCATCTTAACTTGCATTTGGCAGAGAGGACAGGAATCCATAGAAATATTTCATTCCAGCATTAGTGGATGTAGCCCAAAACAAGTTAATAGCTCCTTTCCCACTTTAGAGTCTTTTCTATCAAACTCTGCTAATCATCCACTCTGCATGCCTGCCCTTTCACTCCGCCCACAACTCTCTCTCTCTCTCTCTCTCCCTCCCCCAGTTCCCTGCAGATATTCTTCTCTGCCTTCAGGCAAAGCTGGTCAAGATAGTGTTGGGCCCTTGTGCTGAAGAAGGTTCAAGCTCATCTGTATGTGAGCTTGCTGTGTAAACCGGGTATGATACACTTTGATCGCTACAGCTGAGCCATGTCAAATTATTCAGAAATGGAAAAAGCTCATCCAGACAGGGAACATTTTTTGTTCTGTGTTTGTACAATGGCATTAATGGGATCCTGCTTGAGGCCTCTCTGCCCCATCCTCCTGCAAATAATTGTAAAATATTTTTAGAAATTCAGTCGTAGGCCTGGTGCATCACCGTTTGGAAGCTAGAACTTAGCTAACAAGGCACTTATTGCGCAACTCCAATCACAGTCCATGGGGCCGAGTTTCTGGAACCGATTTTCAGTTGACTGAGACAATTTCTTTCAGTGCTGATATTAAAGGTCTGCTCTGTCATCATCTTAAGCCATGTCCATATTTTCTTTGGAGCAATAATTAAAATAACATATTCACCAGCTGGTTTTTTTCCCCTAGATTTAATCTGCTCAGGCTCTGATTTACATATTAAAAGCACTAATTAGCCCCTCAGAGTGTCTGAGCACGAATAGAGCAATAACTGGTCATGTAGTCACTGGAGACCACTCCCCAGTGCTTTTGGTAAGATCTCGTGTATACAGCCTCAGTCTCTGGATGGCAGTAATGGCCATGTGTAGAGGGCTGTCTGCTTTGTTTCACAGCATTGAGGGACTGTAGTGCTGGATTGCTTCATTCTTGTATTTTTTCGTTTCTTTGAAGTGTCGTGTTTGATCTGTCTGCCTGTCTGTCAATTTTTCTTCCCCCATCTCTCCCCCCTCCTGCCTTTCCCCACTGAATCACGTGCCAGAGACAGAGAGAGGATGGACAGCCTGTGGCCAATACAGTTGCTGAAAATTCCAATCCAATCAAAGGCACAATGGTCTTTTCTTCTAGCTTTGATGCAGCATTCAAATAAATAAGAACTGTACTTTCTCTCTCTCTCTCTCTCTCTTTAAAAAAACCAAACCAGGACATCCTTTGAGTTACTCTTCCGGCTAAGGATATTTGAAGGAATAGTTTAATTTTCTTTGCATGTTTAAAAGTCATCTACAAAACTGTGTAATGCTGGCTCTGATTCAAATTGGCTCATTGGCCTGGAGGCAACAGTAGGTGCCCCCAAGGGAGATTCCCAGTTTGAATCCTGATTGTTCACAGGAGCTCTGCATCCTGTGAGGAACATAGATCTCTACACTTCGCTCCTACAATCCCTCCCACAGCCATCTCTGAGAACTGGGTTAAAAAATGTGCTCAAGCTCCTACCTCTGGTTCCAGATGTACTTTTGAACCCCGGCCAAGTTCCAGAGTGTACAGATGCAGAAGGCCCATCTCTTAACCAGAGAAAAAAACTGTGCCTTATTATGTACTTTATCCAATTCCCACTTTAGAGATTGGGGAACTGAGGCACAGAGAAACTATGTGACTTGTGCAGAGTCCCAAAAGATGTCAGTAGCAGAGTAGGAATTGAACCCAGGTCTCCACAGCTCACACTAGATCTATAACCATGGTATCACATCACCACTCTGGCTTATTTTCACTCATCTGTAAAATGGATTATTGATACTTGCTCACCTGTCACAGGGTGCTCTACTCTTCACTGCGCCTTCTTCTGACCATACGTGGATTAACTCTGGTAGTACAACACCCCTTCCTGCGGTTGCTCACTCCATCACTCTCTCAGGACTTCACTGCTCCTGCTTTGTGGCTTGATCATCCAGTCAGGGCACTGTAGTTTTCTTCTTATGGTGGGTATGTATATCAAAGTCTCTTGATTCATGGCCCCGGCAGCCTTCTCCCTAACAGTGCCGTTTCCCCAGTGGTTTATAGGAGAACACAGGCCCTCCCTTTACATTGGGTTCCAGCCCAGAGACCATACAAGTTCTGCATAGTCCTAATCCTTGCTGCTGTATCACTGGGCTGCTTCTTATCTTACCTTCTTTCACCCTGACAGTGACTGCAGCCCACTTCTGCTCTCAGCTATCAGGCTTTAACAAGGGCCACCTGTTCCCGTCCAGCTGAGCTTCAGCTCTAATTTCTTCATTTCTCCCTGGCTTCTCCTGGAGGTGCAGCCTAAGCAGTTATTTGGCCCATATAGGCACCTTAACCCCTTCCAGCCTTGTGTGGGGCGGCCCCCCCTTCATACCTCCTCTGTAGAGTTTTGAGCTCTCTCAATGAATAGTTCTGACTTCACTGATAGTTGCTCCCATATGAGACTGAATAATCAAGTGCCTGGTTTATAATGAACTATGGCTGGGCCTCGCTGGGATGTAGCAGGTGGCTTACTCTACACCACACTTTTTAAAAAAAAGTCTGTAGACAGTCATGGTGACATCACTACTGGAATATTGCCTATAATTGTGGTGTCTACATTTACAGAGGATGTAGAAAAATTGGAGAGGATGTAGAAAAGGCACAAAATGATCCAGTGGTTGGAGAAAAAACCTCACACTGATAGACTTAAAGAGCTCAGTCAGCTTAGCTTATCAAAAAGAAGATTGAGAGGTGAGTTGATTGTGGTGTATAAGTACCATCATGGGGAGAAATACCCTACTAAAGGGCTCTTCATTCTAGTGAAGAAAGGCATAACAAGAACCAACTGCTGGAATCTGAAGCCTGACAAATTCAAATTGGATATTAACACTTTTTTTTTTTCAACCGTAAGGGTGATTAAACATTGGAACAAACCATCAAGGGAATTGGTGGATTTTCCCTGTCTTGATATGTACGCCTCAAGACTGGATGTCTTCTTGGAAAATATGCTTTATTCAAACACAAGCTACAGGACTCAATACAGGGTAGTTGGGGGAAATGTAATGTCCTATGATATACAGGCAATTAGACTGGTTCATCTATTGAATCTTTTGATCTTAAAAATCTATGAATAAAACAATTGCAACAC
Organism: Pelusios castaneus; assembly: GCA_007922175.1. Classification (NCBI taxonomy): domain Eukaryota; kingdom Metazoa; phylum Chordata; order Testudines; family Pelomedusidae; genus Pelusios; species Pelusios castaneus. The sequence continues at coordinate 2,410,470 of ML685803.1, forward strand.
CGGATTCAGATGGCTGGGGCCAACTGGATTCAGGGTCAGTATTACAAGTAGGGGCAAAGACGTGACTAGTTTAACTTTGAATTTTTAGGCTATTTTTTGTCCTGATGCTACCAGCCAGACAGGCATGAGCACAGGGGCCTGCCCCTTTGAGGCCCCAATTATCCTCACAGTAGCTGGGAGTGAGAGTCACTACACCAAAATGCCTCTGCCCTCCATCACCAGCCAGGATGGCAGCTTTCAAGGTGTGGGCTTATCTAGGGCATCAAACGCTGGACCTAGAAGAAGGAAGAGGGTTACTATAGCAACACTCTACACAGACATCTGCTGGCCGGCCAAGGGGAATGAACATTAGTCCAAGGCAGATGATGGTGATGGGTACAGGTGGCAGGTATAGAAGAACACAAGACTGGTTGGAAGGGAACAGAAGAAATAAGGACTTCATGAAAATGTAGTCCTGAGCAGAACACACTGCTGTTCAAGGTACTGATTTTGATGCAGTTGTGTTTTCCCTGCCTGGAGGGGCCTCAGAACCTTGGGCTGGGTGGGCGGGAGGTGGAAAGGAGGGTCATCATACCATAGAGGAAAAAGCCAGATGGCTGCAGGAGTTTGGCCAAAAAAACAAACAAACGTGGAAGTTGCCTTGAATTTGACATCGTCTTTGTGAGCTATTTACCTCCCTCTTTTCTTGTATGCTTGTCCAATAGACCTGATTCAGATTTTTACCATTTTTGCCTTCTCATTTTATTATCTAGATCACAAAGCTCCCAGCAGCCAAAGCTGCAAGACAGCTTGAGAGCCTGTAAGTCTAGGAACACTGCTGCATTGCCCTCTGTTGGCATTAAAGGGCTGAAATAATTCAGCAGGACATCACAGCAAAGTGGTGTTATCCTGATGTCAGGACTGTGAATGAGGCACCCTCCAATTCCAGCAGAGAGACACCTTGAAGGCACTTATAAACATCTTATGAAGCATGAAACATTAACAATGAAACTGAACCAGTAAGCAAGAATATCTGTTTCATTTGAACTAAGTAGTCCTCACTCTTCCACAAGTGTGACAAAAATGGACCTGCCCTTTCCCACTGCTGACAACAGTGAGGTAAGAGCTGTTTGCATGAGGTTGGTGCTGTGAGATGCCCTTTCTTCAAAATATAAAGGGTGGATTGCTTAGCCAAACATACTACTCTGATTAACAGCATCCTGATTACAACAAAACATTCATTATTTGACTTTCACCCAGCCAAGACACATCACTCATGGGTTGCAAGTAAGCAAGGCTTAGATGTGCAGGTGGCCAGCTTCCCCAAAAATGGTTGAGTAAAAGGAAAATCCTACTTTCCCTCCTTAAGAAGTCTAAAGCAGCAAATCATCTGCTCCAAGCAGGCCTTCTCTTTAGCTAGGGAGAGGGCTGGAGAGAAGGAGGAAATCTGAGGGGATGCTTATGCAGCCTAAGTGTGAACTCAAGCGTCTACCCCAAGATAAAAGCCAAATTGCGATGCCTTCACTGCTATTTTAACCCGAGTTTGCTAACCATGAGTTAAGAACCCACCTTTTCTGGCGGTGACTGGGACTTCTATATAAATAATAAACTTAAACAGTCCCTTAAGCCAGCCCAGCCCACATGCAGAAGTACCCAGGTCATTACAGTTTCTTGAAAGTCGTGGCTGGCTGTAAACATTACAGCTGAGTGAACACAGGCATTATGGGATTGAGGGGGTCCTGTGTGCATCCTCTCCTCTGCACTTTGCATGGAAATGGCATCTTCTAAAGTAACTTTGTATTCTTCATTCCAGCAGCTTGTCACTCTTTTTAACAAAGCAAAGCAAAGTTCAGGCGCCGCCCCAGAATTCCTACTGTTCTTGTGTCGGTCTGACCAACATAAGTTTCACCAGCCAAGGCGCTGGTGGGGACAGTGCTATGTTGGCAAGAGAGATGCTCTCCCACTGACATAATTGCTGCTGTTTTTTGGGTGTGGTTCAATTAAACTGGTGGGAGAGCTTTCCCTTGTCGGCATTGAGTAGCTACCCAGGAGTCTTTATGGCGACCCTGCTGCAAGATCTGTAGCCTAGACCTGCTCTAAATCATGTAACGCTGAGTTTTGAATGGACAGGTTCCTCGCAGCCCCAGGTTCACCCAAAAGGGTCACAAAACCTAGCAGACCTTTCAGCGAAGCTGGCCTGAACTTGAGGTTTGTGACAAAACTTAAATCCAGGTGAGTGGAGTACGGTGTGGGCTTTGCTGTGAATACTCCCCTCAACACATCGGCTTTGTAGTCTCTCATGTTGTTTACCAGTGTCAATATTGTATTATGGACACCGACATTTCTTATAGCTACTGAAAATGTTAACAGCTTGCTTACCTAGGGAGTGAAATCTTGCTGTCCATTGCGCTGGCATAAATCCAGTGCAACTCCAGTAACAACCACGGTGTAACTGAGAGCTGAATTTGGCCCACCGTCTGTTATTCTGATGTAAAGTTTTTTTGTTTGATATTAATCCCAGAAAAACCCAAGTCTTCCTCTTGAGCAGAGGCTGCCACTTCTACTGCATTGTGTACTGCTTTTTTAAAATAATTTTTAAATCACTACAGCTGCTAAGTGCAGGTAAAGAGGGGACCTCACAGTAATAAACAGGGCACATCTTTTCTCTCCCTGTAGTGGGCCTGAGTCAATAGCTTGTATTTAGAATCAAGTCAATTTGCAAGCTCACAAAGCAGTGCTTCCCAAGCAGGCCAAAGTCCACCGTTCTGCATTTCAGGCAGAAAGATGTTGCTGAAAATAATTGGGTCTGGCAGCACTGGAGTTGTTTCCAAAAACCAGTCCAGTAGTTCCAAGGCTCATTGAATCTTTGGTTGCTCTGTAAATCAGCCACATGCCTAGATATTGTGCCCAATTAATCTGGAACGAGTTTGACTAGAACAACATATATTTGCAACAAGCTGCTTCTGTGGGGAGGAAAAAAAGTGGCTCTGATCCTTATTTTCAGCCCTGCTTCACCCTTTTCCCTTTCTCCTGTCAGCTGCTTGGCTGCTAGTGCCCGGAGGGATTTCACAGTGATGTGGGAATCACCAACAGCACCACTGCCTTACTGATAACAGAGAGCTGTCATGCTGTTATCCACTCACTAGAGCCCTGCTGGCTCTGGAAGACAATACTGCTGTCATACATCCTCTCCAGAAAAAGTCATCCTCAGAACTCACTGTTGGTGCTGAAACATTCCCAGATCTCACTGTCCTTTCAGGGTTTTCTTTTTTAAGGACACGTTCTGAGCATCAGGGGAGACAGGCAAGGATTGTGAGTTTACATTGTGTAATACCTATGCCACTGTCATGTTCACTTCTGGAGTGATTTTAATTCCCTTTGTGTTGCATCCACATTGCCACAACCATTAATCAGCCCACGTTGTGAAGATTCCAAATTAATGTTTTGACCTTCCATTTTGACTTAAGACATCACGACCATGAGAGGAATTAACTGGATTCATCAGCCATGCAAACTCAGAAAAATGCAACAAAGACATCTTATTGTTGTTTCCTGATTCCTTCTCTTTGCTTGCTCTAATATTCTCCAGCACGTACTGCATTTAATCACACCTCTATTAGCTTTAGATGCAACTCTTACCTCCATATTGAGGACAGGGAGTGGCAAAAGAATCCTTTCAATCTGCCCAGCAATAGAAAAATAGTACCTGTGTAGAGGTGTCCATTACCTTCCTTAGAATCCAAGGACTATGTTGGGTTCACTGTTACCACCACAGGGCCACTCCACTGAAGGCAATAGAGTCAAGAATGGAGTTAGCAGCTCAACAAGATATGGTTCCTCCTAACATCCAGCCCAGTGGGTCAAACTGATGGTTAGCATCCACCTCAGTTGTTTCTCTGTTCTGGGAATTACTTTAAAAAGTGAGCTGGACTCATTGAAATCACCAGCTCAACAGATGAACTCTGTGGAGAGCACCTGCATCAGTACTCTGAGGTCAGAAGGGACCAGTATGATCATCTAGTCTGACCTCCTGCACAACGCAGGCCACAAAACCTCACCCACCCACTCCTGCCATAACCCTCTAACCTATGACTGAGTTATTAAAGTCCTCAAATCATGATTTAAAGACTAAGATATAGAGAATCCACCACTACTGTCTGATTCAGAGCAACAAGGAGTTTCAGGTTGCAGCTATTTGCTTTTATTAATTATTATATCAAGAACATAAGAGAAGAACTCAGGTTTAGTTTCTCACTCAGAGACCCCAAACTCTGTCTCGATGTCTCCCTCTAACCTCCCCTTGCCTTGTTAGGTACAAGAAGTGGCCGCAAGGTAGCACTATGCCACATGAATGATGGCTACGATGTTACTGGGTTTTGGAGATGAACCAGGGAAATAAATAACACAAGAAAGAATTAACATCTAGTGCCTCATGGGAGATTTGCAGCGTTATATTAGCCATGCAATACCCTCTTTGACTAGTTTAGGAGGAAAAGGCTTTTATTTAAACACCAGTGTCCAAGTAGAAACAGCCAAGTGTCAGTTTCTGGGTGAGCATTATCATCCCCCTTTATTAGAAGCTTGAACACTTCAGCTAGATTGTCTACTTCCAAGTCTTTTTTTGGCTGAACGACTTTCTTCCTTCCCTTCCAAGAGACCGAGTCTGGAATAGTGGGTTAATTTTCATCTTTTGGCTACACCCCAGCCAAAAAAAGGGACAGTACAGAGGGAGCATTCACTCTCTGTAGGTATCTTTGTGGGGTCTTCTCCCTCTTCCCTAAGCTGTGCATCATTCAGCCCCAAAGGACAGCTCACATTTCTGACCAGATTGAGCACTGGGTTCCAACAGTCACCTGGAAAGTCATTGCAGCAATTAAGTCTTGGTAGCAATTTTTTTTTTTAAAGTATGAAGGATATGCCCCACTGTGCGGGGTATTGCAACCACCCTCCCTGTCAGGCCGTTTCACAGTAGTATTGTGGCGCCATGGAGAGGAGCTAATTGGATTTGTTGTCACCTCCCGAAGCTGCCAGGAGCTCACGTCTGCTCTGGTTACAGATGAAGACATCACGGTGACAGGCTTAGAGATGGCTCAGCTGGCATCCTAGGGCCACTAATAGAGCCATGTTGATTTAATGTCCGAGTGGAGAGGTGCGGACAAGCTGTTCAAGTTTTCTATTCCAAACAAAGCAGAGATCTGTTATCAGTTGTCTGCCGGATCAGTAAATAAACTTCCATGTGGCTCTCACAGCACCTAACCATTGCTACAGAAGAATGACAAAGTATTTTTAACATTGAGATGGTACTTTTAAATGAGAGTGCTGTCTCTATGGTTTATATTGCCCTGAGGGAAATCAGTTAATGCCTTCATACATAAATTTTACTTAACTATGTAATTATGGATGAATCCTATTAGTCTTTGAATTGCTCACTAGTTAAAAGGTGGGTGTGGGTGTGGGTATGGGGAGGGACCCCCCCTTCTTCTTCCCAAAGGAAAAGTATGGAATATAGCCAAGGAACATAGTATGCTTCCTCTTCCTGAGCCTTACAGGGATACTGCCCTCTACATTGAGTACAGTTCAGGTTGTGTTATTTCTAGCTTTTTAGGCTTCTGTCTGGTCTGTAGCTAAATTATGGCTCTGGGGCTGGATTATCTGCTGCCCTGTACCTGCAATGGTTATTGACACCAGTTCAGCGTGGAAGTGAAAAGCAATGATGCAGAAGAGGTCTTTTCAAACGCACTTTGCACTGCTTTAAAAGCCAAAGTCTTCAAGAAAGCTCAAGGCCAGATTATCAAGTGATCGGCTCCCAGAACTGTGCCTGATTGTCAAGAGAGCTCTCTGTTCCCATTTAGGCATCAAAGGGGCCAGATTTTCAAAAGTGGCAGTTCCCATTGTGACACATTTGTTATAGCCAGACTTTCATAAGAGCTTGGCTTTAATTCAGGCGCCTAAATGGGAGCTGGGCTTTTGTGCAAACCTAGCCCTAAATAATTACACAAGGTGCATTGGAATCAAGTCTAGAGTTATTATAAATAACTTTTTGATAGCACCTTCCATTCAGCAATCTCAAAGGGCTCTGAAAACATTAATTGTTTAAGCCTCACCTTCTGGGACAGGTTAGCATTAATTAAACTGCCATTTTCCAGATGGGGAAGCTGAGGCACCAACTGGTTAAACAAGTTATGTTGGGTCCTGATATAAGAGCAGGGGACTGGACTAGATGATCTCTGAAGGCCCCTTCCAGTCCCACACGTCTATGATAAGTTACCCAAGGTCACACAGCAAGTGTATGGCAGAACTAGGAACAGGATGCAGCTCTCCCGAATCACTGACTCTCAGCATGGTGTTATAGAAAACCTCCCAGCATCTGAGGACAGAGCACCATCTCTGCTCCAAGGAATATGTGCCTGACAGCAGACAGACAAACATTTGAGGGACTTCAGGAGGTTTTGTGCACTCATTTAATAAATACCTGACTATAGCATTTCTCACCCGTAGTGTTTAAACTGCTTTATCATTCCCCCTGTATTACGGATGGAACAGCAATAAAGTGACTGCCCCAAGGTCACACAGCAGGTCAGTACAGGAGCCAGGAATAGAAGCCAGGGATCCCAGACAAACTTTTTCTATGGAGCCACCCAGGGACTTTTGTGTAGCAATTGTCGTCATCCTCCCCCCCCCCCCCCCCCGCCCCACCACACTTTGTCCCCCTCTTTCAGAAATGAAAACAGGGTCTACATGCTTCATTTGGGGGAGGGGTGGGCAAGGGTTAGAAGCTGCTCGCCCACGGCTCTGGAGCCCGGTGTGACCCGCCAAAGAAAATGGTAGCGGCGGCAGCAGGGAATCGCACCTTTCAGGATTAGCCTCAGACCATGGCGTGGACGCAAACCACTACCTCTGGGAGCCTGCAGAGTGGCCATGGCACGGGGATCACGCTCAGCAGCAGTGTCTACCGGGAGCAGTGCTCCGACTGGAGAAGGAAGCAACGGCATAAAGTGCGGGACACGTAGCTGGACTGGCTCTGTACCCTCTCTGCCCGCAATGCCAGGCCCACCGCCCGCAGAAGCCTCTGTTCTCCTCCTAAGGAGGCTGCCCATGTGAGGTGCCTGGGTCCCCACCGCCACCTGGCCCCACTCTCAGCCTGGCACCCCTCACGCAGCAGAGGGAAATGGCTCCATTATCAAAATCCCCCATATCCTTCCCCAAACTCCTCCCATGGTGCCACCCCACGCTCCCTCTCATGTCCCCTTAGGAGGTCCCGCCTCCCAGTTTGAGAACTGCTGCACTAGACTAGGGGTTCTCAATCTTTTCCTTTCCAAGCCCCCCCCCACCACATACACTATAAAAACTCCAGTGCTTATCTGTGTCACCACAGCTGTTTTTCTGCATATAAAAGCCAGGGCCAGTAACAAGCAGGGCAGTTGCCTGGGGCCTTTTGAAACTCAGCTGCTCAGGGTTTTATATGCAGAAAAACAATTGTTTTCTGCAGCATAGGTGTTCTTTGGCTATAGCCCCTGGTGGTGGGGCAAGCAGCGCTCCAGGCTTCAGCCAGCACAGGGTGGCAAGTCTTGGCTTGGCTGACCCCCCTGAAACCTGTTCACAACTCCCAGGAGCCATAGACCCCCAGTTGATAACAGCTGCATTAGGCCACACTGCCTCCTCTTTAAACATGGTTTGCTCCAACACACTTATTTGAACTGTGACAGACTTAGTTAACCCAGGCAACCCATAGCACGTTGCACAGTAAAAAAAATAAAAATAAAATTAAAAAAAACCTGTCACTAAAGACTAAGCACACCAAACCGTTCTTCCTCCATTCAGCTTCCTGGGTCTTCCTCCTCTGTGTGGGGGGGCTGGGAGCAGTGTGCAGCTAGCATGCACTCGGTTTAGCCTTTGGGATATCTAAAGGGCACTTTAGCCAGCCTTGCATGGGCTGGGCAGAGGAGCCCAACAAGCAAACAATACATACTCAGAAAAGTCAAGACATTTCTAAGCTAACAGCTGGCACAGACTCTGAACTGGTCCCGCTATTTGGAGCGTCGGAAGGTGTCGGCTCAGTATGTCTGGTTACATTCTACAGCAACACACATTAGACTAGCAAAGGATGGAGTGTTGGTCCTTCATCACCGCTTCAGTGTTACCTACCTGGAGATTTGGGGCACGGCTTCCAGAACTCACCCTGAAGAGAATGGGGCAGGGGACACAGATGCCCTTGACCACGTATTAGTTTAAATCAGTAATAATCAGTTGTGGTCTGTGGATCATGAATGGCTTGCAGAAGTCTTCCTGCTGGCACACTCAAGGAAAGGTTTTAAGAGCCAAATGGCAGAGGAATGAGGAAGGAAGGGAGTTGTCCACTTCTGTTCTAAAAGTTCTATTTTATTCTAGACAAGTGCTTACTATGCGCGAGTCAGAAAACAGCTGACTTGACAAATCTAGGGAGATGACAGACAGGGTCTCCTCTTCTTACATTGTCACAATTTGTGCCCTGCTTAATACTGTAGGCTAAGATTTTCAAAGGTGGCTCAGGGAATTAGGAGCCCAAATATCACTGTAATTGAATGGGAGTTGGTCTCCCTTTGAAGTCTTTGAGAATTCCCATTTCAGTGTCTAAGCATATGACCAGAGGACTTCATTGATAGGATGGTGTGTATGGCCTAAGGCGGGCCATCTGTCCCTAGACAGCCCCTCAGAGGTCTGAGTGGTTATATCTTCTAAATAACTTTAAGTGCTTTAGAGCAGTGGGTTTCCAACTTTTTTTCTTGGGATCCAGTTGAAAAAAATCATTTATGCCCAGGACCCAATGATACATCTTGGAGCAATGCATTCCAGTCTTTTGGCGGAGGCAGCAGGGCGTGCTGCAACCCAGTGCCTGAGGGTCTGCGACCCAGTACTGGGTCCCGACTCTAAGTTTGAAAACCATTGCTTTAGAGAGATTTGCTTTGTTCTCATGTGAAAGATCTCTATCTATTTCCCCACTACCAGGCCTTGCAGTGGCACAATGCACAGAAAGATAGTGTTCTGTCCCAACTCTTAGAGAACACTACTTTCTCAGCTCTGGTCTATAACATAGCACAATTTCAGCAGCAATCGAAGGGAGATATGCGAAGTATTTGACATATCTTGCCTATCACCCTCCAATTGACTACTGACCACGGTGTCTTCAGTACACTGAGTTGGAGGGAAATGTCTTCCCTCTGACTCAGTGCTACTTCTTCTGCAGGGGTAGTCTTACAAGATTGGCTGAGCAGGTCTTCACAGACCCAATCAGTCAATCTGGAAGATCGATCTGATGGTAGCAAATTTGCCACCATCAGTGAAGATCTGCCTTCAGATGAGCTTGTATAATTTCAGTTTAATATTGGACACAGCATAAGGGGCTTGATGAACTTTTCTGTCTCTTCATACTAGGCTCTGACAACAGCTCCTTTGGATGTTCTCTCCACAGGCTTTCGGGACAAATGATTCAAAGTGCATTTCCATTCACTCATACCAAATGAGCAAACTCGCTCACCGTAGAACTCCTGACTGATTTAAAGAAAAGCACACAGCTGGAAAAGCAGCTGCAGGACTCTGGGTTCTTCAAGCTGACCGCTTCCTAGAATGATGAATTTTAAAGTATTTGGATTGAGATCTTGATTAACAGAATTAGAAGAGCTCTGATCCCCAAAGAGCAACTGTGAGGCTGCTTCTCCTCCTCAGGGATGAGAGAAACTGAAAGTCAGAAGAAAACAATAATACAAAGTATTAAATCCTGACTGCCGTGGTTGGAAGGAAGGACATTGCTAAATGCAGTAGTTAGAGGCTGAATGACCACCCTAGGTGCTGGCTGTATAGCACAGATTTAAAGGACCATGCAGGACAGGAGTACAACAATAGATGTCAAGCAATCAGTAAGTAGTATGTCATATCTGAATTCACACCATTCTTAGGGATAGGAATGAGTCAGATTTCCAGAACTATAGCCTCCTTGTTATGTAGGTGAACTAGCAGCACCTGGCTTTTGTTTTGCTCTGATAGACAGGTCAGTATAATAAATACCAAATCTCTTCTGGACAACAGTTACTTCTTCTGATGAGGACTCCCCATTCAACTAATAGGTGGCAAACAATATTGTCTGATTAATTTACTTTGATCTATCAGAATACTCTTCATATTGGACAAGTGGCTAGTTCATCACCCATTATAAAACCCTACAGGCCAGACTGTGTTCTCTGTCACACTGGTATAAGAGATGTTGCACTGAAGTATGACTGGCAAAAGTGAGATCAGGATATGGCCTGAATTTTTAGACTTCAGAGTGAGCACATTCAGGTGTGTATAAGAGAGAGAAAAATGAAGAGTGAACACAAACAATTGGAAGTGTCTATAATTTGGTCTTTAAACAAACTGAAATGAAGCCCTCAGTTAGAAGCTAGGGCATGAGGAACTGAACGCAAAAGAATACACATTCCCATATAAAGTACCTCGTATTGCATCACCACATCTACTGCCATTATTGGGAGTGTCAGCTGTATAAAGCACTGAGCAATCTGCAAACAGGACCCTAATAATTTTCACTTGCCTTATAAAGTTGAAGGATGAGACAGATCCAGAAATGAACTGGAAGCAACTCTATCTTGTCAAATTTCCTACATTTCCCCTCCCCTCTCCCCCCCGCCCCCCAGCTGGACTGTAACTAGCTCTACGGTTTTTCTAAAGGAATCAATCTCAAAGAAGTTGGATTTGGAGCATGCTCTTTTATTTCCATTGGCAGGTGGGTTCCTGAGAATCAAATGCAGACTGTTCTACTCCCTGCTTCTGTGTCCTAGCCAGCAGCATTTGCCAAGAGGGCTGTAACAGCCAAGCTATTAGGATGGCCACTTAAATTTCCATACCCCCTCCTTCCATCTAGTTACTGGTCTCTCTCTGCATTTTGAAAGCTAGGCAGTCTTTGCTGAACCTGGGCCAGATCTGCATAGCGAATATTTACTATTGCACACAACTTAAACGAGCAAGCTGGGATATATTCATGCCTGTGTTGGACAATCTGAGCAGGGCACATGCATTGTGCAGATTTGGCTCTGAAATGTTACGCTGGAGCCAGAAGCATCAAGAAGGCTGCTTCTTGTGAACAGTATCTTCACTGTGTCCTTTCCTGCATCCTGCTTCCTCGGACTTAGGGCTTAATTCGGCACTCACAAAAGACAGTGGGAAGACTTGCTTTGACTTTAATAGCCATAGAATCAAGCCCTGAATAGCCTCTTCTAACAAATATACCTTGTAGACACCTAGCCAGTGAGGGAATCAAAACCTGGAACTTTCAGCTCTCAAAGCACACTAACTCTTAGTTGTGAACAAGAGGCAGGCTATTATAGTCACTCAGGAGATATGATCACTATATAATACATTCAAACCCCCACAGCTCATAAGCCAGGAGTCCTAAAGATGGCCTCAAATCCAGGTCTGCAAGTGGTGGCAGAAGGCACTGCTAGTTGACCCATTATGCTGTCCAAGTGTAGGTGGGTTTGATAATAATGAGTGGCATTAAAATTGCACCTTTAATCAAAGATCCCAAATTGCTCAGGAAACTGATTATTAAATTTTAAATACATTTAATTCACCCATCACTGAAATGAAGTCACTAATGGTATGGAAGATCTGCAACCTTTGAACAAAGCAAATCAGCATGAAATAGCAGTTCAGCACAGAGAGTGAAGATCACCCTATGCAACTGGAAACACAGGGGGAAGTTTTAAGTATGCAGAACATTCACCCAACCTGAAAGTGAACAGGGTCAACATCCTTATTCTTTCAGATACAACCATAGGACCACAAATGGAAGCACCCTGGTTTCACACCTCACTCTGAAGTAAGTAGCTCTAAAATCCCTTATCACTCTCATTTGGCAATGTGGACTCAGAAGGAAGAGCGCCTCCTACTGAGTCACTAAAACCAGTGGTGCAATCTGGTTTTGCTTTGAAGTCCCTCTCCTCACTGGCCCTACTTCACTTGTGAAATGTGCCCAGGTCACAGTGTGAAGTGCTATCAGTGCCTCAAGTAAATTCCACCTCAGGTTTCCTCTAGAACAAACTTTCTATGCAGTCATCGTTAAACGCTGATTTTTATCTCCCAAGAAATAAGCACAAATTCTTCACGTTTCGAGGCTTTAAATATAATTGAGTCATCAGATAATTTATATGCATTAGGAGGTGATAATGTTCAGAGCCAGCAGCCCTGAAAGAAGAAAGCCCTTATGCTGCTGTTTCTTTTTACAGAACACTTTTGAGCAGCGTTTGCTAATGACCCTTCAAAGTCAGGAACGCAGTGTTGGCATGAGCACTCTAGCCTCCAGACCAGAAGGTCCCAGCTTCACATCCCACGTCAGGCAATGGACCCACACGTAGTGCGGACAGTACAGGGACACACATGGTAAAATGCTGTACTCACTGTCACAGGGCCAGCCACCTGAGGATATACAACAGGCCGCCTGTGAGCATCAAGACTGTGGTCTTTTTGCCTCCACAGTAATACTCCTAATGTCAAGGTCTGCTCTCAGTTTGGAGCGATGGGTTTGCAGCTATGGAACCATGAAGGGTTTGTTTTCTTCATGCTCTTTACACAGGGAGACAGAGCAGAGCAAGACCCTCCCTACTTGCAGGGTTCACAGGTGCCCCACTTCCTCACAGGTGTCTCTGCTTTGGCTGATCTGCTGTCCTCAGCTCTACTGTTGAGGTGGAAGGACGCATCCTCTTGGAAAAGGCCAGACAGAACCTTGGGGTCTTAGCCCAGCAGTCTCCCCCTCACTAACCAAGTGCTTTCCCAGAGGGACCACCCTAATACAGCTGACTTTACCCTGTTATCTCTTTATGAGAGCTTTCTGTCACCTCACTCAGAATCTGCATCCTTTGCCTGTGGATGTGAAGGCCTTCTGCAGCTCCACATATGGGTGAAATTCACCCAGCATGAAGAGCCCAACCTAGCACCCAGACTGGAACTGCAAAGAGACAGGCCCCCTGTGCCCCATCTTCTTTACCCCACAGTCACTGTCTCTGTGTCAGCCTGGCATAGGCTGAGATAGCTGCTATGGAGGAAAACCTAGGTAGGAGCTATTTACATGCAGTAACCCCCAACACACCACAGGAGGCATGCAGGGCTCCAGCAGGCACTGTAGGGCGTAGTCCATTGATCAGAGAAGCGCGCATGGAGTGTACTTGCATCTGAGTGGGGCAAAGGGCAGATTTCACCTTTCTAGGGCTTACACTTCATCCCCCAGAATCCAACCAGCTCGTTCCTTACAGAAGTTAATTCAATGTCCCCTCGTGCCAGCAAACTTGGGCTGATTATAAGGGGATAGTTAGGAAATTGATGCAATAAGCCAACAATTAAAAACTAAATTCATGCACTAACTTGTGAATTAACTCATTCTCTCTCCTTTAGAATCATAGAAGTGTAGGGAAGGGACCTCAATACATCATCTGGCCCAGTCTCCTGCACTGAGGTAGGACTGAGTTTTATCTAGACCATCCCCAAGAGGTTCATCTAACTTATTTTTAAAAACCTCTATTGACAGAGAGTCCACAGCCTCCCTCGGTACTTTGTTCCAACGCTTAACTACCTTCTCTCCAGGAACATAATACTTCTGTTTATGCAGAGATTCCTGTTACTCATCCACTCTGCCCTTAGCTGCAGCTGTCAATGGGGTGCCACGGCTGTGCTGAAGACAAAATCTGACCCTGAATTCACTGAATATATTGCTATTTGTAACCGTAGCTGCAACCCTTTTAAAGTAACAGCCCACCCAGCTGTCCTTGATGTGCAGATACAATCCTAGTTTTTCAGGGCTGGTTCCAAGTACGTTAGTAAATTCACCAGTTTCCCAGTAACCTCATGGTAGGTTCCTGACAAAATTTTCATTGCCTCTTTCCTCTAGTCCTTTATTAGCTCTCCTGACCTTCGTTATCATCCCAGTGTTCCTGATGTTCAGAACGTTGGTGTTATCAAGGGCTGTCCTATTTGAAGTGCATCCATTTCTCTCTCCTGCTCGCATGCTGGAGAGGCAGGAGTAATTGCTAGAAGCATTAAAGTTATCATGCAAATAAAACGTCTGCTGCAAAAGGCTTTCTCGTGCCTTCACTCTTCACTGGGTTTCCCTCAGCTAGAGGAAGTACTTTCGCTTTCAGTAGTGCATAGACCCTTGGCAAAGTTCTGTTTTCCATGCTTTGCTGAACTCCTGAACACAGATGTCCCATTTGTGTTTCATTAGTACATCAGTCTCTCTCAGGCTTTCGACCTCTGCACTAGGCAGTAATTACCTGGCTCAGACCCATTCCCTCACCAGCTGGCCTGGGAGCTGCTCTGCTCAGACCAGGGCTCTCTCTGCTGTCAGCCCTTTCCAGTCAACTGGACAGCTCAATCAGCAGAAAATATCAAATAGGATTGTTATCTGAGCTCAGCCAGCATTGCTCCTGCTTGATCTGGCAAGACAGTGAGTCCAAGGACAATTATGTTTCTCCAAGTCTAGACAAAGGAGAGTGGAACAGGGGTGTCCAGAGCAGGGAGGGGTTTGCTGAATTTAGGAAACCATTTCTTCAGACAGTTTGTTTTAAACATCTTCTCCTCGATCCCTTCCACTTCCCTCCCCACTTCCAAAGAGGGAAGATACTAGTCTGGAGGAAGCTTTTATTTTGCTTCAGCACTGCCAGGAGAAATGGCTCACATGGGTGGCAGAAGACAGATCTAACAATATTATTATTTTATGAAGCATATTGTAGGGAAAGAAGTCTGGAAAGAAACTGGTTGTAGGTAGCCAACATAGATCATATTCAATTCCCAATTCAGGGACACTATGGGCAGGAAAGTATTCTACAGCCCTTTTCTTTGGGCTACACAGATCACGGGCTGGGAAAACCCAATTGGCAAGATTTCATTTAAACTACCACTTACATTCTCAATGTGGGCCACAAACTGCTGGCTTGAGAGGGAGTTGAGAGACCTGGATTTCATTTCTGACTTTGCCACAGACTCCTTAGACAAGTCACTTAACATTGGGTCTTCCTGTGTTTCTATCTAAAAAATGGGGATAAAATGCATATCCACCTACTTCCCAGTACTGTTCCATGAGTTAGTATTTGAAAAGGAGTTTTAGATTATCATAAGGACAGAACCAACATTTGTGTGGACAGCCATGTGCATTGTTATTTTATACTTGATTCTCACAGGCAAAGAAGGAAAGCAGCAGCTCCTTCACTAAGACAGCAGATCACATAGATGTCAGTAACTCTCAGCTATGTGCCCAGATCAGAAAATGACTGTCCTTGATGCCAGGTTATTGGTGGTGCCTGCAGCTGAAAGAGTTCTGCTCACTTTTGCAAGGTCCCTTGCTGTAGGTGACAGTGGACTTTTTTTTTTTTTTTTGGCTGCAGATAGCCTCAATTTTCTTGCAGCTGAAATGCATAGGATCCCTGCAGCAACTACTCCAGCCTATAGATCCAAGTAGTGGCCATGGACTCTCTGTACCACTTTTGCAGGGTATTGGAACCTCTGGAAAAAATGTGAAACATGAAACCCTTTCCCCTGGCTCACCTTGTCTATGCTGTCCCAGGGCTTACCATGTAATGGCCTCACTGATGGCAGCTGCTGTCACATGCTCCTAATTCATGGGGCACTATGGTCAGGAAGGTCTCACACAGGTCAGAACACAATTGATCTTGGAAGTGTATTCGGCTATGTTAAAAAAAATTACATATTTGAAACACCTCAGTTACAGTCTCCATATACAAACTATCTTAATGAATCTACATTACGAGGCTCCTAGAGTGGCTCACAAAGCAAAGGATGAAGGAGATGGACGAATGTGGCAGGTAACCAAGAGGAAAATGTGGCCATTCAAACCTAGATTTCAGCCCAACCCCTCCCCCAACCCTAAAACAGAATAAAAACACCACTACTACAAGCTATGCTGTTCATGAGTTAGGGAATGATCATACTGAGAAGAACTCACAGAGAAAAGATCCAACAGTTAGTAATATAAAGACAAGAGGATATGACCAGCGATCTGGTCACCAGAAGGGAGCAGAACAGTCCTGGATTGTTCTGATTTGAGTTAAAAAAAAAAAAAAATAGCCTGGTTAGCTGCTTCCTAAATTCTATGGCAGATGTTAGAAGAAAAGCACCCAGATACTCTGAAAGAATGCTGAGGAATTTGTATTTGTTGAGGTAACCGATAGGCCCATGTAATCTAGGAAACAAAGGTCATGAATCAATGTATTTGATAGAATCAGACTACTTTAGAAACCAGCAAAGAAAGGAGACAATAGAGTCAACATTAAGTGCCTCAGATAAATGAAGTAGCTAGAGAACAGATCCTGGAGCCCAAAAATTGGAGGGGATTCACGTATCAGTGGAATGTCTTTTGTGGTGGAGTAACTGCTTGGAGTAGATAGTCTCCACTTCAGCAGATGGGAGTACCAGGTTGCTGGCTTCAAATGTAGCAAGCATCTTCAAGGGAGATTTCTTCTAAGTACAAAGGAGTGAGGCTCTCATTTCACTGAAAAAATTCTCTAGTGTCTCTACTTTTAATACTGAGAAAAGACAGGAATGTTCTCCAACAAATGATGAATAATAATATACGAAGGAAGATCAACATACAGGATGTAAGTGCCTAGTCATAAATGGGAGAATGTGGGAAATAAGCCAGAAGAGCTATAAAGGATAGCGAGTGATGGATAATATGATCTTGTAGGCCTAATGGAAATTTGGTGGGATGAGTGTCATAATTGGAGTGTCAGTATTGATGGGTTCAGTCTATGCAGGATAAAACAATAATACTTACCAATGACTCAAGGCTTTTCATCTTGAAAGCTCATTAACTAATTAATCTGTACAATGCCCTGGTGAGGCAGGTAAGTATTACTGTTGTTATCCTACAGGAGAAGGCAAGCATGGGAAACAGAGGAAAAAAGTGGTGCCATGAGCCATAACTGTTTACAAAACCAGTGAGCTATACATTGATGATGGAATTGGTGGTGGCAAAATGAAATCCATGAGTGCAGCAGCAGGACTCGGGAATCCTAAAAGGCACCACAATTCAGGCACAACAAACTACCTGACCTTTAAATGGACAAAGGTAAGGAGCAAGTGCTGGCTCTGGGTGCTGCTGTGGTTGGGGGGGGGGGGGGCACAAGAGTGGGCAAACCCTGGCCCCCAGGAGCCTTAATCTGGCTCTGCTAGAGGTACAAGTGCCTTTCACTGCGGGAGATTTCCCCTCAAGTGTTTTAAGTTGAACTCAAAAACCAGGTGTTCATAAGTCAGAGGTTCTTCTGTATGAATGAAAAGTGAGCGTCTCCTCTCCATGCCTAGTTCCCCCAAATCTGGGTTACTGGGTCACAGGCTCTGTTGTGCTTGAGAGCTGCCTCTGCTTTTGCAACCCAAAATGAAAGCCACTCCCCAGAACTAAGCAGTAGCACAGGACATTTTCAAGATCCATGCGCTTTTCTCTCTCAAGTGATCTTTGTGAGCTACCAAACCTGCTGAGTGTGTCCCCTTCCACTATAATTACACACCAAGTCTGTCCATTATCAGCAGATTGCTGCGGTAATCCCTTGTGGGCTATTACATGGATTTAAAAGGTGCATAAAAAGCATGCAACTTGTCCCTTGCTGCTTCATCTGGGCTGCAAGATGCCTCCAGTTGTAGGCTGTAATATTCGGAAAAAACTGTTGTATATCCATACAGAAGGTACTAATCAGGGAGTGTAATACAGTGCGAGGAGTTCTACGGTACAATTTGCCACCTTCTCTAACCTTGATACGTAGATGCTATCCCAAGAGACAACAGTACTCCAGCCCCTCTAACCATGATGGTACATTCCACACTCAGCATTATAGGCTATGTCTACACTGGCAAGTTAGTTTGAATTAAGGAGGCTTAATTCGAACCAACTAAAGCCATGGCTACACTAGGCTTTAGTTAGTTCAAATTAACCCTTTAGTTTGAATACCCTATTTGAATTTATTAGTTTGAATTAAGGAAGCCCTTAATTCGAACTAACTAGTTCGAATTAACCAATGTGGCCATGTTAATTCGAACTAATTTCTTAGTTTGAATTAACCGGCCATTGAAATGAATGGGGATCACTAATTGGAACTAAGCAAGTACTTGCTTAGTTCAAACTAACATTCCAGTGTGGCCATCCTAGTTCGAATTAAGCTAATTCAAACTAACTAAAACTAGTTTGAATTAGTTAGTTCGAACTAACTAATTCGAACTAATTTTAGCAAGTGTAGACATAGCCATAGATTCTGAGAGCCCAATATTGTTTCAGAAGGTAAGACAGCAATGTTGGCTAGATTCTTGTAAATAAAGCCCTGCATGCTGAAGTGTGTAGTCTTCCCCAAATCACACCTATGTGGATAATGAAGGCAGGTACACACATACATACATATTGGGTAGGGCCCGCAATATAGCAAAGTTTGGACACCTGGACAGTTAAGATAGGAAAGGGAGTCCTCTTTACCTTATTACATAATTGAGTTGTTTTTCCTTACATGTTATGGGAAAGGGTTATCGATTTAATAAACTGTTTCACTACCGAAAAGGGGGGGGGGAGAGAATCGCATCATCTCCTTGGGGAGAAAAATGCATTTTCTGTGCTTTTCCTGGAGTGAACTACATAGATGAATCATGTGGAGGTTGATCAGAGTAATCGTTAAGAAAGGATTGAGACCTGAATTTTAGAGCATGTGTTTTGTGTTATTCAATACCATTGATAGAGAAGGGTAAGGCTGAAGTTCAAGGCAAGTATGGAAAGTGTAATTTCTCCCTGCACAGTCACAAATAAAATAAGGGTCAGTGCTACGGGATTAAATTAATTAAAGATGGATCTTGCACTGTATGATAGTTGATAGAACTGCAGTTTGTAGTGCTTGTATCATGAACATAAGTGGATATCTCTAGTGGTTAGCTAGTATTTTCTTTATACTCCTGAGTGTTTGCTATGGCACGTGAATGTTAACTGGTTTTATCACACAGTCATATCTCTTTTCTTTCTTTCTACTATTCAGGTGTAGCTACTGCAAGATGATTTCGCTATCAGCTAAAGATTCCATCTGCTTTCTGGAGGAGGTGGAAGGATAGCTCTCTGTTATCTATGCTGTTAAATGTTAGTTGCTGCAGTCCTCAAAAAAAAAAACAGAAGAGCTTTTTTTTTTTTTTTTTAACATGTTAAAAATTGCAAGCAAGAAATAGCCACACATCCCCTTGAATGAACTGTGAACAGCTTGGAAGGAAATACATGCAGTGTGAGTGTTTATCTGGGAAATTTAGACCTGTGACATGCACCATACGATTAAGCAGTCTTCCAAAGGTGTCTTTAAAGTTGAAAACGTAAGATTTTAATCTAACCTAAAATTGAAACAATTTCACCAAGAGCTGTGAAGTTTGCATTGCTGTTCAAAGCAAGCAGTTCCTTAAGCATATTCTGAACACTAGTGGTTCCTATATAAAGGGGACTGGAGACATCGAAGCTGTACAAATGGATGCTTTTCAACTTTTATTCTTGTCCATTTTTTTTTAATAAATTAAGAGAAAAAGATTTTTTTTCCTTCTTTTGAAATGCAAGAATCCATTTGAGAGTTTCATTTGTAGCTTCACCCTGTTTAGGAACTACCATTAAGGGGATCTGGCATCTGGAAGGTTAATTTTCTTATCAAAACTGTACAAAATCCTAATTTTGCAGAGTAGCAATTTGGAAAAAAAAATCAGCAACGGGAAAATGTTGGTTATGCAGCACTAGACATTCAGTACTCAGGGGATCAATTATAAAAACACTCATTCAGCTATTTCTATTCAAATGAACACCTGAAGAGGAGGTCTCAATGGTTTTAAAAGTGTGTGGATATTACTGGATAAATGTTAGTCCAATAAAAGAGATCATCATCTGCTATTTGTGTGCATTTAAGTTGACACTAAAAAGATCTTTGTGGAGTATTGCTGCTTCTTTTTCTTTTTGTGAGAGCATCTTTTATCTCATGTTCCCTTAACACTTTGTGAACTGAAGAAAACAGAGCAAATGAGCTGTTCTTTAAGATTAAAGGGGCAGCCTTCAGTTGTACACACCTGAATGTGGAAGGAGTCTATTTCCCTCACACTTATGAATATGTAATGATGTGCTTGGAGGCACAGTCACGAACCCCTAATAAGAATTCACCAGTCTGTGTTTGAAAACAGCCATTTGCATTTGCCCTCTGGTCACAGTACATGGGTCATTCTTATTCAAAAATTTATTTGCCTTATTTTTCCATTCTCTCCCCCTCCCCCCACCCGCCCTTCCTTGCCACCTCTAACTATTTTCTCATTTCTAGGTTTTGTTTTGAGAAAAATTAAGAAGCCTCCAAAACAGTCAATATTCAATTAGCGAGAGCTTGTTCAGGGATGTATATATTTATAAGTGCATGTGGAATATATATCCCATTGTCTGTTTGCCTTGAAATGAGACTGTTTGTCTATTTCATGTACCTTGGAGGAATCTTTGGAAAGGACTTAGATAGAAAGCAACATTGGCACACAATGCACTGAATTTTTTAAAAAGCCAAAAATAGAACCGTCATGGAAATTATACAAATCAATCTAGACTCAGGATACACTTTTAAATTTGTGTAAATACACTGAGAACAGTCTCATCAAAAAACAAATCCACAGAGTATCATAACAGTGTACAAATATGAAATATACCAGGCTACCAGCTTTGAACACGTGATGAGAGATGGGGGTAATAGCAGGCTGTTAAGGTTGGTCCTTAAGAATATTGTATTTCTATTACAAATTTCTTGCATAAAAAGCTTTCAATGTGTCATCGCAAAATATACCCACGAAAGCATTATTTTGGTTTTTGCACTTTCTAGACCAATACATGGCAGTTCCATAAGAGAATGGGGGGAAGAAAGCTTGTTTAAATTATTTGAAGCTGTAGGGATAGATTTGAGACATGGTTTTTCAATTATTGTTTCTTTCTCTTCCCCAGTCTCCTTTCTAAGAGAAACACATGACCTATTATCTGATGGGCCTGATTCTTTTGTTCAAATTTGTATCGTATGTTTAAATAAGAGCCAAAGATGATGAGATTAAAAGAAGAGTCAATGCATTTGTATACAGTTGCATTACTGGTCTATCGTAAATTACTGTAATCAAGTTCAGACGCTCAGTATCAGTCACCACATAAAGGTTTGCACATTTTAATATCCTGCTGCAGATTGCACCCTCACATTGCTAAGGGCCACCAAAAATTAAATAGCCATCCAAAATTATGGCAGATTTTGAAATATTTTAAGTCTGAAAGTAGGAAGTCTAACTGCATTCTTTCGGAAGAGACATTTATCTTTCCTTGTAAAAATGCTGAGTTAGTGCCTAGCATGTGAATACATCTATAATATGCACCTCCATATATCTATTGATATATAAAGAGAGGTCTAATATTTTTCTAACATTTTGTAGATTTTGCATGGGTCTTGCGGGTATGACTTTGGTAGAAGAAAGATTCCATTGTGACAGCAATAGTTAAAAAGCAAATCTATATTTTAGATCTAACAGTGACACCTGCAGTTGAGCTCAACACACTGACGTGCAAACATCTTAAAATTTAAAAACAGATATATTTGGAACAAAAAAATTGTTCCAGCAATACACATCTCCTGCTTAATTACAGTGATGTACTTAAAATTCGCTTGTCCCGATTGGCAGCCCTATTAGTAACCACCAGCATGATTCAGCTTTTCTCCTGTAAGGCAAACAGCCTGCCATAAAATGTATAAATAGACTACAAAACCTTCCCTGGGCTACTCAGCAGGAGAATAGCTACTCATGCACATACATACCCAAAGATTCTTCCTGAAGAAGCAGTCGTTTAAGAAACAATCAGTTGTATTCTCCACCTGAATTCCCTGCCTTTCCAACCTGTTCATCTCTACAATCATCTTTTTGTGTAGTGCAATACAAAATGATTGTGTTTGATCTGAGAAAGGACCGTGGGTTTTGATGACAAGATGATTCTCCCTCACTCTCACCTTGCGTTATTTTTGATGACAGAAGCCCACGAGTGTCAGTGATGTGAGGCCTCTGTCTATCCTCCCTTCCTCTTTCCCAGATGCTCCAAGGACAGTGGATTTTCACCCACTCACTCATTCTTTTCCACCTATTATTAAGGCGTACTAGAAAGCTAAAAGGAAAAAAATCCTATTAAAGCTCTTATTTTTCATTTTTATTTTAAAGACTATTGTTAAGGGGGCCTGGATTCGCGTCTGAATAAGAACTAGAAGGTAAACCTTGATCTATTATTTGTTTTCCTCTTTCACCGTTATTTATTATTATTCTGCTTCATCACAAAGCCTGTGATAGAGAACAAGCATCTATCTCAACATCTTAAAAGCAGACATCGCAAGTGAAGGCAAAGCCACCACTTTGCTATGGAATAGACATATTCCTTTTTTACTATCAATCTTATTGACCCACTTTCACAGCACCAGAAAGATTCTAACAAAGTTCAATATTTCTCTCTCCCTCAATGAATTTGGTGCTCTTTATAGATTTGCTTTACAGCTCCTATAGCCATTGCTTTCTGCATGTAAATGTCTGTACGTTTGTGTTTATATGCGTGTGAGAATGAACAAAAAGATTCCTTTATAACTTTTCTCAATATTCTGCTGATTGCTAGTTCGGTAGCAGATGTGCTATGCTTAATGGTGCATATACAAGAAACATTCCATCATCCCTAAATGAACTTCTTATCTCTAAATGTATACAGGGCAAGCTATATAAACTCCATTTAGCCATTATGCTATTAAATCTACCAGAACTGAACAGTGATAAAATATTGTTAAAGCTAAGCACCTGTTAGCAAAAGCCAAAGCATATTAATAAAATTAAACAAAACATTGATGACCACAAGTCAAAACAAATCCAACATGCCCACAGATTCATTTCTATCATGTGCACTGCAATTACTAGTAAAGAGAAGCGCACATACGCAGTTCCAATCAAACTCTTCTGGGTTTGCTAGTGCCACATTGTCGGCCACAATTCATTGCCAAAAAATGAACTCTCTTCACATCAGCCTTCCTAGCTTTGCAGGAATGCAGATGGCTCTATTATAGGAGAAACGGACAATGGCAGGTAGTTTGGTATGGCACAAAACTAGGAAGTCTCTGGCCTGATCATTCCAGCTGTGACCCTGACTTTCTTGGTGACTTAGGGCAGGTCATTTAACATCTGCATCTCAGGTTCCTCTTTTTTGCAATGGGAATATTCCTCTGCTTCATAACTGTATCCCTAATATCTCAGAGGGGTATGGTTTGTCAGACCCCTCTGCAACAGTATTTCCTTCTTTCCAAGTACCCTGCAAGCCAAGGGCAGGACCAGGGGGGTGCCTGTCATAATCCCCAATGGACATAGAGATTCCCTCAGAAAAATAATGAATGAGAACACTGTCACACTGGAGATTAGAAATACCCCTGGAATCTCGCTTTACGAGGTATCTGCCCGCTGGAAAAGCCCCATCAGAATGGTTCCAGTGAAGAGTCAGCACTAAGGGACTTTAAAAACCCCAGAATCTCCATGCAGGTGACCCTGTAGTACTTATCTCACAGCATTACAACTTATTCAGTGGGTGGGGCACACTCTTTAGCCCTGTGAGAACAATAGCAGGGAAGCTGTATGAGGGTAACCTGGCAGAGATTTCCTCTTCTACAGTTCCCTTTCATAGGTTTATAAAGGAAGGGGAAATCAGGGCCACAATATTGAAAGGCTGGATTCCTTGATCTTTGCAAAGAGCACCGAGTACCAGTGAGAGCAGAGGGGCAACCATTCAAACGTACATACTGTGCACAACACTTTGTCTTGAACTCCATTGTTATGCCCTGTGCCATCTTGTTTATTTTTAGTGTGCGCGCGCCCCTGACTTTTCCCACCATAGTAGTAGCTATAAACTAAGTGATAAGAATACACAGAGCAGGCGGGGTGAAGGGAACGTCGGGGGGGGGGGGAGGAGGAGGGCTTTGGTCTGAACTGCATCAAGTCCTTGCTAAATTAAAAAAAAAAAAAAGTGTTCACAGCATTCCTGGTTCGATGCTACCTCCTCCCCATTTTCCATGGCAATCTCCACCACACCCCAGTGGATCATCTTTGTCTCAAAAAAGGGCTCTCTGATCTAAGTATTGGGGGTTCATAGGGCCTGGATCCAGTAGCAGTAGCAACTTTTAATCTTTGCAAGTCTGGATTTTGAAAGTGACCTAATTCTCAAGCAAAATTAGCTGATGGCTTCCCCAGAGACAAGGGTGCATGTAACAAGAGAATCATGACGACAACCACACCTCAGCCCAAGAGGAAGGCCACAAGGCTGGGACAGGAAGAGGGAGCAGCTGGTGAGCACCGAGGGGCATGTTTAAAAGAGCATCATACAGCTCCTGGCCACATTGTGTTCAGCTCTAGCCCATGTTAGTCACCTTGGGTAAACATTAAAAAACACCATTAAAAAGAAACAAGAAAACACAGTTTAAAAGAAAAGGCTTATGCATATGCAAAGTGGATTCAAATACTTTCAGATTACACCATTGAAAAGCTGTGGCCTAGTTTTTGAAATACACATTTCACTTTATGTTGCACACAGCTGGGTTTATATTGGCACTCATGCTAATATGCAAAATGCAGTATCTTGTATTCATAAATGACTCTTTATAAAATGCCAGGAGGGCACCTGTCGTCTTTTAAGTCTGTATCATGACAAATAAAAAGCATGTATTAATGGCCAACTCCCAGCTCTGACCATAGCCTAAGAGGATATATGCCAGCTGTGTCTGAAAGAGTGTTTGAAGTTAACACTGTCCCTTGGTCAAAAGGAGTTTCATACACTCTGTGGAAAAGAGACTTGTTAATTAGAAGCAGAGTACTGGAGAGGGAGTGTTTGACAAAGCTGACTACATATGGAGCAGTTATGAAGACGTGTACACAAACTCATAGTAGACAGTCTGATCAGCTGGGTGGAATGATAGGAGGAGACCTAATTCAATCAGTTTAAGCATATAAACAAATATTCCTTGTATGCAGATAATCAACACAAAGCACAATACCTGCATTCAGTGGTTATCAATGTTCACATGGCTAACAAAAACTTAGGCAAAATTACCATGAGTAATCTGACAAAATAATAAAGTGCCTCATCCCAATAATTTCAAAAGAAAGGAACTGGAAGCAAGGTATTTGACCAGACTGGTCCTCATCTTGGGAAGTCATTCCTCTCACCTTCTCATCTGACAGAACTTAGATGTTTTTATCTTCCAGTCATGATGGAAGGAAGGCTCTTTAATTTTCCAGGATATTTACTGAGAAGGTGGGTTGCAGTATATGAAATGATTTGACAAATGAGGTTGGTTTTTGAAGGGTTGATTAAATAGGCAATTTTTATTTTAAGAGATGGATTGAACAGCCAACTCTTTGCAATGGGGGCACTTAATATTTGGCTTTGTACATTTGTAAAGCACCTACAGCCTCGGATGGGGCTTTTAAAATAAATTAATATATACTAACATTGCATCGTCCTTAGCCTATTAGCCAGCGTCTCTCAAAAGTACAGTGCCTTTATCAAGTATTCACGAGATTTAAGAAGGCAGAGTTCTATTCTACGTGACAAAGTATTTCTTTTGAGATTTGTAATTATATTTGAGCTGTCGTTAACTGGTTTCAATGCTTGACTGCTATTTGAGGCATCCTCATGTGAGCAGCTGAATTGTGCTGCACTGCTGTCCCACCCATTGTCACATACTGAACAAGTAGTCCACATTGGTAAATCACAGAGAGAAAAGTTGTCAATAGCAAGAGCTGTGCATAGAAATACCTACATATAAGAGAAGTCCACAGCAACAGCCCAGTAGAAGCTTGCCTCATATACATGGTACCTCAACACTATTCCCCCCAGGTGAGCCTTTGTTTTTCCCTTAGGTTTGCCATCAGATCATTAATTGCTACCATAGTCTCTCCCCCCTTTGCTTTTATTCAGCATGCTATATATATTGATAATTGTGGAAATCAGAAGTGAAAATGACCAAATAGGCCACGCAGACACCGCAGTTCAGGGTTGCTGTTTTGTCTTTTTATCTAAACTACTTTTAAGGTTCCCCTTTCAATTTTTTTCCCCCTACTAACCCAAGGATATTACACACACAGCTCCCAGCAGGATCAAGAGTAGGTCGGGGACCATAAGGTCAGGTAAGATTTGTACGTTAAGTCCTGTTTGTGCTTTGGTGAGGATGTTAATGACCCCTCTACTGCAATTTTCCTTCCGTTGTGCAGCAGTGCGCGCACGCTATTTGGCTGCCATACCAGAAACAGATGTATTTCACTAATGAGATATATGTGCATACATTATATATTGCCAAGTATCAAAACAAAAGAAATCTGTTATCCTCTAAAACCAGAGAGGGTAGTGCACAATCCTGATGTAAGACAGCAACTGCACGTGCAGCGTTATCTAACGTTCATTAAAAGAATCTTGGCGTGATCACACTGTAACTGACATACTCATGTTTAATAAAGTAAGCCACCTCAGGGCAGCTCCAAGACAAAGCCATTGCCCCCAGGCCACGTCCTGCTTCCTGGACCCAGGAAGGAATAGGATGGGGAGAGGAGGGCTAGAGAAGTGGCTGCCCTGCAAACAATCCTCCCCATTTAGCTGAGGGCAGCAACTCCTCTTGCCAGCAGTCACTGAACCTACTTTCTCCTCGCCACAATGCTTCACAGTGGCCCAAGGGCCCAGCTGTTAGCCAATCTCCAGTTTAGACTCGGTAAGTGTATGTAAAAGCAACATCCAGAGGGGGTTACTATTGTAAGGTGCCTGGAAACCCCTGGGTAAAAAAATGTAAAATATGCAAGTCTAAAAAATGCATTTAATCCTACAATATTGACAAAAGCCTGCTTTAAAAGGAATCACGAGAAGAGATTCTTATTTTTGTTAACAATTAGCCATAATCCAATACAGGCCTTTTGACATTGATGTAGGGAGTGTGAATTTTACGTTGATCCATTTGGGCTAAATGTCATGGTTAGCTATTTTACTGATAACAAGGTCAGGGTCATAGAATCATAGGGCTGGAAGAGACCTCATGAGGTCATCTAGTAGGTCAAAGCCTACAATGAGGGCTATGTAAAATACAATGCTTTCCCTCATCCACTCACCCTCCAACTTATTATTCTGCAAGGACAGAGTGCTATAAAGGGGGCAGTGTCAAGATACTGCTTTAATTTCATATGCTAGTGAGCCATCATTCTGCAAAACCCAGGTGCGCTCCTTTTATAATGAACGGATGACAAATCTGACCAGTACCGAGCTTGATATGGAACAAGATAATTTCATATGTAAAAAGTGTGTTTAAACTATAGCCATTTTACATGTCAATTTTTTCTTCTATTTCCTCCATCCCCAATTACAGCTATTCCAATTCCTGACTCAGATTTATCTGAACTACGATACATCCCTTTTCTTCATTCAGTGAGGACAAACATCGGAAAGAGTAGGGAGACATGCTGTCAAAGAACAGAATGCATCAAAACAAAAATGTTTTGTTATTATTCCATGATAGTTGATATATAAAGTGGGTAAAACATGTGGGTTGGGTACTTTGGCAGAAGTTACAAACAGCAAAAATTCACAATTAAGAGAGACATTTGTTGTTAGCATTTGAACCAATTTGCCAATCTGACTGTCCCCTGTGTGAAGGGCTGGTCGTTGTCTGGAGTAATCTGGGGATGTAAGACATCTAGTAGCTGGAAATGGGAGTAAATGACTACTTATATTCTTGGCTCTATTGCTGAATCACTGGGTGACCTTGGACAAGACATAACTTCCATCTTTATTTACCCATCTAATATATGCCTCTACTACTATATTTATTTAGCTCAGGGGGTGTCATGAAGCTTAGTTAATGTCTGCACAAAGCTTTGAGATCATCAGATGAAAGGTGCTTACATAAAGTCCAAAATATTATGAAGACAATGAGAAAAATGGATCAGTGCCAAGGCAGTCAATTGGACAAACGGCTTCTCATATCAGCACTGTCCATATTTCACTTTCTAGTTTATCAGTGGAAATATACACGGCTGTTTAAATAAGAACTCATACATATTCAACTGAGAATAGACCCAGTCACCAGAGTTTATAGTTTGAAAATCATTAGAAAGCTTTAAGAGAACTGTTGGCAAGACATATATTGTACCTTGACTCCTAACCATAAAAATTCCATCCCACAGAGTGTTTGTACCCATTAAGGAGAAATTTCCAATGGCAGCTACCAGCATGTATGTGGGGTTTAAGTGAACATTTTTATATACTGTAATTTTTGATTAATGGGCACTGGAATTGCTTTCCCTTGACTGTTTTATGGGCAAGTGCTTGAATTTAGTATCTGCCAAGCACATCACCAATGCCTAAATAAATAAGAATATTTTACTTCTCCAAGTATACCCATGTCTCAGCATTGAGATTACAGCCATTAATCTTTTACCAAACAACTGGAGGGAACTCCTTTCAGAGCCGTAATTGGCAGATGGGATCACCAAGCAATGCAAGGCTATCTCCTAGGTTTCTCCCCCAACTTGGTGGTGGGTAACCGTAGCTGATTAAACACTGTTTCAAAGCCCCTCTGGCATGGTAATCCAGAGCACAGGCCACAAACCTCATGTCAAACTGCTGTAATATGGTTCTGCCCTCTCAGTCCTTAGCAGAAATGGCCTCGTGCCTCTGTTACAGATAGGGCTGGTTCAGTCAAAGTTGCCAGAACGGCAGCTGCAGGAGCTCCCCGGCATGCCAATGACAAAATAATCTGTTGATAACATACTTCCTTGTTTCTCCACTGCAGTCTTATGTAAAAAGATACAGTGTGGCTCTTTTTGGGTACAGATTTCGAAGTGCTCAACAACAGTCAAGGATTATCTTCATGTTACAGATGGGGAAACAAATGCAGACAGTAAGGGGCTGAAAACAACTGCAGATTTAAAAATTACTATGCACGGTTTTTTTTTGTTTTTAAAAAGTTAACTTTTGAGTTCTGGACTCTGTAGGAAAGCAGTTAGCTCTTACAGCTGCAAAGACAATGTTACAAAAGGGAAGCACATCCAACCTGAGAGCTTGTCTACACTTAACCTTCTTTAGTGCTTCACTGTAGACAGTACCAATGCCAACAGGAGGAATTCTACCATCTGCTGGTATAGGTAATCCACCTCTCAAAAAGGCAGGAGCTAGGCCATGAGAATTCTTTCATCATCTTATGCCAGCTGTAAGGTCTGTATAGCTCTCTCTCTCCAGGCGTGTGGATTTTTCACCTGAGATGTGGCTATATTGATGAAAATTTCCAGTGGTGACAAGGCCTCAGTATGGAGACAGCATGACACCTCAGTGTTAAAAACTCCCAGATTCTTGGACTGAGCTTTGCTTCTGCCTAGTCTTTTGAAGTACATCTACACAGCAAAAACCCTTGACTACCCCTTGCCAGCTGACTTGGGCTCACTGGGCTCAGGCTGCTGGGTTGTTTCATTGCTGTGTAGACTTCCTGGCTTAGGCAAAGCCAAGGCTCGACCGTCTTGCAGGATGGGAGGATCCCAAGCCTGGGAGTATGCACAATGGAACAGTTCTGCAGCCCAAGCCCCACAAGTCCAAATCAGCTGGGGCTGGCCCACTGCAGATTTTTCTTTGCTGTGTAGCCATACCCTCTGAGCCTAGATATACAGGACACCACCTGTGGAAAAAACAGTCCCTAAGAAGTCATCCTTCCTGCAGTCACTTGCCAGACACTGCCTACACTTTATGGGTGGGGGGTTTGTCTATTTATTTTTGGTAACTCAGGAAAATTACATTTACTTTGCAACCAAGCCAACATTCTATTCCCAACTCACCCTCTCCTCTTTCAACTTACCTTGTACATGGAAACTTGTCCTAATAAAATGTGGCAATAAATTCTCCATACTGTCCCTGTCAGATCAGGCCAAAAAGTTAAGAACAAAGCCTCACTCAAAAAGAAATCACTGATCAAACTGGGGGTTCTGGAAGAGCATTCCAAAGCAGTAAATTCACAGCAAGACACCCAGGCTCTAGAACTCTGAAAACTCATATTCTTATACGCCCCATCATATAGTAGGTCTACAACACCTAATCTGTTTTGTCAGAAGTGTGATAATGGCATGCCCCAAATTAATTGCCAGAAGTTCAATTACTTTGTATTCTATCATACCAAAAAGACCACATTTTTTATACACTAATGAAAACACAAGGAAAAATATGCAATGTGATTCAAACAGGGAAGCCAGCTATGGTTAACTTTTCAGAAGATCTATATTATTTCTTTAATATTCTTTAACAATAGCACCTTCAACATTTTAGGCTGAAATTTCAGATTATAGATACACAAAAG
This sequence comes from Pelusios castaneus, assembly GCA_007922175.1. Lineage (NCBI taxonomy): Eukaryota > Metazoa > Chordata > Testudines > Pelomedusidae > Pelusios > Pelusios castaneus. The sequence continues at coordinate 2,440,874 of ML685803.1, forward strand.
GAAGGAATACAACATAAGACTAAGCCATTTAGAGGGTAATAGACTATAGAGATAGATGGACAGAGAACACTAGTTAATTTTTAAACAACTATATAGTTTAACTTATGATCTCACCTGAGAAGAAAACAGCCAGGACATATGGATGAGCTGTGACTTAATAAACCCCAGGGTAAATCAGTACTGAATTGGCCACATGTCATATGATGCACTCTGAACTTAAAGAAGCCCACAAACATTGTAAGAAGTACAAAACCAAATAAATCTAACCCTATGGAGCCCCTATTGGTGTCTATGACAAGACAGTAGGGTTCAAAATAATAGCTTTATACAGCATCTTCCCTATGAAGATTCTCAAAATGCTTCACAAATATTAGACCTCAACATTCCTGTGAGGAAGGTCAGATAACCATTATTCTCATTTTACAGATGGGAAATGGAGGCAAAAAGATCAAGTGACCCAGTCCAGCTCATATGTTCATGCTCATACCAGAACTAGAAATGCCCCCACGCCCCACCAATCTCCTGACTCAGTGCTGTACCACTAGAAAATTCTGCTTCACAGTAGAAGTAGAGAAATCAAAGCAACATTTTAAATTTGATAGTACACACAGATCTTAAGTCATTTTTACCTCTAGACATAATGCGTGGAATCCAAAGCATTTTAAACCGTGAAACAAAAATGAAACTTTTATTCACAATAAATTTGAGTGTAATCAACTCTACTTCTGAACACATTTCTATAGACATTAATAAGAGGAAAGGCCCTATTGTGGAAAAAAAATGCTGATGCGACTGAAGAATGTGTTGAAATTTTGCCAAAACACGGACAATTAGTTGACTGCTCCATAGATATGGCAAAGGTTAACACTTAAAACAAAATATATCAATGTAAATTATGGAAGTTAAAAGGTACCCATACTTGGTTATCAAGAGGTCTGAGTCCAGATTCAGTTTTAGTACCTATTATATGATTAAATGAAACATAACATGATAGAACTTATTTTAAACACACACAGTTATAAATAAATAAATACATAAATAATACCCCACTTTAAGTAAATAACCCAAAACTAGAAACTTATTTTTGAGAAAAAATTCTCAGTTTTATGTGAATCTTTTAATGACTGTTGTGACAGAAAGGAAAAGCAACTCTGTAGTGTGTGGCTGTAAAGACTCACACCATGAATTTCATGGGTTTGTTTTTTTTTAAAAAAAAATACACCCCACAGTAATCAAATCAAAGTATTCCTACTGCTCAAAAAGAAATGAATGGTGAGGAGCCCAAACTCCTCATTTTGACTTTATCTGCAAAAGGCAGAACATCTGGTGCACTTCTGGCTCGAAGAGTCGTAAGGGCAGCATCACTAGAGAATACAATGCAGATCCTACATCTCCACAGGAGGGACAAGTGTACAAATGAGAATTATATAGCTGCAACAGAAAAAATTCTGAGAGTTTCTTTAGTCTTATAGCAGTTTGGTAAGTAAAGCTGAGATTCTCAGGACTCAAACCTGTTTCCACATGGTCAAAGCTTTCAGAAAAGTTCTCTTGGAGTACAGACTCTATATGATTGATCTTAGCCAAGATGTAAAATACGGAAACTTAAGGAAACCCTTTCAGCCATATTCACTTATTGATAAAATGAATTAATTCACACCTTTTCAGCATTAGGGTTTTTCTGATTACTAAAGTAATTTTTTTTTCTGGCCAATAAATCAAAATAGTTTGAAAAGCCTTCACACTTTACAAGCATAATTGCTACAAAAGGACTGTGTATCTGTTAGTGGGTTAAGAGGAAATGTACAAAGATGCAATTGAAAAAAATCACTTATGATCATGCTCAGTAGAAATCTACCAACAAATTTTATTTTTTTTTAAGTGGACTACTGAAGCTTTGGCCATTTGTGCTATCAAAATGTTTATTATCCAGATCAGGACTAGGTTCTCCTGTTAGTATTATGTTAAAATACTTCTGTTATATTATTTGTGCTAGTCTGCCACAAGACAAAGCAGGTTACCCCTGGCCCCCGAAGATTCCTCCTTCTGCAAACAAAAAAGACAACAAATTAAAGACAGAATACTTCTAATAATCCCTAATTATTCCTGAAAATAAGAAAAGCAGATTTTTCCTTAGATGTACACAGCAAACATATACTGTAAAAAGCTTCCTAGCACACACACTGCTTCTAGTAGTCAGAATAATTTGATCAAAAATACAAAGCCTGCCTCCTCCTCAGACTGAAGAATAAGAACAGCTAGAAATACCATTAGTAGACATATATAAGGTTGCACAAACATGGACAAACTACCAAATGTTACGCCGGTCTTGCAATTCTCATTGTGATGGAGTAAAATTATTCACAATAAACTGTGGCTAAGACACTGAGTACATCCATCCATCCATCCATCATTCTAGGCTACTCTTATTCCAACCATGTCATTGAGTTGAATCAAGCTTATGACACATCTCGGCAGGGAGATTCCTAAGGAAGTTAATATCTAAATTGAGTACATGAATAATGCATTTTTCAGTAAAAGCCCAAAATGTTAGCTTTAGCCTTAACAACAAGAGAACCGAGTTTTACTTCCTTGAACAGGACCAAAATGGCAAATTTTTAAAGTCCTAGTAGAGCACGCTCAAAAATATTTCAGGATTTTACACCTAGACTGGCATGTGTGTCATATTTGAAACTGAAATTTCTTTTCAAAGAAGAATTAATAAAAACCAGGGAGGTGACAAACTTTGCAAATTAAAAGAGATGCCAAGAAGTTAAAAGCTTAACAGAAATCCCGTAGTATAATTGAAGATTCTTCTTGTCTCATTCATTTAAACAGCCTTGGCACAGTGTCCAGGCATGGCCGTCTCTCTGCTGTGGGCAGCTTTCTTGGCTGTGAAGACAGAGCATGCCCTCTGTCACTCATGAGAAGCAGTCCCATCCAACTGTCTCTTTTCAACAACTTTATCATCAATCTCTTTATTAACAGCTTCACTGCAGACTGAGAATGTAAAGAAGGACCAATGCTCAGGCCATCTTTCTGAAAGGCAGAGAGTAGCAGGCACCATGCAGTGTGAAAGTTTGTAAGAAGGGTATTTGAAGCAGAAGAAACTGAATCCATAAAAAACTACTTTTGTTTAATTATATTTAAAATATACATTTTATCATGCCAAAGGTCTTAATTTAGGAGCAATCCAAAATAGACTGATTTAGAAAAAAAAAATCAATTAAAGAATATTCTTCAACTTCAAACTCCAGAAACTTCCTTCAATTGATTTAATTTTGCAGCTCAAATTGAACTGTCATATTAGTCAGGGCTACATGATCTAATATACCTTTCAGCTTTAATAATTCACCATTCATGCAAAGAAAGTATTTTATGTTTTAAATGCCTTAAGACTGCATATTATTACTGTAGAAGCAAACCTATGCTCTAATACGAAGATAACTTTCACTGAACTCTAACAAACCTATATATCAATTAAAACAGATTTGTTTTTATTTATTTATTTATTGAGCTACACAGAATGTGACCTGAAGTAGTCTTACCAGGAAAACTTGCTTTTAAAAAGGACAAAAGTAAAAGGCCTTGAATTGCTAGCTTGTAAATTAAACATACGAATTAGAGACAAGATACAATAGCTGATGAAACGTCCAGTGTCTGTGTGCCACTGGAATTATGGGGCTGTTTAAATGCACTGGCTATTTTTCTATGGAAAAAATAAGATTGAGCTTACTTAACCAACTAAGTCTGAATTTTTACCATTATATATTAACAACATTTTCCTTTATTATTCTTTTCCATTACAGCTGAAGGTCTCATCTGGGTTCAAATTCTTATTTAAAACCATAATTTACTGGAACACTGAGTTTGGTAATACTTGCATACAGCATTAATCACAGTTTTCCCATCCATCGAAACATGGTTTTATATGAATTAGTTTTCTCTGTCAGTATCTTTAAAACTTATCGTGTTAAGGTTATTTTTATTAAAACACATGTAGAAGCTTCTTATTTTTACTTAGATGAATTAAAAACATTTCAATACAATACTGAATTTATGTATACACAGACATGCAGAATGATTTTCTAACTGTGACCTGACCTAATTCTCTAAGTGTGCAAAAGCCCAAAAAAACTGCATTGTAGAGTATAATAAAAAAGCTAGGACATGACTAACCTTTATTAAAAACCTGTTAGATTAAATATCCAAAAAAATCAGACATGCAGCAGTGGTTCAATATTATTTTTTAAATATAATAATGCATGTACTATGAGGTTTGATATCAAAAGTTAATATTCATTTGGTGATGACAGTGGCAGATATTTGCTGTTTGAAGATATTTGAAATATTAGTTTGAACTCTGTAGACTTATCAAATTGTATCTGTCTCTAACAAATCTATGCTTTATTTCTAGTCAATATATAGAAAATTCTTTAAAGATGATTAAAGTAAACTAAATAAAAATGATTATTGCTACTATGTTCCATAGCATGAACATTGGTTTCTTAAATGTGCACCTATTGAGTATGTATGTTTTTTACACACACACACACACACACACACACACACACACACACCACCCCCTCCGCCCCCCAATAATGGTCACAAGATATAATACGCAGCTGCTTTTCAGATGGGCATCTCTACAGCTTTGAACATGTGAGAGTTCTTTATAGGTAGTCACATCTTTTCCAAGAAACTTAAATGGAAAAATATAAACTAAAGGAACAAATATTTGCATACCAAAAAGTTATCTTCCTTTCACTGTTGTCACCATTTTGCTGGGCTTTGAATATGGACAAGCAGCTTTTGGCTTAAAGTCAAGTCAATTGTATTCTCTAAGTCTGGTTATTTCACAGTAACATTTGTATGTCTTTTTATTTAAACGTGGCACTTAAAATGAAACTCAAGTACAGTTAGACTTTTCAGGGTACATTAGTGATTTATCCTTTTATACTCCAATTATTACATAGAGCTATTGCTCGCTTACAACCAGAGGCAATGTTATGTGGCTCTTGGAGAAGCAAAACACATGATAAGAAATGGTGTAAAAGTCTACAGCACTCATTAATCCACAATATGAAAGCAAAATTTTAACAACCACTAATTCAGTGGAGCCTAACTAACGCTAACATACCAAAAGCTCCCTAGCTGTGGCAAGCAGAAGCTATTTTTACTGAAAGTACAGTACTAGCGGTTAAAGTTCCTTTAAGTAATAAATCAGAACCCACGGGGAAGGAAAAAGAGGGGGCTGCAAAGTGCACAGAAGATCAACCAGTTTTTAAATTGAGGAGGAAAAACAAGCAACTCAATGTCCTGATGTACATTAAAGTTTATTGTTTCTGAGTAGATTAATTCTAATAAAAAGGCCACCGTCAGTGAATAGTTCAGCAAATTTAAGTCACATTTTGAAATGTTTGCAGGATTGGGCCCATAAAATAAGATCAAATCAAGTGATGCACAACTTCAGGCACCTTTTGACAGTTTTAGTGCATGCTGCAGTCAGTGGAAGAAATAAGAGAAACAGTGCCATCTGCTGATAATTTATATAATTTACTCCTTTCAAGACAAAAAAAGATGGTGTTTTAAAAGAGATACCAGAACTGTTCCAATTAATATTTTTACCTAAGTGGGGAAAAAAGTCATTTCAAGCTTTTTTTTTTTTTTTTAAAAACTGTCTTCCTAAACTGATTGCATATGCTATTTTTTCTAGTTTTGCCTACACCTCGGCCTTTAAGATTTTGAAACCAGCAAGTAAGAAACAAGGAATGAATGCTAGTCCATTTGGTTTTGTTCTTTTTAAAAATAAACTATGACAGAAAATAGCAATTTACATTTTTCTTCTAAAAAACAGACTAAAATTTAGCATGGTGCTAATTGCCACTTCTAAAATCCAGACTCATTTAAAAAGAATAGAATATTCATTTGTGCATTGTTCCTTTCAGCCAGTATTGAATTCCACATCCACAGAAACAATTAAGTAATTTAACTGACAAGCCCGGAATAAAAACAAATAGAAAAAGCAATTTTGGACATTTGAAGAAAATCAGGCAAGTGTGGGATTGTGCTGTTTTTTTATTGTGTTTTCAATGGAGAAATACATCATCTGTTTACAAAATAGCTCTTGAAAAATACAAGGAGTACAGATACTATAAAACAAAGCAAACTCCAGTCATGAGACACTACATACATCATGCGAAAGCAACAGTCTGATCTCCAGGTTATGAAAACTAGAATTAAAAAGTCACTATACAGAAAGATTCCAAGTTTCCAGCTTGGCAAAACTTGGGTGCAGTTACATGAAATGTTTAATAAAATTGAAAAAAAAGTATTTCCCAATGTGTAAACAAAATGACAAAACTAAATTTGTGCCTGGCAATTTCAATCTAAACTCCATAACTACACAAAATACACAGACACCTTGTACACTTCAATTGTTAGTATAACCTTTTGGGGGGTGGAGGACAGGCGGCTGCACAGGGCAAGGGAAAGAGAAATATTGTATACTAGACATCTTAGGCAAATGGCAAAAAAAAACTTCAGTTACTGCACAGCCTAAGGAAAAAAGTAAACTACACTCTGACTTTGGAAAATTAATTTAGAAGGATATGGGAGAGAGTGTAAGTAATTTAATTTTAACATGAAAAAAGCACATGTAATAGGATGGAGCACAATGGGAGGAGGGAATTCATAAAACATGCTAATTAGAAAGAATGGGAAGGATGATTTTTACCATCCAAGTTATTTCAGACTAAGTAATAACAAAGTTTGTTATCTACATCTGGCATTATCACCAACATCCCTCATGTTTCCTAAACACTGATGTTCTGCTGATTAATCAGGAGAGATTCAGTTTTCTTTTCTTTTCTTTTCTCTTTCTCTTTTTTTTTTTTTTTTTAAAGAAAATATTTGTTGCTAATCTTTTTTGCTAGGGACTACAGAACAAAAAGGAGGAGTAAAGAGAGCTTCTGGATGTCAAGTGCTTTGTAGAAACGTGATATTTAAAAATTCAATGCTGTTCAGTATGTAAAACTACTATTTTTGATGAGCCATCTAAAAATAAAAACATTAAAATCGCTGGGGAATTTTTTGCCTTTACATTTAAAATTTTAAATGTTTTAAATGAAGACAGGACTTTTATGGAGTGTACAAAAATGATCTTATATTTAGTGATCAAAAGGCTATCAAGACAGGTGTTATGCTTCACAGGCACTGGTTATTCACTCTGAAGTTTTAGCCAGGGGACAAAATTTGGTGTTTGTGCCTTGGGCCCCCAGAATACTGGGTTTATCTAACAACATGAGTTGGGGAGGAGGGGGTGAGAGAAAAAGAAAAAAAGCAGTATTTATTTTTGACATTTGTCCTGTTTTGTGCATATAAGCTGCAAAAAACATTAAAACAAGAATTTTTTTTCCAAGAAATATGGCAAAGGGGTCAGAAAAGGAGTAAGGAGTTTGATTAGGTCAAAGGAAAGTATTTGCTGTTTGATCGCTGATCTGTATGCACCATAAAATAATCCTATAAATAAAAATAGACCACATCTTAATCATGTCCCATCAAATACCAAATGCTTCCCAATTATTTTCTCAACGTATGTCATATAACCTCAAGATTTGACATTTTATTTTAAAGGTTTACTGCTGCTTGATGGTAATTTAACTAAATATACTGTACACTTTGTCTTCAATGCACAGCATATCACAGAACGTCATCCAATTCACAGATTACTAGTACTGAAGAATTTCTTCAATAAAAATGAAAGAATATCAGCTGAAGATCTAAAATTAGTCATATGCCAATAAAAAAGGTACATAAAAGTGCATTTAAGGGATTCTTATGCCAGTTTTAGCTCAATTTTTTCAAACAATGCATCAAACATAAATCCAATCAGAATGTCAATTATGGCTACAAATAGTGTTCGTGTTTGTTTTTAAAGGCAGTAATCCTTCGAAATATTTAATGCAACTGTTGCTAACACATTAAAAGTACTCCTGGCTTCACATACTAACCTGGACTTCCAAAGAGGTGGTGATTATAGCCCAGTCAGGGAAGTGCACAAAATATACCTAAATCCATTTGCCGTCATGTTCTAGTCTTGCACTCTCCATTCTCCTTTTTTAGCATTTGAAGACAACAGGTTGAGTTGGCAGATATTGTTTATGGACCCCTGAGGTTGTTTTTACCGATTCAATCTCAGTTTTATTGAATTCTTGATAACAGGAATAGGATTTGCAGGGAGAGAAGGAATATCTGAAAGGTCTGTACTGGATGTTTTCTGACAAGAAAGAAGAAAATGTTAAATGTATTTTTAATTCTGAAAAGATACTTCTTATCAAGAAGTAAATACCTGAGCAGTTTTAAAGGTTTCTATTGTAATGTATTTTGATTAGGGTATTCAGAAATATATATAAAAAATAGCACTAATTACAAATTTAAAATAGAGATGCACGCATTTAATTGGGCAATAGAAAAAAATGATAGTTAAGAACATTTATAATAGTCCCTCTCATAGCACACATTTAGTTTTCTACAAGTTGCTGAAATAGAAAAATGAAGCTCAACTGTAACACACATTTGAAAAACTCCCCGCCCCCACAGGTTTATTGCAGGAGTAATACAAATGCTATCTGAATTTTCATTCTTTTTTATTTTAAGATGGCTTTAAAGCTATTTGATAGCTGAGTTCCCCCTCGTGGAAGCACAATGAAGTGCAACTAGGATCTAAAAAATAAAAATCTTTTCCACCTTGTTGATACTGAAACTACAGGCAAGGAGTCCTATGGCACTTTTAATGACTAATAAATTTATTTTTTTTTGAGAGCTTACATGGGTGCTCACGTAAGCTCGCGTGAAAAATAAATTTATTAGTTATTAAAAGTGCCACAGGACTCCTTGTTTGTTTTACTAAACTAAATTAACATGGCTACCCCTTTGGAACTGAAACTACAAAACACTAAAACTTTATGTTCATGAAACTGAACTAAATTGCATCCTTGAAAAACAATGCTCATATTGCTGAGTAAGAATTTAAAATTGTTTACATCTAAAAATTTTAATTGACTATATTGTGTCTATATTTAAAAAATTGCCAGAAAGTTTGTGCTGCCAATCACTACATAGCAGATCAGTTACACTTTCCATATTAAAGTATTATTCTAACATCAAGGTAAATATTAAGGACACAACTGAGAAAAAAAATAAGTTAGTCCAGCTATTGCAACAAGCAGAACAGGCACTAAATAATAAAACATTTGGATTTACTTTAATCTCAGTATAAGGTCATCATGATTAGAATATTCACAGCACAGCCCTTCTTTCATGTCAGTACCTGAGGAGCTTGCAGAGATACCGTTGTCTGAAGAGTTTCTGTTTGAGAAGAAATATTTGCTTCTACGTCAAGTTGTTCCTAAAAAAAGATTAATTGTTAGAAGCCACACAAAACACATTTTAAATATAGCCCAATGTGTCCCAGAACAAGCTGCACATAGGCAGAACCTACTTCAAAACCAGAATGGCTCTGCAAAGGCACAAGGATCTGTGTACAACTCAATGCAAGAACAGGTATAAGCATTTTAAAGAGAGGCAGATAACTGTCCAACACATGACTAAACATTCTTGCAGAAAAAAATTCATTGGTTACCTATTAGACTATCCTGTAGATTAATTCTGGTTTCCTAATTCACATGGTTCCTGATAAATCACTTGTAACATCTCTAGGAATCTTTCATATTTTAATCCATATAGTGGAAGAAATTCCCTCAGCATTTTTTGGACCAACTCAAGACAGTGTTAAGGACTTTTTTCATACTCCATGTAGCATATTATAAAGCTCACTGATATGTGAACAGTACACTACAAGCAGAGGAACGTGTAAAGTCACAGCATTTACTGCAGATTCCACTCCTTGCTCTAGTCCTTTCCACTGAGGAGAAAACTTCAGAAATGTGAACCAAATGTAAGACATTGCAGTGTTATCCTCTAAAATCTGAAAACAGACTGAATAAATAGTTCTGAGATGAGAAACGTTCTATTAATCTTTACAGTATAACTCCAAAATATGAAGATGTTCATTTCCACTTCAACATTTTAGCAGTAATATCGGTTAATATGCTTTCGCCACAACCCCAAATTATTGTGCAAAGTCCTAATAATTTCCTACCCAGGTTGGTATTTTACAGTGCAGTTATGCATAGTCAATAAAAAACTGCAGCATGTTAAAAAGTTTGTGCACAGCATAAAATAATTTAAATTTGCTATCAAAATAAGTTCTTCTCTATCCATTACTTAATCCATCAAAGACTTCAATTAATTTTTCAATTTAAATGAAGCATCTGAAAAATCTCCAAACTGACAAGACAGCCCTGTAAGGCAGAGGACAAGAAACAAAGTTTACTGTGGAGTATATGGGGGCCTTGGTTACAAATCAAACAAAACAAATGTGTTACCTATACCGTCTTTTTTTATTGCAAAACAATTTTTAAAAATTCCAATTCAACAGTCATGAATTACACTGTGTACAGTCAGTTGGCACAGAAACATGGAACCAGCTAGTCCTAATACTTCTAAACTAAGGAACAATGACTTCTGAAAGAAAAGCAACAAGTAATGCATGTCAAAATTAAATGGATCAAAATACAAGAGGAGGCTTCAGGGCTGTGAGTCATTTGTACTGCATTAGCAGAGTCTCCAGTCATAACTGAAAGGTGTTTGAATTGAACTTAGACTGCAGTGGAATATTAAAAAAAAATATAGTGCAAATCAGCATTATCAGCACCTGCTTGGAAGCAGCTCAGGAGTTTTTAAATGAACACTGCCTTATGGAGCAAGCTTGCACAATGCTAGACAGCACTAAGAGAAATGACTAGGAACATGCGTTTAACTTTCTTGAGCAACACAATATATTCCATTCTGTTTAAAAAAATTAAGTCGGATATACCTTAGTTTCCATTTTATCATGATCACTCGTATCAAGACAACTAGTGTCTTCATTTATTTCGTCCTGTTAAAACACAAAATCTTTTAGAAAAGTACATTCAAATAGGAAGAAAAATAAAGTGAAAAGAAGAAAACTTCTAATTAAAAAAATCAAGAAAAACCAGTTTACCAAGCAGAATTTACAAACACCAGAGGTAAAATTGTGTGTGCTCTTAAGGGCAGAGGATGGAATGTGTTTTGCATTTGTGGTGTTATTTGGAAAATAAATAATTCAAGCAATTTCTGCTTTCGCTACTATTGGCTTCTTATTCTGATTATCTAGGTCTCAATGTCTCTTTCTGAGGACACCTTGTCCACTCCCTAATGCTCAGGCAGGATTACGTCTACCTAGACCACTCCAACAGATGTTTGTCTAGCCTGATCTTAATAGCCAACAACTAGGAATATTCCACAACCTACCTTGGCAACCTGTTCCAGTCCTTAAACTATACTTAGAGTTAGAAAGCTTTTCCTAACAACTCATTTAAATCGTCCTGTAAATTAAGCTAATTATTTTTGTCCTGTTCTCAATGGACATGGAGAACAATTAAACACTGTCCTTTTTATGACAACATTTTACTTATTTGAAGACTTGTCCCTGCTCAATTTTGCCTTCCCTAGACCAGTGGTCTTCCAACTTTTTTCCCCTCGGACCCAGTTGAAAAAAAACGTTTGTGCTCATAACCCAACAATTACATCTTTGAGCAATGTATTCCGGTCTTTCAGCAGCAACAGTGGGGGTGCTGCGACCCAGTATTTTAGGGTCTGCAACTCAGTATAGGATCCTGACCTATGGGTTGACAACCACTGCTCTAGACTATGCCTAATTTTTCTAACTTTTCCTCATGTTTCGCTGTTCTCTAAACTTTCTCAAATTTGTGCCCATCTTTCTTAAATTGTGGTGCTCAAAAATTAACACAGTACTCCATTTGAGGCCTCACTAGTGCCACTTAGAACAAAGCTATTACCTTCCATATCTTTCACATAACACTCCTGTAAATATATAACTGAATGGGATTTGCCCTTTCTGCAGCAGCATATTGTTGGTTTATATTCAATCTGTGATTCGCTATATCCCCAGACTGTTTTCTGAAGCACTACTGCCTACCCAGTTATTCCACTTTGTACTTGATTTTTCCTTTCTAGAGTGCAGTACTCTGCACTTGCACTTGTGTTTACTGAATTTCATTTTATTGATTTCAAACCTGTCAAATTCTTTTTGATTTCTAATCCTAATCTAATCCCATTCTCAAAAATACATGTAACCCCACCCCAATTTGGTGACATCTGAAAAAACTTGTAAGTGCCCTACTCTTCACTTCATCTTCCAAGTTAATGATAATATTGAGTAGCACGAGACCCAGAACAGATTCCTGCAAGGTATCACTTGTTTTGTCTTTCTTGTTAGCAAATCACTGGTAACTACTCTTAGTATAGTTTTTCCAACTACTTGTGTACCTATCTGACAGAAATGTCCTGTGGACCACATTTTCCTAATTTACTTATGAGAATGCCATATGGGACTGTGTCAATGGCCTTACTAAAATCAAGATGCATCACTTCTACAGCTTTCCCTCCCATCCACTAGGCCAGTTTACTCTGTCAAAGAAATAAATTAGGGTGGTTTGGCAAGAAATTCTTTCAATGGTTCTTTGAGATGTGTCTCCCTATGGGTGTTCCACTGTAAGCATGTCTGCATCTCTGTGCTGCTGATAGAACTCTGGTAACAGTCAGTCCCACTTGTGCAAGTGCTGCTCACGGCCTGCCACGAGGCTAGCCAGTGTGCATGGGCAATCCCTCCTCAGTTCCTTCTCTATTGTAGAGTCAACTACTATAACTATGAAGTAAAAGGGAGGAAGGGGCATCGCGGGGAACCTATATGGACACACATCTCGAAGAATCATTGTTATAACATAAGGTGAGTAACTTCTTTGAGCAGAGTCCCTATAGCACTAGGTGCTCCACTCTAAGTGACTTCTGGCTGAGACTCTGGAGCTAAGTCTGATATGGATGATAGTACAGTGGCACTAAATCTGGTGTCTGCAGCCGAATTCTCCAGGATGGCATAGTGCTCTGCAAAGGTGTGAGCAGATGTTCAGGTAGCTGCTCTGCAGATTTCAGATATATGGATACCCATGGAGAAGACAACAGATGAGGAGAATAACCTCATAGAACGCATGCATATTGAAACAAGGAGCATTAAGTTATACAATTGGTAACAGCATTTAATACAGCCAGAAACCCACTTGGAGTCTCTGAACTGAAATCACCAAACATTTTGACTTATCTACAATGGAGAAGAAGAGTGATTTCCTAAAGTCTCTTGTTCTGTCCAAACAGAAATCCAACACCTTCTCATGTCAAGTGTATGGACGATGATTTCCTCATTATACTGATAGTTTGGGAGACACAGCTGAAAGCTAAAGAAGCTGATTTATATGAAATGCACAAGTCATCTTGGGAGTTAATTTTGGCTGTGGGCTAAGCATGACCTTGCTGGGAAGAATACCATGAAAGGCAAATGCATCATCAATCCTTTTTGAAAAGGTGATGAGGAAGGCCATCTTTATGGAAAGGTGAATTAATGAACAAGTGGGTATGGGTTCAAATGGTGGCCTAGTCAGACTTTTTAATATTAGTTGAGATCCCATTGAGGAGTAGTAAGTATGGGTTGTGGGAAGAGGTCTGCTATGACTGAGAAACCTCTTCATAGCTGAATGTGAAAATATTGAGTAACCTTCTACCTGCTCATGGAAGGTTGCAACTGCTGCTAGATAAAGTTTCAGCGAACTGAAAGTTCCCAGACTTCTTTAGAGTCAAAAGGTAGATCACCAGTATGGTGGATGTATTAAGGATGACACCTCTGGGCTGCCACCAGATCTGAAATCTCTTCCATTTTTGTAGATAGTTTATGGTTAGTAGTTCCTTTCCTACTGTGCAATAAAACACGTCCTACACCTTCTCAGAGCAAGATGTTTCTATGTGCTGAAACCATGAAGGAGTCAGGCTTTGAGCTCTTGGATCCACAATTTGGGGTGGAGTGTACCTCTCTTTCAGCAATAGAAGGCAAGGACTGATTGGAAGAGTCAGTGGACATAGTGCCAGCTGTGACAAATAAAGGCACCACATCAATTTTAGCCAGATGGGAGCAATCAATATGTGTGCGCTTTTTTCCCCCATTTTCAACAAGATTTTCCAGTAACAGAGGAAATTGGGGGGAAGAGCGGGGAGGAGAAGCATAAAAAATGCCTCTCTCCTATGGAAAGAGGGGAGTCATTCGATCTCTGCTCTAGACCAGTATTGTGGACATTTCTTGTTCGAGTAAATAGTGAATAGGTCTATTACTGGTGTCCCTCATTGTTGGAATACATTGCATAGTACCACTGATTCTCTTCCCCTTTCATGGTTGTGTGGGAATTTGGGGCTGAGACTATCTGCAGTTGTGTTACATATTCCTTGCAAGCAGGCTACTTATATTAGGATATTGAGGAAGATGCACCAGTTCCATTGTTTTAGTGCTTCTACATAGAGGGAATAAGACATGGCATCTCTCTGACAATACAGGCAGACCATTCTCAGTAATGAACTTTAGGTGCTTGCCTTTGATGAGTGGAAGGAAGTGAGTATATGTGTTTTTTGATTGCTCTAGGTTCAGGTAGGTTGGTGCAGAGACATGTCTCTGCTGGAGAACATTTGCCCTGAACTGTGTGACCATTAAGATATGTACCCCATCCTATGAGGGATGCATTGGCAGTCCGGAGCAGAAATGGGCAAGACTGAACAAGCTATATTCTTGTACAACTGTTTACTGGGTTTTCACCAGTTCAAGGACTGCTTGACCCTGGTGGGCATCAGTAATTTGTTTATGCTGTTTCTGTTCAGCATGTAAACCAAACTATGTTTGGCACTATCTCATGCATAGTCTGGCATAAGCGATAACCGATGTGCCTGCAGCTATGTGCTCCAGCAGCTGGAGGCAATGTCTGGCTGAAGTTTAGGGGCTGAACTGATGGTCTCTATCAATGAGGAAAGGCTGCGAAATCTGTGATGAGCAAGGAGTCCTTTTGCTTGAATGGAGTTCAGGTTGGCTTCTCTGAATCTTAGCCTCTGTACCAGTGTTAAAGTTGACTTTTGTTCACTGATCTCTAGGCCCATATTCTCACACAGGACCAGTGTAGTCTGAGTGACTCGTTCGGCCATGAAGGACCATGCACTGAGAAGGCAGTTGTCCAGGTAAGATTAAAGCACAAAGGCCTTGGAAGAATGGTCTGGGGGGCTGATCAGAGGCTAAAAAGGGGTACTCTGTATTGATAGTGGCTTTGTCCCTAGGTGACATCTGTCGTAATGAGGTAGCATGAGGTGGTCTAGGCCGTGAGGTAACATCAAAGATAATATGTGATTCAGTACGACTCAGATGTGAAAATATGCATTTTCAAGGTTGAGGGCCAAGAACCAGTCTTTTTCTAATGCAGGAATGATTGTTGATAACATGACCATCTTGAACTTCTGAACCTTAACAAACTTGTTAGCATTCTGAGGTGCAGCACAGGTCTTCAATCCCCTTTTTGCTTTGATATCAGGAAATGATGAGAGTAGAAGTGTCTGTCCTTGAGATGCATGGGCACTGGCACTATGGATCCTACGTTAAGGAAGTGATTTATCTCCTGATATAGCAAACTCTTGTGAGAAGGGATCCTGAATTGACAGAGGTAAGGAGTGTTTGGGAGGAGAAATGGATGGATGCATGATCATTTTGGATGATCTCCAGCACCCATTTGTCATAAATTATCTATTCCCAGGTGCTGTGGAATAGGGAGAGTCAGTCTCCAAAGGAATGGGTGAAGTGAGGGGAAGTTCTACAAGCACTTTAACCAATTCACCAAAAATGCCTCTTTGAGCTGAAGGGCAGAGAGGTAGTTTGTTGAGATCCCAACATCTTCTACCTGCGGAACCTGGGTTCTTCCTATGAGGTTCATAAGAACTATTTACATATTTAGATGGATATTGGGATGAGTATTGCAAGTGAGGCTTATTTGTGGGTGAGCACTGTACTTTCGTTCATATTCTGGTGTACAAATGCTGAGGGATCGAAGAGTTGCTTTTGAATCTTTTAATATGTGGAGAAAGGCATTTTTCTCAGTTAATAATTTCATCCCCTCAAAGGAGATGGCACTCCATTGTTGTCTGGACCTCCTTGGGGAAGCTAGACAGATTAAGCCATGAGGTCCATCTCATCACAATGGTAGTTGAAACAAAGCAAGCCATCATGTCAGCTGCATCAAGTGTTGACTGGAGAGACTTTTCACCACCAGCAGGTTCACATTAATTAAGGCTTTAAATTGTTCTTGTGAGAATAGAAGAGCTATTCAATAAAAACTAAGCTTCATATAATTCTGATAATCGTACTCAGCCCACAGGACTTGATAGTTCACCACTTTGTAACAGAGAGTGACTGAGAAGTTAGCCATCCTGACAAAAAGGTCCAGGGGCTTCCAGCTCCAGTCATAAGGGGGCTGACTTAGAATGTTGGCAGCCTTTAGTGTTAGCTGCATCCTCAATAATCAAACTGGGAAGCAGGGGTGAAAACAGTAATTCCATTTCCTTTGCTGGCACATATTTCTTGTTTGTCCTCTTACAAGTTGGTTAGACAGACATGGGAACCTGCCATATCACCTTTGCAGGGGCCAACACAGCCTCATTAATAACAAGAGCCATCCTGGAAGAAAAAATGGAGGAATGTAAAATGTCCACCAGCTTGAGGTGCAACTTAGATACCTTTTGTAAAAGGTATTTGGAATACCTCTGCCACCCCTCCTTGCCAAATTCTGGAACCGTTTAAAGTAATCTGCTGGAGATGATGATGAACAGACGTAGGCTGAAGGAGTAACTTGCTAATCAACTTCAACCTCCACTTACTCCCTTGGTTGCTTAGGGAGATCAGAAGTCTCTCAAGGGTACTTCCATAGCTGTTAGTAGGGTATACCAGATGTGACAGAGGCCTAATGCCTTTGAGCCTGACAGGGATCCCAGTATGGTTACTGCAGTGGGAAGAGGCTTGGTGATTGGTACCATGATTCCCCAAACCAGGGAAGCCATGGATCAGAGAGATGGTATTTCTGGTGTCCATAGTGAGGCTTGGCTCCATATGGTGGATGAGAAGAGCATTAGGAAGCTAGGTCCTTTTGCCTTCTTTCTAATTATGACAACAAAAAGGGCAGTGTGTGGCAGGAGGTTCTTGGTGAGCCAAGGACTCTGAGCGTGCTTGGTACCGGGGCTCTGTGTGTCCAACACCAAAACATCTGTCGCACCAGATATCTGTTGGTGCAGAAGCTGTCAGTATCAGCGAAGGGTGTTGTGCAGAAAGGCCTGTACCAACAGTGTTAGAGACATGGACCTGATAGCAGGGTGCAGCGGTGTTTGGCGTATTGTCGGTAGTATCAATACTGATGACTGTACCAATGGAGCCTTTCCTGGAGCAGATCGTTTGTGTTTCTCACACCCCAGAGTACTGATGCTTCTTTGCCTGTGCCCATGGGCATTCTGACCTGCCCTGCTGGTTTGGAACTGCACATGCCCTGCATTCCAGATTAAGACAACTTTGGTGCTATCAGTACTGATGATACTGATCGAGATGGGGATCATTTTTGGCTCCATCAGGGCTTGTTATGGGGATTCACCAATCTTTTCTTAGCGGCCTTACATGAGTGGCTTACAGGCATCTTCAGAGTTCATCTCTCTTCAAAATGAAGGGTTGTGTTGTGGGCGCCTAGTGGGACTCTGGAGGCCTCCCTGACTCCCTGGGAAGGAGCTCGAACCTTAGTTCTCTGTCCAGCCTGGATCTGGGCTTCAGTTACTGACACCAAGCCAGATTTCTGTGACTTCTCTTCAAGGCAGTAAATGCACTGCCAGTATCCATCTGTCACTAGGACAAACTTCTTGCAACTAAAGCACTTTTTGAAGCCCAAGAAGTCCAGCATATCCTTGTCTGAACAGTCCCTCACCACAGGGGACTATGGAAGACAAAATCCTTTTCTTAGGCAATGGCCAAGTAAAAAGTAAATGATGAAAAGAAAGAGAATGGGGCTTCAAATGGACAGCTCTACCTCCATCTTTAGCCAGAGGAAGTTGAGAAGGAACTGAGAAGGGATTGCCCTTGCATGTCAGCAAGGGAGCAGCACATGCGCAGGTGGGGATGCACTGGTATCGAAGTTCTGATCTGTAGCACAGGGATGCAGACAGATCTACAGTGGAGCACCCACTGGAACACTACTTGAAGAAAATTTATTCTTGACAAATCCATGTTGACTTATTAATCATCCTATTATCATGTAAGCACTTACAATGACTGTTTAATCAGTTCTATTATTTTTCTGGGTATGAAAGTTAAGATGACTGGTCTGTAATACTCTGGGCCTTCCTTTCTCTTCTTGCTAACAATGTCCCCTAAAAAAAATAAATGTCTGAAGTACAGTGCAGACAATACATTCAGTCTTGGAGCACTGAGAGGTTTAAAGTTCTAGCCCAAGCCATGAAGGCTAACAAACACTTTACCCCAATGGAGAGTTAGAATTTTCAACTTTCAATGGGGCACAGAACTTGCTGCTAGGCCTGGAAAGTCTCAAGTCACGAGACCTGAAATTTCTCAAGTTCTTTCTCTCACAGGCCTGTGCAGTCAGAAACAAGTAAATAAGGCAATCTGCTTTACAAGCAGAGGGAGATAAAACTGCTATTGATAAGACTTCCTCAAAGAAGTAAAATGTTTAGAAAACATGTTCGTTCTCTCTCTCTCTCTCTCTAAAATGAAATTAACATTGTGATGATGTAGTACAAGATTAGCAACTGCATGGGATAATCTCACTTAGTTTTGCCACTTGTAAGTAATGGGAGCACCTGAAACTTATGCAGATAACACCTTTGACATACCAATGTAATCTACTGACAAAATAAATTATTCAGTTATATTTGGTGCCCTTCTGCCATAACATTCAAGCCCCCTGCGAAGTTTAAAAGCAGACTTTAATGCAATCTTACATAAAATGATTCTACTTAAATTTTTTGCCTAGGAGATACAGGCATCCAAATCACACAGAAATGCAGAGCTGCATGTCTAACTCCCTTAGCTCCTTTGAAAATTTCTGCCTTAATTATTAAAATAGGCAGTAAACAGGATCTGAAAACTATTGATAACTGCACTTCTAAAAATTTAGAAAGTGTGCCTTTCTTTGGAAATAAGTAGTATATTAAATGCATGAACAAAGTACATTTTAACCTATTGACTTAATTAAGAATAATGGTCAGTAAAAGTGATAATTGCATTGCAAAGTTCAGTTTATTATTTATGTTTAAACAAAATAATCAAGGAAGAAAACTACTTAACTTTTTTTTAGGCAACTTCTTTCCTGTCACGGTTATCTTTTAAAGAAAAAATTTGTTGAACTATTTTCTGTTTATCAAATTCCAGAAATAAGTTTAAAATACATTTTGACTGATCATATGAAGCTGTGCAATAAGTATTAAAAAATGAATTAAGGACTCAGCAGATTTTTTTACGTTACTATATAATTCAAATCTGCAATTCACTATTGACAGAATCGCAAAATGCATTGCCAGATTCAATTGATTAAACCTGATTATCTTCTATCCTTTATCCTTGGTTCTGTTTTTATTGTGAAGTGCCTTGGAATACATTAGCGTAAAGTACACGTGTGAAACAACTTGTTAAATGAACTTAATACTAACATCATTTTGACTTGCTAATACTTCCTAAGTATATGTAAAATAACTCAGTTCTCTTAAGGATTATCCAGTCAGGGCTGAAAGTCACACAATTTAACAAGATCTCCCATTAAGAATCACAATTATCAACTCTCTGAGCGGGCAGCAAATTTGTTCTAATATTCTTATGCATGGACACACACAATCTCAAGGTTAAAATACCTCTTCTGTTTTTATTTTCTTGGGAGACTCTTCTTTATGAGGGGAAGATGTCCTCTTCACCCCTACAACAGGGCTGGGTATTTTTGTTGCTGTGTTCCCTGATGGTCTTGGTGGTTGGTTTACCAGACGTGTTGAGGAAACAACTCTAGAGATGGTAGGCTTTGGTGGTGGAGAAATGGCTGGCTGTGTGGCAGTTTGAGGAATGCTTTCACTTGAAGTACCTAGGAAATTAATAGGATACATTTTAAAATAATTTCATCCTCATTAACATTTAATTCAGACACATCAGCTCCACTGTAATTTGTTTGATTGGTTTTTGTATTGAACCCACTGGCACTGAGTGAGTGAAACAGATAGTGTGGTGTCTAAGGATCGGATTTGGCATACAGACTACATTAGAACCTCAGAGTTACAAGACGACCAGTCAACCACACGTCTCATCTGGAATCAGAAGTACACAATCAGGCAGCAGCAGTGACAAAATAAGCAAAGACACCACAGTATTGTGTTAAATGTAAACTACTAAAAAAATAGAGGGAAAGTTAAAGATTTGGCAAGGTAAGGAAACTTTCTGTGCTGGTTTCACATAAATGTAGATGATTAAAAAGCAGCATTCTTCTTCTGCACAGTAAAGTTTCAAAGCTGTATTAAGTCAATGTTCAGTTGTAAACTTTCAAAAGAACCATAACATTCTGTTCAAAGTTATGAACAGCCTGCATCCCTGAGATGTTTGCAACTGAGATTCTGCTGTACCTGAAACCACAGGTTTAAATCAATGGTGGATTAAAACCTACACTTATCTAATTAGATAAATTGAGTATTCCTTAGTTTACTATGTCTGGTTTTGGAGAAAATCTTAAAAGGAGACTGGAAGTTCTCTTAAAAAACAAAAATCCCCCAAAACAAACAAAGAAACCCCCAAAAAACAACAAGGTGTCTTGCCGCAAGACTCCTTGTTTGTTTTTTGAACTAGACTAACAATGGCTACTCCTTTGGAAGTTCTCTGTTCCTCAAGAGCATTAAGAGTTCATGAGAAAAAGTGCTCCTTTCCCTCAGTGTTGTGTTCACATGCTGTGAAGTAATTAGCTACCTCAATCTGATTCCCAAAGATGATTGCACATGTGTAGTTGGCGTAGCCCTCTGGGCATCTTTAGAATGACAAGCATTAAGTACAATAAAATCATAATAGTGATCGTTCATCAGCAGTAATGGGTCACACACCAAATAGCTGATTGAGATGTGTGAATTAGCAAATCAGGACCACTCTTGTTTAGATCATTTTCCAGAATCCAGAGTAACATGTCACCCAAACCATCTCTAGCACTGGTTAAAGACAAGGAAGCGGAGGCCTTTAGAAAGGCTGACCCAGTCTCCTTTTCAGGAGTTCTGATTTGTTCCCTCTTTGCAACTACAAGCTTCATCACAGAAGTGAAGATAGTTGTGACTCATTTTCCTGTAAGATTTTAACCAGCTGCCTCCAGCCTCATTTAAAAAAAGTCTATTCACCTAAGCAACATGGAACCATCTTTACTTGCTCCATAGCTAGGCTGACTATAGGGAAGCATATATCTGGCAGTTTGAAAAAATATCACTGAATGGTGTGACTGCTGTCCCTACCTAGAGCCTTTTCATGCCTGCAGTGGTTCCAGCAAAGCAAGAACAGCAAAAGTCTGCTTTTGCACTGTCTCCCCTCCTCGTTCCCATATCCAAGTTTTAGGGAGAGAAGTATCCATCAGAGTAACATTTTCAGGGCTTTAGCCAATATCTAGCCAGTCTCTCCTTCATTGGTCCGACTGGGAACATAGCCATCACCTATCCTGAGCAAAACATTGTCACTACAGTGAACAGCAAATATGAATATCCATTTTAGAGGTTTAGAACAGATTACTGAAATACTAGCAGATTGTGACTATTTTGATGATGATAGCAAAATATCCAGAATCCTACAGGATGTGGTTAATCTGGAAATTAGTTCAACAAGACACGGCTACAACAAGGGTGGGCAAAATATGGCCCATGGGCCAGATCTGGTCCCCCTGAGGCCTCTGTCCGGCCCGGCACCCCTGGCCTCCTCTCCCCCATGCCCTTCTGCCCCCACCTGGCTGCTGTGCCATGTCTGGTGCCGGGGCCAGCACTGCTGCTACACCGCCCATCCCACTCCCCTAGTTGGCACTGTAGCTCTCCAGGGCTGGGGTTCACCGCCCCCCCGGCAAGCACTCCGGGGCCAGGACCAGCACAGCGCTGGCCATCCTGTCCCCTCCCACACCGGCCCTGCACTGCTCTGTGCCCTGCACGGCCCTGCACTGTCACTGCTCTGTCCCCTTCCGTCCCCTCCCCCCCCATCGGTGCTGCACAGGACTGGAGTTGGGGCCAGCGCTGTGGTGCTCCAGAGCTGGGGCCAGTGCTCTGTTGCCCCATTCCACTCCCCCACCGCCAGCTCCCCCTCCACCAAGCCCCAGGTCAGCTCTTTGCTGACAACACTGCCCGCCCCTGGCATGCAGTAAATTTAAATCTTTCAAATTATGAAATAATTTCAGCAAGATACACTCTAGAAATCAATGCTAACAATATAGTAGGTAATTTTCCCTACCCCCTGAGCTTTCACTGGAATTTATTTGTGGCACAGTAACTTCAGAAGCCTGTATGTTGGTCACGGATGCTGCTGTTACAGCTGGCGCAGGACTGCTTCTGCTAAAACAGAAAATATGCAAAATGGATAACTGACAATTAAAATATGCATATGATATTATACTGTTTGCCTTTCATCACTTAGCATCAGCATGGCCAGAGACTTGCATTGACATGATTTAGCCAATAGTATCAAAACTACAATGTTAGAAAATGCTAAATTATATCATTGCAATTGTATGACATATACTATAATGTAAAGATAAGCAAAACAGTGTTAACAATATTGCTTTCAGAACACTGCACTACGTGAAATACTACTGGAGAAGATTAATTCCATATGAAATAATCCAAGTTTCAATACAACATTTAAAGCCATTTGAAATGGAAGGAAAAAAATAAATGTCCTTCAAAAAAAAATTTTTTTTAAACCCCCCCCAAAATTAAAAAACCCTCAAAACCCAAACAAACCATCAGCTTTTTTAACTTTAGAATTAAGGAAGTGAGGTGGAGAAGGCTGGCATGATAAATGTGTTAATACCACCATATTGTCACATGCATATTATCACTACAAATTCAATCCATTGACTGCCTTATCAAGAAACTGGGATTTAACATGATTGCAGCCTAGATTTTGGCATTATAATACAATTTGCAGTAGCAAAACGGATGAGGACATGGAGAGTTAAAAATCTAAATTT
The DNA here is from genome assembly GCA_007922175.1 of Pelusios castaneus. Classification (NCBI taxonomy): domain Eukaryota; kingdom Metazoa; phylum Chordata; order Testudines; family Pelomedusidae; genus Pelusios; species Pelusios castaneus. The sequence goes on from ML685803.1 coordinate 2,464,114, forward strand.
AGGCTAAATTGGTTTTCAGCCTTCAGAACAATAACTGTACACTTGCTTGCTCTCTGACCCCACTCCTTTAAGAAGAGAGCTCAGTAATGTAAAATCCTGGAAAGAGTTTAACAAATGAGAACGATTAAAGAGCAGTTGTCATAGGCATTAAGATAAGCTACTCTCTCTCTACATCATACTCAATGCTTTATAATTTAATTTGTGTACTGCACAGCTGTGAAGAGTCCAATTATCAGATACTTTGCATATTAACATAGAAGGGAAGTGACCATGCTATCAAACTTTAAGAAAGCATTAGACTGGAAAACAGAGTGCAGCGAGTCCCCTGCCCCCCCATCAGATGAGTTACGTCTAAGATGAACAATGATGATAATATGACCTCTTGTTCTCCAACATGTGACTTTCAGAGGATCATAAACTGTAATATTAAAGGTTAAGATTAAAGTCATTACCCCTGAGAGCTTCCAGAACTGTTCAATGGACTTGTCTTCATAGCACTAGTAGGAGAAGGCACAGACGTGCTGTTATCACTGTCCATGGATAAATCTAAGCTGCTCTCATTCAGGACTGTCAGTCTGACCCCTTCTGTTGAATGCTACAACCAATCAGACAATAAATCACAGGTGCTACTTATCCTATTAAGGATGGAGAATCAGTTGAGAGCCAATGAAGCAGTAATTGAATTACACTAATAAATGTTAGCTGTTAATTTGTGAAAATAAAGAACAGTGCTGATTTAATGTTAGCAAACTCTAAAGGAATAATTAAGTTGAGTTCTAATAGATGTTAAATAAAGAATTTTAAGTAATTGTCTTGACATCAGTTGCATATATAAAGAGCGTTTTTCTATAAAAACATTAGTAAGCTTTAAAAGACACACCAAAGCAGCAAACCAATACCAACTTGAAATAACATTGAAAGACCTGATCTCTGAAACATAAACGCTTTTAAAAGTTATACAAAAGAGATATTGAGTTTTCAAATTTTTCTAAACATGAATGTTCTATTGGCCTGCTACTGGAACCACTTAATTCATATGTTCAAGATGAAGGCCAGAACGAGCCATCATTTGAACTCAGATAATGCAGCATACAAGATCAATTTCTCCTGTATTTTGTGTTTAGAATTTCAGCTTCAAGTTTTTTTGATTTTGTTGAGTGACATATGTATGCTTCAGCTTCAACCAATATAAGTGTACTGTATCAAGAAGGTAAAGAAATTAGGAAGTTGACCTGCTGGTATTCTAGACTGGTAGAGTTCATTTATATTTATCATCAAGGCTATAAATCCACAGGCTGATCACCAAGCTTCTATTCATGGTCCAGGACTGCCTAATTAGATACATTATGTGAGGTTTATATTTTCTGCTGAAGCAGCCAGCATTGCCTAATGTTCGATACAAGATACTGACCAATTATAATTCATACTGGATTTGTTTCAGTCTATCATGTGCAAACTTAGCTACACAATTTAGCTATTTTACAATGGTGACAGTGGCTTTAAAAGATATTAGCCTTATACTGAATTATTTATATGAATGAAGACAAGAGAAAAGCAATACATAACCATGACATGAATGTTTCAAAAAAAACCCCAAACTCTTATTTTGCAAGTCAGATTTCATATATGGGTGCTCTGACACTACATTCAAAGAGTGGGACAGGGACCTTTTGCATTAGTTACCTGGCCCATAAACACTATTTCTTGTTACAATTAATCATGCTCAAACAAACCAAATAACTTGATCTTACATTGCTGCTGCCCTTTATAAAATGCTGATCTGCAGGCTGCCTTTCTTCTCAGGTATGTTCACCTAGATCTGCCATATATTTAAAAGGAGAACAACTCTAGAGAGAAAATAGCCTGATGAAAAATTGGCTGTACAAGTTTAGTACCAAATTTTCAAACCTCATTAACTGCAATTTAAATCTTTTCCGTCCATGATTAAAAGGATATATCTAAGACAGAAAAAAAACTGTCAAAAAGGAGATCTTTTCAAGCTTTAGGCCAGGTCACAGAGTCAGTCACATTAACTATTGAAAGCATTCTCTGACCCAGAGCTTTTGTTATACAAGCAAATATCCACATTAGCTATAAAAGGCAGCAGCAAAGCATTCAACATTCTACTCAGGCCTAGTCTACACTTAAAAAACCGCATTGATCCCTGAGGATCAACGCAGCGGGATTGATTGAGCGGGTAGTCTAAACTTGCTCAGTCTATTCCAGAAGTGTTCTCCAGTCGACGTAATTACTCTACCCCCTCAAGTGGAGTAAGGCTGCGTCGACGGTGACGAGTAAAGATGCTGCTGTCAGTAGAATTAACTAAGTTGACGGGAGATACATATTCTGTGGAACACAGATTACTCATCTCCCGCCAACTTATCGCCAGAGAGTAGACCTGGCCTGTCTTGAGAGGTTATACAATTTCTTTCGTAATTTTATGGCCTGCACACAACCTCAGAACTATTAGTGCAACAGGGCGATATTAGAGAACAGAAAAAATTCTTAAATTTGTGACCATCAGATAATCTTTGTTAATCATAGAAGTGACGTGTTGTAGCATTTCCTTAACTTGGCTTCCAAATTACACTAGCAAAATAGCTTTGACTTCTCTAAAGTAATCAGACTTCTAAAAATCTGCTTAAATGTAGTATTTCCAACAAAAGCATCATGTCAAACCTGCACAATTTTAAGGAGAAGAGATGAAATCAGAAGCAGATAGTTCCATGAGATTGGAAGAAAGGCATGCATGAAATATATGTACACATCATATAATATTAACTCACTGGTATTGATGTAACTGGGAACGAACAATGTTAGGGCCAATAGATTTTGGATGTTAGGATATCAGTACTGCTGTACCAGATAAGTGAGAAAGGTTGCATAGGTTAACCAAGTAATACTGCCCCTTTAAAGTAGATTTTAGTTATTTTGTTAGCACACCCAAAAACTTTTGGGAATCACTAAACTATAATGTAATTAATTGTACCAAAACATTAGTTACATTAGTCAGTAATTTACAGGTTTACCTTTTTCTTTTTCTGAAGCACATGATTAGGTAGCAGTTGGTGAAGTTGCTTTCGTTTTACATGCATTGCAGCAATTTTCATATCCATCTCAAACATCTTGCTGTTTATTGCTTGCCTATAAACTACACAATTAGAAGAACAAGACGACATATTGAAACATTTTGGAAAATGCAATTATTTCCCTGGAAGTAAGCACTGGCATTCCAGAGTATCAGTAAGAAGGTTAAGATTTCCTCACTCTTGAGAAAAACAAGAGCTCTTCCCCTCCTGCACTGACAACTGGATCACACCTGATAAAAAAGTAAAGTATTTGTTTTTCAAAAATAAGCAAAGTCAGACAATGCATTAAAAAGTGAAACTTCCTCCCTGAAATATGGGACTGAAAAAAGTATGCAAGTCCCTTATTACATGTATATAAGAAGAAATTAAAAAACAAAACCCAGTATTCTAGAAGTTTCTCATCTAACTTCATGCAAATGAAGCAATTTAAAACATTTATTTACACTGTAAACTCTTCAGGGCAAAGACTGTCTTCTTGTTATTGTGTTTGTATCAGTGCCTGACACTGTTGGCCATGATATATGATTGGGGCCATTAGATACTGATGTGATTACTGGGCCTAAAATTTTACCCTAATTGTAATTGTATCACTGGAATCTTCAAGTTGACTGCAACACCTGGGGAACCAGTGCTGTCGGACACCGCTTCCCCATGCATTTGCTACATTGCCGCAATACTTTGGGCATTCCACAGCATTGTGGAAAATAAACATCTTCACATCTACCAGGACCTTAACAACGTCCCTCACCACAGATTGAAATTACATGAGCCCTTTTGACACGTGCGTTTCACCTTGAACTACGATGAAGTTTGGAAATCCTAATGGTGTTTATGAGAAGTTACAAATAAACGCCTTGCAAAAGACCTGACACAGCCAATCCCTGGCTTTGATTTCCTACAAAGTTCATGGGTAACCCTAAATGCAACCTGAGAAAGCCATGGCAGATGCCAATACTTGCCACACTAATTGAAAATTAAAGACTGCAGTGTGCAACTATGGCCAACCAGAGTTACAGACCATATGACTCAATACCTGATTTACAAATACAAAGGAGGCAATCATAGCAGTACACTCTGCTACTCCACAAGCAATTGTCTGGCTTAAGCCATCTGAGCGCAAAATTATAGTTGTTGCTTTATATCGCCATACGAAAAGAAAGTTCCTCATCGAATCCTGAGGTCCATTGAACTGCAACAGCTGAGAGAAATGAGATGGCCGCAACCCTACCCTGTCCAAGGAGAAAGAACCCAACCAGATGACTTCCCTGAATAGAATGTGAAAAAAGGGTCCAAGCAACATGCGTCATGGTCAGCCTGCCAGACAAACCTTCCATTTATAAATGACCCATTCAAAAAATATCAACCAACTATATTTCTCCCATCTTTTCAATCCTGACTCTTCTCCATCTTGTCTGCCTATTAACAGATCAGAACTGAAAGTAAAATTAATCCTCTTCCTTTCCACAAAGAGATTTGGTGAAAATGATACATTGTTATTTTATCTCCAAAGGGAAAGACTAACAAGTTTTATTAAGCAAGTTTCATTTAATTACTCATTTCAATATAAATGTTTGTTTCAATTTCTTGTTCTTTCTTGTCATTGATAAACTTTCAACTCGAGAACGACTTTTTGGCGTTTGCCAAGAAACTGAGTAAGGCAGGGCCGCTGTAAGAACCTCTCCCCTCAAAAACCCTTTGTTTCACTCTTTTAATGTTGGAGAGAAAAAGTTTGTAACACTAAAACACACACAGATTCCTGTGGCTCTTTTAAAGTGTAACAAATTTATTTATTGCACGCACTTTCATGGGTAAAATCCCACTTCATATGACACATGAAATGGAAATTACAGTATGGAAGGAAACCGATAAATGCAGAGAAGGGTACGTCACAAGGTCAGTTCAGATATTTTCAGCAAACCAAGTAAGTTGTTTTGATTCAAACAGTGTGGAACAACAGATAAGGCGGAAAGGTTAAAAGAGGGGAAAAATCACCTTTTGTAATGAGAGCGCTAGTACAGATCTCTATTCAGAACTAATATAATGGTGTCAAAACTGCATATGAATTATAACTCTGCAGCTTCCCTTTGGATTCTTGATTTGAAATATTTCTGTTGAAGCACTTATCATATCTTTCACAGAAGATGCAGGGAAGTTGAAGTGTTCCCTTACTGATTTTTCAGTGTGACCGTTCTTGATACCTGACTTGTGTCCATTTATTCTTTTGCCCAGAGACAGTCCAGTATTGCCAATGTATAAGGCAGAGGGAGCATTGTTGGCACAGGTTGTCACAGATCACATTGGTGGATGAGCAGGTGAATGAGCCCCTGATGGAGTAGCTAGTTTGAGTAGGTCCTATGATGGTGTCATTTGAGTAAATATGTGGGGAGAGCTGACAATGGGGTTTGCTGCAGGGACAGGTGCCTGCCTTAGTATTTCTGTTGTATGCTATGTAGTTGCTGGTCAGTATCTGCTTACGGTTGGGGGCTGTCTATAAGCAAGGAGAGGCCTACCTCCCAAGGCTTGAGAGTGCGACAATTCATCTTGCAGGATATGTTGTAGATAACTGATGATGGAATTGGGGGGCTGTAGTTGATGACCAGTGACGTTCTGATGCTTTTCTTGTTGGGCGTGGCTTGTAGTAGGTGACCTCTGGGTATCCATCTGGCTCTGTCAATCAGTTTCAGGAAGGCTTATTTGCATACCCCAAACAAAGCTATGCTATCTAACTGTGTGACATTAACTATTAATAGCCAGAAGCTATTCCTCTTGTGAAATAAGAAAGTATAGGAAAAATGAAAACCTTCTGATAGGATTTGTGTACCACTGCAATGTGACATAATACAGAAAGGATGCACCTAGAGACAGTCTGCTTCACTAAAAATATGAACAGCTGTTCTTATTCCCGAAGGTGATATTTTGGGGACAATTACATTATTTTGAAATAAACATGAATGGAAAGAACCTTAATGAGAAATTAAAAATTTAGCTCATACCTACACTTTTAGCAGATGGTATAACTAAGGGAATGTACACTTCAGAAAACAAGCCAAATTCTTCTGATCCTCTAATGAAAATGATGAAGTCCTATCCTCCATGTAAAAAACTGAGGCTAGATGAAACACTAGAAAGCCTCTGATTAGGGGTGGACCAGACCTGAAAGTTGTTTTAGAACATCGATTTCAGTTTGTTTTTAGATATAGAAATGAATGAAATTACTGAAAAAATTAAAGCACTCAGGTGAAAGAGTTCCAGAATTAATTTGCCAATATAAATATTATTCATCTCCTTTGTATATATGCATGACAGACTCTCATTGGATGTCAGGCAAGGGTGAGTCTGAGCTAGGCACAAACCCAGATCAATGTATTTTCTGAAGTACACCCAAACGAGGGTTTTAAACTTGAGATCCTCTATCTCCTCACCATCTACCTTATTGACTGCCCATTTTATGCACTGAATCAGGGAGGAGCCTGTAGAACAAATACTTTACTTACATGGTCACATTATCAAAATGGATATACATAAAGCAGCTGAATTAAAGTCTCATATTGAAGGAGATGGCTGTGATACTCCACTAATTCTTGGCTGTGAAGAAGCTCATAAGCTGTTGTATAAGAGCAGCTTTCATATATGAAGGTTATCTTATTCCAGGGGCTGCACTGGGCTCTGGCGTAGTCCAGATTAGAACGTGCAAAGGTTGGCTAAAGTCATTTGCAATCTCTTCTCCCATTCTCCTCCTGTAAACTGTAATACAGAATTTGGCTCCTGGATTTCATTCCCAGTTTTACTACATGTCAACTTGTGCAAATCTGCAGTTACTTTATGTATTAAAAAAATGGGAGGAATGATATTTTCCTGCTTCTATTAAGTGTATTACATCTTGCATAACAAGTTCTGAGAACTGCACTGAATTACTAACACCAGTTTGTGGAAGAGAGACTATAACTAAGGGTTTACTACTGGCAAGTCCCTCAATGCTCAAAGCAAACAAACAAGAATGGACCTATCTTCACAGCAGTTAAGCAGGAGAGGGAGCTGTAAAATGGACTGCTATCCCAAAGCTGGGAAAGGAACTCTTTCTCTGCTTCTAGTAGAGGATGGGCTATACCAATGGCTTGAAGTGGGACATTAGATGGGGGGGCTCTGAGCTATTAGAGAGAATTCTTTGTTGGGTGACTGGCTGGTGAGTTTTGCCCACATGCTCACGGTTTAACTGATCACCATATTCAGGGTCAGGCAGGAATTCGCCCCCAGGGCAGACTGACAAGCACTCTGGGGGTTTCTCGCCTTCAGCTGTAGCATGAAGCTCAGCTCACTTGCTGATTGATTCTCTGCACCTTAAAGTCTTTAAACCATGATTTGGGAACTTTAATGACTCAGTCATAGAGGTTTAATACAGGAGTGGGTAGGTGAGGTCCTGCGGCCTGCATTGTGCAGGAGGTCAGACTAGATGATCGTATTGGTCCCTTCTGACCTTAGAGTCGATGGGGGGGGGCCCCCCCGAAGAATGAGCTCCTTTTTACTTTAATATATGCTTTCTCCTAAAATAATCTTTCATCTAGGTAAAGGTGTGATTGTAGCAGCTGCTGCTACCGTTGCTTCATCAACCCATCAACATGGATCTCTAGTGTACCGAGGAACATGCACAGTGAGGCTGGCACTAGGGAAATTTACTAGGGTGGAGCACGCTCAGTGCATACGGAATGTTCAGAGGTTTAGTAGAAGCCACTAACAAACTCTACTGAGCATATGTAAATAGCAATCTTCAATGGCTTATAACTTGGTCAAACGTGGGTGTATTTTCATAGAAAAAGCAAAAGACCTCTCTTCACTCCAGAAGCATGTCACTAACAATTCAGTTCCAAATCCAAAGCTCTTCATAGTAAACAAACAATGTAAAGCATATATATTTCCTCTAAATGCAATCTTGGAAACAGAAGACTTTTTAAGTTTAAGCAAAAAGACTAAGGCAGAAAACCACCATAGAAGCTCTAGCAAAAAAAAAGTTGTGTGGCCAAGTTATAAGCAACTGAAAATAGTTGTTTACAATAAAATGTCACACAACCTTAACATTAGGCTCAGAAATGATGTCCAGGGAAGGGGTTGATGATACCTTTAAATTTCTGGATGAATTATGGTGCAGACTCTTCTTTGAGTATTTTATAGCAGGTGGCGTTAGAGAGTTGTTGATTGAGAATCACCACCCTTGAGAACTACGATTGACATGTCTGCTGGTTTGATCACTTGCTTGTGGCTGATTCTAGATATTGTACAACTGTTCTCACAGTGGTGAGATTGTGGTGGATGTGATGTTTGTTAAGGTCACTGTTGATTTTTTTTCCCCTGAAGTAATCGATGTAAGGATCAAATGTGTGGCTTCTTCCACTGTAGTGTCTCCAGTCAGATTTTTTTTTTTTTATGGTGGGGACGAGGCAGTTGTGGGGGGTGTCTTCATTGTTATGAAAGAATTTTTTGACACAGAGCTGGAAAAATAATTATTCTAGTTTTCCATATGTTAGTATACATGTATCAGGTTCTGTGCAGCAGTTCAGACCCTGAGGAATACAGATTATTCAGGTTTGGTTAGGCGTAGTCTTGATAAACTGACAATGTTGGGATGCGTGCAAATGTCCATGTGGTGATTCTTGGTGTCACGGTTCTTCCTGGAGATGGTGTAATGTGGGTTGTGGTGGTGTTGGTTCCACTTTTTGGTTATGGGGTTGTATGCCTGTCATCAGGTGTGTTTTTGTTCCTTTGATAGTTGTTTTGGGTTTCTTTCATAATCTCCAGGTAGATTTCCTGATTTTTTTCGATCCAATGCCTGGGACTATGGGATGATCTCTTGTCCCAGGTGGCCCCCTTCTGGAGAAGGTGACCTACAGAAAATAGTTCCTCAGTTTTTCTGAAGTTCTTCTGCACAGCTGTTCATATACTGGTCAGAAAGTTATAGATAGAGAGTCTTCTGGGGATGATGATTTATTTCTTGCAGATGTCACTGTTTTTCTTCATGCTGTGGAATTACCATTTCAGATGGCAAAATTAGATATCCTCCATTGTTATCTGCAGTTCTGTTGTACCAACATTGGTCACAGGATAAGGAGTGTTAAGTAATGTCTTTTATTGGACCAATTTCTATTAGGGAAAGAGACAAGCTTCCAAGCTACATAGTTTTCTTCAGGTTTGGGAAAAGTACTCAGAGTGTCACAGATAAATACCAGGAATAGATTGTTTTCTGTAAGTAGTTTATGCTTATTGTAACAGACCATTCGAAGTGAAGTGACCAGTTAATAATACCTCTACAATCATACTGCAAAAAAAATGAGAGTTAGTGGTTTAAGGACTTTTGTGATAAGCTATTAATCTTGTGTCTTTAAAACCATGGTTTTTGGAGTTTAGCAAAGCTATACATGTAAGCTCCCAAACTCATATTTTGAAGGTGGTGTGTAGATTTCCTTTGAGACAAGGACTGAGAGTTAAGATATAAAGTGACTGTTTTGTGGAAGGTGTCTGCCTACAGGTTATATGGTGTTTCACCCTTCTCAACCTACCCCAGGGGGAATGCTATTTTTACCACCGCCATCACCAAGTCACAAAGGGTACAAGCCTGCAAGCTCAGTTCAAGCCCAGCAAAGAACTAAGCTGCTGCAGCCTGAGGTGCTTGTCAGGTAATGCTAAGGCTTACGCTGTCCAAAAAACTTAGGCCACAAGATCAGAGGTTGAACGAACGAACGAATGTCAAAAGGCATAAAGATGGGAGAGACCACAAAACTGTTAAATTAGATAAAGCTGACTGACCGGTACAGAAGGCGGGCTAAACTAGCCACAGAGATAAGGGGGTGATTAACAGACTCCCAGTACTCTGGCTAGATAACCACAAAAAGAGGAGGAGGGTCAGAGAGCTCTCTGACAATCAAGAGAAGACAGCTGGATTTAGGAGTTGGAAAGAAACCACATCACCGCAGTTTTTGAGCAATAAAAGGAGGGCTGTTGGGGGGGGGGGGCGAATTCGGAGTTATCTGTCTCAAGGCAAAGGCTCTGGGATTTGATCAACCCCATGACCACTCCACACCCTGCTCTCTCTGGGACGCGGATGAACCGGGTGCAAGCACCAGGAGCCTGGCCAGCTAACGGGAAGGTCGGACCAGCAAATCTGACATCAAAGGAAAGGTAATCAAAGTAAAGAGGCTCAGGGTAGCGCCTGGCTCCTAAGCAAAAAGTAACACGGTTTTTCCCAGCTTTATGCTGAGACTCTTAGGTAAATGAACAATAGCAGCATCAACCTTGGGTTTGGGGTTGATGTAGGAATTGGGGTAGGTATAGGATTTGCTTTAGGTATAATTGTGTTAGCATTTCTGCTTCTGTGTGTGTGTTTATAATTGATAAAAATAAGAGCAAAGTTGTGTTAGAGAGAGAGTGTGAGGAAACTATAACCAGTGACCAAGTCTGAGACTAAATCCTGTGTAAGCTGCCCAGGGCCTGCAAAGGTCCTAAAGCAAGGGTGCACAGGTGAACCTCGTGACTCACTGGATCCCCTTCTTGTGTGAGTGCATAAACGGGCATCCTCTGTGCTTGGTGTCCGTGCTGCTATAACTCTGCTGCTGGGGGGAGGAAAGTGTGAATGGGGGATAACCGTTGATCAGGTCTGGGACTAAATCCTGTGTGCAAAAGTGCACAGGTGAACCTTGTGACCCAATGGGTGTGAATGAGATCCCTATACAATAGTACAAAGGATCCTGTGTGACTGTCTTTTACATATGGGCTTGTGTTCTTGATTGCTCTGGTTTGTGTGTATTGGACTCTGTTATACTCTCTCTGTCGTGTTTAAAGCCATAATTGATGCAAAACCCTGAATCTGTATTCATGCAATAAGCAGCATTGTAGTTTAGAGTGTTTGTGGATATATTGGGGTGGGACTATATTGGGGGTGTGGGTGTGTGTGGTGGAAGGGGGGGCCTCTCCCTATCCTATATAAGGCATCTTGAGGATTCTAAAGTGTTACGTTACTTTACGTCCGTTTTAGATACCAGTCCATATTTTACATTTAAACACTCACTGTGGCTATATTACTATATACCAAATTTATAGTATTCAGTAAATCAACTTCAACTTGGGAACCCACAGACGGAGGTTTATTAAGTAATGTTTTATCGGACAAATTGTGGAAGCTATAATATTATATTTAAATTTAAGTCATAATGCTTCAAAATAACACTATCAATGTATCTAATCAGTCTTCCGCAGGACACTGTCATATTCGTAATTTTACTCTCCAGATGTTTCAAATTTCCACCCACCAATGTTGTCCTTTAGGTTTGCCAAAAGCATTTTAAATAGATTGTGACATTAATATGTTTTATTTTTACTTCTGTGTTGTGTAACGTCCCTGAATATAGTCAGTATAATACTAAGTTACTAGCAATACTAGTTAATATGAGCTCTAATATATTGGATTAACTGCAGCAAAGCATAAGGTCTAGTTTCTACTATTAATATTTTTTCAGCAACATGAAAATGGAAAAAGATTTAGATAGAAAAATACTTTTTCCATTAGATTGTAACATTCTTAGATCATATTTATTAAGTACAAATGTTTATGCTATCATTAAAGGCCATATAATTTACCACACTGAACAACAAACATTGTGTGTGTGTGTAATAAAACACTTTTTATTTTTCTGTGAAAAGCATGTTGCAAATTATGCCTCATGAAGTAGATTCTCAAATATTTAAATTCTTATGACTAAATTAGTCATTTATGTCCAAAGTTTACTGATTGTCCTGCAAATGGTTGCAGAATTAACATACTGAAACCATTCAAATAAAAGCTTTGTTACTAATTTTTTGTATATTCAACAAGCAATAAAACCACCAGTATTATACTCTTTCATTTAGGAGCCATGGAAGAATGTTTTAAAACCAAGTCCACATAATCACACATTCAGCATAAAAAAATTAATTTCAAGCTTTTAGAGAAGCTAGACTTACCTGTGTCAGTGAAAGACTGGATGTCATATGTAAGATCAACACTCAGATTTTCAGAATTTTCTGTCTTCTTGAACACTAACCCAATCACCCACATTGTACGAAATTCTTCCCTGAAAAGTTATATATAACAATCATGTAATATTGGTAGAAGAAAACACGTAAGTTAGTTCATCTAAAACTCAGATGATGTGATTTGCAACACTGGTGCAAAATTTGATCAAGTGGTTACATCTTAGCTCCTCTGATATGAAATGAAATTAAAGTGCCCAGAGATCCAACTGTTCAGAATTGGTGCTCAACCATAATAGTAAACAAAAAGTCAATTTCATACTACCTAGTAAGTGTCATTAATCGTATTTTAAAAGGCACATAGGAAACATTTCTCTAAGATTTGTTTTTTCATTTTCAAGTTTAGCTTGTTTACATAAAAGACTTCAGAAATAACAAGGGAAGTGACTTGCTCTTAATAGCAGTTTTCCTACACAAATATATATATTTAGGCATATCAGTTCAGAATCTTTTGGCAAAGAACACCTATTGGGAGCCATGCATACACTTCTGTGACTCTGCACATACCAAAGCATAGGTAGATAAAAGACCTTAGCTCAGCTGTCCTCATTTCTTTGAGTGAGGACAGTTCAACTGTCCTCATTTTCTTTCACCCTAAGCACTGCCATTGGAAAGCTTTCCCTCAGTGTTACCCATTGTGTCAGCTCTAGTGCCTCCTGGAGTTGTGTGTTCATGGCACTGCTATAAACTTTGGGTCGCAGAGATCCACCATTCCCATGGTTACTTCTTGCCAGCTAACTCCAGAGAGGCAAGTTGAGTAACCATTTTTTCTTCTTCGAGTCCTTGCTCATGATCATTCCAACTTGGGTGATTCCCAAGCTGTTGTGCAAGTAGAGGACCCAGAGTTTAACGACATGCTGATTATAATACTGCTCAGCCAAATCCAGCATCATCTCTTGCCCATTGGGTAATGGAATAGTGAGATGTGGAAGTGTGAACTGAAGATTATATTACTGCTCTACAAATATCCTGGATAGGTGGAACTTGTGCAACAAAAGCTGCAGAGAATACTTGGGTCCTTGTGGAATCAGCTGTTAGTACAGGAGGAGCAGGGACCAAGTGGCTCTTCCCTTGGGACCATGGTAGAGTAGATGGTGCCTCTCCTTGGTGAGTGCAACAGGGAAGTCAGTAAACGGTACTGGGGAAGAGATTGGCAACAAGAATCCCTTGAGAGGTACCTTGTCGGAGGGGAGTGATGTTGAGGTGACGGTGAAAGTTGTGCCATTGGGGAGCGAGATGTCAGAGACCAGTACCGGGAGCTGGCAATAGGTGCCATGTCGTCAGTGGTCGGTGCCAAAAAGGCAAATGACTAGTACCTGGGAGACTGGCAACATGTAGCGGGATATTCATGTCTAGGAGCCAGAGACCAGGAGCACACAGTTGAAGACCGGGGTTGAGAGGACGGAGAATGTCACCCCTGAGCGGGACTGTTGTGTTGTAGACCACTGTCAGGATAATCAGGGAACACCAATCCACTGAGGCTGTCCCACAGCATGTTTTCCCCTTGAGGCCTTCAGCAACTCCAGTACCGAAGGGAAGTCCCGTGGAGTGAGTGGTACTGGAAAGGCCATAAGGTCTGGCCGCCTGGAAAGCCTCAGTAGCCAAAGGAACCAGTAGGTGAAGGGATACCCTCCTGCTCCAAGGAGTCAAGGGTGGATCCCTTAATGGGCTTCACGCTCTGTGGGAGCAGCTATATATTGCTGCTCTAAAGCAGGCAATTGGCCTAACATGGATTCTTAGCTCGAGCCTAATCCATGCCCTGTTTCTTCTGCCATTTCTTCAACAGCAGCAAAATTGAACAGCATCAGGAAGGGCTTGGTGCTAGTGGAGTGCTCCATACAGACACTGAAGTACTTGGCCCTGAGTCAGAGCAGGAAGGTTCCACGGCTAGTCTAAGTGCTGCCTCCATCAAAAATATTCCTGTCTTTCTTAGTCCATTGTTGGAATCCCTTACAAATCTTGCACTTGTCCCTGATGTGCATCTCTAAACACTTTGGGCAACTACTGTAAGGGTCATTAAGTGGGAAGGGCTTGTGCCACATAAAACTTGACATGAAACCCAGGAAACAGGGCACGTTGCATTCCTGAGCAAATGTTCATGAGGGCATACTATCCTGAACTTAACTATTATCTACAATATCTACATACAACAAATCCAATCCCACAGTTGTCACTAAGGCTAAAATCTCCAGCAGCCCTAGACATGGGCACACACAAACCTAGTGTGGAACTGACATAAATAAGCACTCAAAGAAGTTAGCGTCTTTATGAATCTCAGGCTTTTGCTGGTCCATTTTTTAAGAGCTCTGCAAATCTATGGGTATCTGTTTTATATCAGTGGACCATTTCTGTGGATTGCAGTCAGATGGTCATGGAGGGCTGGATCTCTGATTTCTGGAGCAGAGCTAGAGCATCTGCCAGCCAGTGGTGCTGATCAGCTGTTATGCAGGAGGGAGGGGCTCATCATCTGATCAGATTATAGGCAGATGGATCTCAACTATTTGGAGTGGCAGGGGTCCAATAGCTGATGGAGGGCTGCTGGTTCCAAAACAGTTGATGTGTGGATACGAGCAAATCTAGAAGAGGGCAGATTGCAGGTTGGGTAAAAGTTTATTTCTGTGACTGTATAGGATGCAGATCAACATATTTATACCCATGCACGGCTCTCCATGTTTGGTCTAAGACTCCTGTTGACCTCTGGGATAAAGAAATAACAGAAGTTGAACCCAGGGCCTCAATTCCACTGGAACCTCCTCCACAGCTCCCATCCTTAGGAGTACTGCACCTTCTGAGCTATGAGCTACTTGTGATAAGGGTCCCAGAATAGGGATGGCAACAGGGGATGGAGAAAAGAATGAATGAACTGAAGGGTGTATATCAGTTCTAACATGTATAGCACCCAGGGATCTGAAGTAACACGAGCCCACATCCAATAGAAGTGGAATAAATGGCTCACAAAAACTGGGAAGTTGTATCCACGTTCTTGTCCTGGTATGTCACCCCCAAGCGTCCCATCAAAAAGCATGCTTAGACCCTCTGGAATGTCTTGGATGGGGGTGAGGAAGGTACGGACGAGGCCTGGGGCAGAAGTCTTCTCCTGAAGCCCCTGCTGCTGCTCCTATTATAGTCTTGCTGGGCAGGTGCTGGGAAGAAGCAAGTAGTTGATTGGAGCTTATAATGCTCTCTAGAGAGAGCTGGTGTATATAGCTCTAGAGACTTTAGGGTGGCCTTCGAGTCCTTTGCAGCTTAGAATCCATTAGCTCAGAAAAGAGCGAGGTACTCTCGAAAGGAAGGTCTTGTAGTGTCTGTTGTCTATCTCATGTGGTAGGCCCTAGGATTGAAACCAGCAATGAGATTGTGGGTCAGACTGCAAAAACTGCCATATCCAGGTCTATTTGCAAGGATACCCTTGCCACAGATTTGCCAACCTCCACTATGGCTGCAAACTCATGCTTGGACTCCAGAGGTAACTCTAAATTTTGCCTTAAGACAGGTCTACACTGACCGCAGAGAAGTTTGCACAACTCCTATAGACTTTGTAACTTCCCTTTAGCACACTGTCTCCACTGTGCTGCACTGATGGGAAATGCATTCCCATTAATGCAGCACTACACTTTTTTGTAGTTGGTTTTATTGGATCGATTGAGCGTGCCTTCACTACTGCTTAACTGAACTGGTTTAAAAAAAGTCAATCTGATGGTAGTGAATTTTCTACCATCAGTGTGTATGTAGCCACAGAGTCTCAGGAGTGGCCTGGTACAGGATGCATTGGGCTAATGTGCCTGCCTGTCAGACTTCTGAGTTCGGGATTGCCTACTGTTCATCATCATCTTCTTTCTCAGCATTGTTCTCCATCACCAGTGCCAAGAGTCCCTTGCCAGAGCGATTTCCTTCACAATGGGGATGAAAGACAGTGCTGAGATTCCTGAGAAGCAAAAGGCGTGTTTTTTCTTGGCACTGGGAACATGGAATGGAGCTGAGTCTCTCAGAGTATTCGGGGTGCTTCTTGCTGAGGCTGAAGTACTCAGAGTGACTCAGCTACAAGGGAGGATGAAGTGCTCCCTCCAGGAGGATGAACCTAAGTCTAGTATTTCTGGCTTTCTTCATGTGGAACCTGAAGTCTTTACAGATCTTGCAGCGCTCCCACATGTGAGATTTTCCTTAAGTATATAAGGCAGCTGGAATGTGGGTCACTCACAGGCATAGGCTTGTGGCATGAGACCGAGGCACACCTCAGTGGGGTTCACTATCCTAACTAATCTTAGCCACTGAAACTTAGTACTAATAAAAGAGAACTACATACAATGAGAAGAATCCAAGTGCACTGAAGGAGTATTTGCAAAATGCAAGGATGAGATATTTCCAGTGACCGTCATGGGTGGCAAGTAGGAAACAAGTAGGTGGGACCCTTTATAACGGCACTATGACTGTGCAACTCTAGGGGGGCACCAGAGCCAACCAGACAGATACCATTGAGGGAAAACTTTCCACTGTCCATGCTTGTGGTGAGCACACACATACACTTGAATGGACATGAGCAAGCACTTGAAGAACTTCTAAGTACAACTAAAAACTACAAAGAACTATGAACAATAATATACAAAGGACAAAGTCACTCTTTTTAGTAAAGCTGAGGATGCAAAGGAATACGAATTCTGACTCAGACCACTCAGCAAGAAGAGAGAATTGGAGAGGCAGCGACCCATTATACTCTCAGCTATGAGCACAAGGAGACAACATGCACACACAGGTCAAAGGACACTGCTAGGGAAAACCTTCTGACCTCAGAGCATAACAAACATATGCACCCACATATGGAATATATATGGCGACCAAGCCTCAAAGAAGTAGCTCTATTCTCTTAATTCATTACGTTTTCTTAAGTTTTTAATGCATTTGTCCTAAAATTGCACAGGGGGTTGTACTAATTTTGTTACAGAACATGCTATTAATTAGAAGGTAATTAATCTTTATTAGGTCACAACATATGCTGTGAAGAATGCAGTTCTGAAAGAAAGACACTTACTGCACAGTGTTATCTAACTCACAGGATCATTCACAAACAAAATTAAAGTGGTGCACTGACAATGTTATATTCCTACATGTGCAGTAATCATCACGATTGCGACTACGCGACAAAAAGGCAGTGCCAGACAGAGCACATCACCATTGCACTAATCTCTCTCTCTGTTAAATTGATCTTTCAAAGCCTCCATGAGCCGCATAGTTCTGCGCTGAGCTCTTCTAATAGTCCTTGTAAATGGCTGTTCAAATTCAATAGGCATCCTCTCCATTCTGCCATCCACCAAGGTGGCAACTTCCCCCTCGCCCCCCTTTGCTTCACATATGTTGCGCAAGGCAGGTATAATCATCGAGATATTTTCCTCACTGAGGTACAGTCCTATCAGTAAACACCACCAGTGAACCCTCGAATGACCAAAAGCATATTCAACTGTCATTCTGCACCTGCTGAGCTGGTAGTTGAATTGTTCTATGGTGCTGTAGAGGTGGCCAGTGTATGGCTTCATGAGACAGGGGTAAAAGATTAGCAGGATCACTACTGGCAATTCAACATTCCCAACTGGCAGTTTACCATGGAAAGAAAATCTTTGCCTGTAGCTTTTTGAACAGTCCTGGATTCTTGAAGATGAGAGTGTCATGCATCATTCCTGATTAGCCCACGATGACATTAGTGACGCATCCCCAGCAACTGACTAACACCTTCATAACCATAAAAGAGCAGCCCTCTCTTGATGTACTTAGTGGCAAGGTGGCCAGGTGCCAAAATAGGGGATGTGTGCTATTTACTGCTCCACTGCAGTTCAGGAACCCCGTTGCTGCACAGGCTCCCTTTATGTCCTTAATATTACTCAGTCACAGCTCTGCACAGCACAAAGTGATTAATGCTCCTGCAGACTTGCACTCAGTGGCTTCCACAGTGGTTTTCCCAGCTACATATTGATTTCCAACTGACCAAGAGGAAACTGGAATTTGATATTTCCACAGTGCAATCGCTAGGGATGGATAGGACTTTCTCTTCCCCTGCATGACTATTTAAAAAATCCTATGACTGTGAAATTGACCAAAATGGACTATGAATTTGATAGGGTCCTAACTATCATGTGATCCCACCAACCAGTGCTTGTTTCTCAGGCCCAGAAGCGGTGTCCCCAACATGGCTTTGTGAACAATCTTGAATTGGTTCTCACTATGTCTCACAGCAATCTGTCCTCCAAGGAACTGTCATGTTTCCTGCTGATTCAGTTCTTCCTGCAGCTTTACAAATACTCCAGGATGTGCTTGAAATGCTCATGACAGGAGTGCAGGACAGTGCTGTACAGGCTCTATGCTTCTGTCAGAGATGGTGAACCAGTCAGGAGGGCTATGCAAGTTTCTGGGATTTGGGGTGGAGAGGGGAGAGGTGCAGAAACCATGGAGTACAGCTCACATCATGGGATGAAGACAGCTGCAAACTAGGAAGTTGACACCTTGCTCCCAATGACCCCCGTGTGACTTTTTTGGCTGCAGAACGTTTGCATTGACAAAACTTCCCAAAATACCCTATAGTGGATGGATGTAGCTTGCACAGTGACCGATCCACGGTGCACCATACTTATCATAACCACTCCTTGTTGTAAGTATGAGCATTCCCAACATAAGGAGCCAAGTATGTAAATACTCAAGCAACATACTAACTGCGGTAGCGATATACTGACAATTGGAGTTGATGCTAGTTCGTAGTATGGACATGACCTTGGCGTAGGCAGAGCAAAACTGATTTCAAGGATGCTTTTTGTAAGTGAAAATGATTTTGACATGTTTACATCATTAGTCAAGCCATTTTCAGTACTATTTCAAGAGGATACGTTAGTCACTACTTTGAACAACTGTTAATTTCTTAGGTTAGACAGAGCTATAAATACTCTTGCTCAAATTCATTTTTGGGTATGCAACTAAATTATGTTTACAGCAGCCACCAATGGGTCCAATCCAAGAAGCCACTGCCTTGTTGAAGAGCCTGTATGGAAGGTCACATGAAATTTCTGTAGACACACTCGAGTGAAAATTGAGCATTGATGTTAAAAGCTAAATTCTATAGCAAATACTGAATATATGTACAGATAACACTTTAAAAGTCAGTGTTATACACCAAAAAACAAAACAAAAACAAACAAACAAAAAAACTTAATTGTTCACAACATGTATTTCCCAACCTCATACAACAAAAAAAGAACCTCATCATTCTGGCTATCGCAACTGATACATATGAGAAAATACCAAGTTTTTAAGTGTAAATATTAAAAGTAGTTTTCCTCACATGCATCTCCCCTCCCCCAATCACTGCCAGAAAACACAGTCTTAATAGTCTGGAAAGCAAAATAATAGAACCAGAACCTGTCAAACAACTTAATATCAGCTTTGAAACATGGACTTGCTTTCTTTCTACAGGTACCAGATACAAGTGTTTTTTAAAATCATTAGTCATTGGCAAGTTCAAGCACAAGAAATAGTAGCTATACATGTATTTCAAAGCTCCAAATCTAACTAAGTTGTCAGTTAGGTTGATCGTCTCATTGTTTTCATGAAGTCAGACTCCTGCTTGAGTCTTAATACTACTAATTAAAAGCAAAACAGACTGAGAATAGTTGCTCAGACAATTGAAGCACAAGAGGGGAATATCAAGGTTAATATTATGACATAGCATACAGCAAAGTTGTATAATTAATGTATTTCCACTGCTACAGAAATATCTATGTGCAAACCAAGTGATTTTTACAGAAGGGGATACCAGATTTTACCAATAACTGCTGACAACAACTTAAGTCAACTAAAAGACTTAGCTTCTATTAAAATGTTCATCCATTTGAATTATGTAAATTGTAAATTCACAGATATCTGCATACATTTTCTTCAATTAGTCATTAAGGAGAAAGGATTTGGCTTACTTGTCAGGATTTTCTTTGGGTGCTGGGAATGACTGAGGATTCACATGAGCCAGTGTAATGAACTCATTCTTTTCCAAACTGCCAACTAGAATACGGATTTTTGACTCCACCAAGCCCACCCTGGATGAATATAAAACCTCAGTAAGTGACAATTTAAAAATACCCAAAACACAAATATACACTTCTGTGAAGAGCCAAAAATGTTTTGGCTAACAACAGCGACTAAACACTCATTCCAGACCAATATTCTAGTATAAAACTTTCCATCAAAGCCATGTTGCACTGTTCAGTGGAATTCCAAATCATTTTGTCAAAGTTATGACCTTGTCCAAACTGCCTGGGTCCAAAGTGATATTAACAAAAGAAAGACTCTGCTAGGTGCAATTAAGATACTGTACGTAAGTCTTCAGAAATCAACCACCACCCTAACAAGAAAATGGTGAAGGCAGAACAATTGAGAGAGGAATGGATTTATTGCAGACTGTTATGGTGGTGGTATTTTTTTAAAACAGCTATTTAACTCCAATGCCTAATGAACATTTAACACATTTGTTGAAAAGTCAACAGCTCTGCTGCTTCAGCTGAGAGAACGAAAACAACAGAGAACCCTAAATAAAAACCAGGGGAGAAGAAACTGAATCTAGCTATTCAGGCTTTCTCCACAAAACATGAACTCAAGGGCATGTAGTCATATCTTTTTAAATCTTTGTGGGGTCTTTTAAACAAGAGTACCACAGCATACAACACTCTCCTTCATTCTGTCTCCTTAGTGAGTTTCCAGATTAGTGAAAGATGAGCAATAAAATTCATTGTTTTCATCTATTTAATTCTAGAACATTGAATCTTCACTTCATTTTTTTTCCATAAACTATATATTAGTTTGTTTACATCCAAGGTTAGCTGGATAGAAGTATTTTGAAACTTGGGGATTTTTTTTAAAAATGGCATGCATAAAACTTACCATTCTAGTCGCTGTTTTTCTGTTGGTGCACTTGCTAGAAGTACAATGTAATGCCTTTGAAGATAAAGACAACAGGCTATTCTATTTATGTCTGAAACTGGTTATTCACAGTTAATATTAACATCCTCATTAGCTTATGTTGCAAATCCAGATGGAATAAAACAACAGTTAAAAATAATATGCACTTTATAATGATGAGTTAATCAATAAAGAGGCTATTTAATTGCTGCAAAGAGTGTGGTATTAACAGATTCCCGCCCCCCCCCCCCCCCCCAAAAAAAACATTTAATCTCACATTGACACCCACAGCTGCACCAATATCAACAAAAGGGTAATAAATATATGGAAGTGCAGTAGCACTTAAGCCAACATCTCAACTACATAAGAGTATGACAAATTGCCCATTGCAGAAGGCTGCTCACTTTGTGCAAACAAAAGAAATAAAAATAAAAAAAATATTCACAGTATAGCCATAAGGAAGCCACAATTAATTCATTACTCAAGATATAGCTAGATGACCAGATACGCACTGATTTGACTCTCTTACCAAAAAGGTAAATATAACCATGAAATGAAAGTAGTGTCAACATTTTAAGCATTTTGCCAAACAAGTTTTCTGAAGCTTCTTAAAGAGTCTTTCCCCACCCCATTAATTTGTGACTCAATTTCAACATACTAAGTCAAAAAATTCAGACTAACTATAGTTAGAAAGCAAACTTCATTTAAAGACAAGTACTGAAAGTAAAGATCTTGTGAAATATCAAAGGCTACACACAACATTCCTATTGCCTGACCCTGCGAAAATTTAGGCAAGTAAATTTATATACTGCAAGTAGCCCTGTTTTGGTATTACTCACAGCGGGTAAAATTAATGCCTCCCTAAGTCTTTTCAGGAATCAAACTTTTGTACGGCCCTTAAGATTAGGGGCTACATCATAGTATATTCTGTGGTTATTCACACTAAGTTAGTGCATAAAGAAGTGAAAGAAAAAACAGCAAAAGCTTCTCTCCAGAAAATGAGGTCAGGGTCAGTGAAACATTCCACAGAATCCTAGGAAAACTTGTAAGTCTGCAGACCACCATAAAAGTAACTCAAAACCTATATATCAAGTAATATGCGCACACAGGTCCATATATATCTTACCTATATCTAATGGCGAAAATGGGCAGAAAGTATTCTGGCCTAATAGAATTCAAAGGCCTACACTTTAAAGGAATGAGAAGGGAAAGGGAAGAAGGGATTTATTTGTGTTTTAAGTGATTAAAATGAAATTTTATTCTAAGATTTGGTTATGTTAACATCTAGCATACTAAGCAATTTTCTGTCTTAGTAAAACATTTACTTGATAAACCACTAATAAGCCATTTAAAGTCCACAGAACTAATACATGCTAATTAGAAATGTGCAGTGTAGTTACAGGTGACAACTGATTCATTTACGAGTGCTGTTTCATGAGTTCAGCAACAAACTGCATAAAAATTCATGCACCTGAAGCAGAAAACAAGGTTCATTTGAATATTACTACATTACCTGACTCTATGTTATGTAATTTTAATAACAATTCCTTTTTAAATTGTTCTACTTGACACACTCAGGATCCCTTACAATGGGAAATGAACCTTATGATTAGATTTTTATAGTGAAGTGGACATATTTCCAGGTATTTGAAAACATTCCTTTACTTGTGATTTGTTGGGAGCTGCTCTTCAAAAGGCCTTTAAAAACAAATCTAAGAAAACAGCTTGATAAATCTAGAATCCTTGATCGGTTAGTGAAGGAGGCTTCATATTCTGATTATAAATCTCTTAAAATATAGTTACACCAATCTGGATTTTAAATGAACTCACGTCTATTAAGTGTCCTTGTCTAGACGGGGTAGTGAACACAGATTGGAATCAAGAAGAGTAGGCAAGGAAATGCCAAGATGATAATCAAAGTTCTGTGATTTTTAAGGTAGCATCTTGTATTGCATAGCAAGGGGAGAAATAATTTCATTACAGGAAATCCAATATTTCAAGCTTTTGCGTGAGAGTATTAGGTTTCTAGCCTCTAGTGCTTCACAAAACATTGGATCTTAAATATTAGCATAGGTCCTATGATTAACAGCAAGTCATACGTCTTATTGTAATTCTCAGTTCTTGATTTTCTTACATTATTCTTTTAACTTAATGGTATCTTGGTTGCTTTACCACAAGGTCAGAAGAAAATAATCCTGCTGTTACAATACTTTAATATTTTAGTTGCAATGATCATTAGGATGTATAGTATATTCCTTTCAGAAACATTTGAGTTTTCTTCCATTATGACTTCTCCTGACCATTTTTTTTTAAATTGAGATTACTGAATGGAGGTTTAGTGAGCTGCAGTCCATTTTTAATATCCATAACATAAAAAGCAAAAAAGCCACACATCCTATTGTGCCTTTTATTCAGAATGTTTTGGAAAAAATACTGTAATGAACAATTGAGAATACCTATCTTTAGTACGGTTTCTGAGTCTAGGTTTAGTTATATTTAGCTATTGACTATACGTGCTATTACGTGCACAAGATACATTAATATGTCAAGAACCTCTTTAAAGTTGCATATAGTTTTTTGTTTACTACAACTGATATTCTCTACTGAAGTTTGTACAATGTGTTTAAAGTCATTGTATACGGAGAATATTTTCTTTTTACCATACTTTCTGTTAATTCTTCAATTCTAATATGGAAAGAGCCTGAACCCTTCATTTCATTTTTGTCTTGTAACTACATTCAGATATTACACCATGCTGGTAATTTTTTGTTAATTTTTATATGAGTGCACAATCCAGATGTGATGTTTTCTGTTGTCTCCTTACAACAGTTCTCCCATCTAGAAATGAAAACGGTACCAAGTACAACAACTTGAGCTCTGGCCTCTGCAACTTCAAGCAAGTATTGGCAACTATTGAGACAAATCACACTAAATCCTTTTTATTTCTAAACCCCTGCAATGCAGGGCATGTTGTAACCCCCAAATTTCTCTGGAATATTTGGAATTTACTTAAATTAAAAATACATTTGGGAGAAATTAACTATTTTGCAACTGAGGTAATTCTCATTAACAGTGATACACAGATTTTTGTTGCATTTATGGGATAAGAGAAAAACAGGTTTGATAAATTATTTTAAAAGTTGAGCTTCAAGGCAGGGACCATGTCATCTTGTGTTTTGTACAGCACCAAACATATTTAAGTTTCAGCAATAAGAGATTTGAACAGTACAGATATAAAAACAAGGTTAAAAAAAATCTAGTTTTCAAATAAAAGGGTTTTGCCAAAATAGCCAATGTTTATTATTTCTTATTAGTGATAATGCATTTGTATTGAGTTGCTAAAAGTGACTAATTTAAGTTTTAAAAGACAAAGATTTCTCTATATTATAATTACTTTCAAAGTCCTCCCATCTCTGAATATTAATAGGCTTCCACGTACCACTCCACAGTCAAGAAATAAAAAGTCAGTCATTTTAGGTAGAACCTACAAAGCCTGTGCACTCATTGCCTGCAGTGATTACATCCATTGCTGCGCTGTTGTAATTACTGATGCTGATGCATAAGCCAGGATATAAAGCTATACTAAATTCTTATTTCAAGTGAACTCAGCCCTGTCAGTATGTTATTTTCAAAACCAGGGGGAAAAAAGATCATTTTGCAAACTGAAAAGGGATGCATTTTCAGTCTTCTTAGAGGGTAGTGCTAAAAATGGAATGAAAACAAAAATTCACTTTAAGTGCCCATTAAGTTTTCAAATACATAAAAGTTATTAAACTATTTTAAAGCTTTTATCATGCAAAAGATATAGAAACAAAACACAGACACATTATGATGGTCATCAGTCTTTTTTTAATGGGGGAAACTGTATATTTCAATCTTGTTAAGATTAATACATAACTACCCAACACAGGAACAGAATTGTAGAAAATATTTAATCTTGACTTAAAGTGGGTCTCCAACAAAACTGAGGGTAAATAAAATGTAGTCCATATATTTTGATAATTTGTATTTATTATAAATTACAATTTCAAGCAAATCCAATATACATTTAAAACAAACCTCTCCCCTACAACAAACAACATACCAGCAGGAACCCTTAAATGTCTGGTAGGCATCAAGAATTCATTTTCTAGATTTCTCTTAAAAATAAAGACTTAAGGATAAAAGTTATGCAAGTATTTTCCCTAATGCAAAGACATTCCACATCAGTTAGATATAAACTGGATGCAATAAGGATTAACGTATTCTGAAGCCTTGATTGGGCTTAATTCCTTATTGAGGAAAAACTAGCAAAAGCTTTGCTACCAGATATACTAACAGATATCTTGTATTAAAATTTACCTTTATTATTATAACAAAAGAAAAACATCTTTCTAAGGGAATAATCTAAAATATCTACCTTCCAGAGTTAGTTTCCTTAATAAAATATTTTGTTTGCAGGGAGGCAGACTTCATTTTACAACTGATTTTTGGTTCTATTATCAATAATAGTTCATTCCCACCACTTAGAGCATTTCAGCAGTTCGTCAAACTTATAACTCAAGTATCCTAGTTTTAACATACTAATTCTACAGCTCTCCAGTAACATTCTTCATATCTGATCATGGTCTATCAGGGTTATCAATAATATCATGGGAAACAAGACAAGTAATAAAATCATGTTTAAGTTATTTTACTAAGAAAGAAGGGGGAGACTGACCTCGTATTAGCCGGGGGGAATCCTCAAACAAAATGGAAAACTATCTTTTTTTAAAAATAAGATAACCGGTATAACACTTTAAAGGTTTCTAATGGAAGTGTTCAACCATACTTAACTATACTGATGTAACTGCCTTGCTAAAAAGTATCATTAATTTTTTTGTAAATGATAAAACTTAGAACATGTCTGCCATGCCATAAGATACATACTTGTACTTTTGAAAGAAGTTTGGAGCTTCAAAAAGTTTGGACCACTCTGCCTTACTCAGCAAAATTTCATCTGTGATAGCAAGACCTGAATTATAAAAACACATTTAAATCTTTTTCATACAGTTGATCCACACCAAGTATCCACAAAAACTAAACAAAGGTCCATAAACTAAACAAAGATTATTTCAAGTGAACTGCTAATTTGCTCTTTTTAATTGAATGGACTTTTTCCAATGACCTTTACGCCCAGCGTTATTTTATATGTATGGTCACTAGATACTCCGTGTGTGTGGTGTTAGAAATATTCACATTTTAAAACAAAAATTTTGGTGATATATTAGAGCTTTGCAATACAACAATTTTATTCTCTTGTGGTTCTTGTTCACTTTCTTGGCATAAGGCTGAACATGCTCCAGAGGAAATATGCTAAACCCAGGAAGGAGGAAAGAAAGGTTTCCTTGTAGTGCTTAAATCCTCTGTGGTATGGAGTGATACATATTGGGGAAGATGAGTGTTAGAGATGGGCGAGTAAGCAGAACACCTGGGTGACAATTATCAATCTTTCCCCACGTACATCAAGGCTTCGCCTGGCCAACACTGTCCCAGTAAAAGTGCTTTGACTACCTAGGTTTACTCAGCTGAGGCAAAGTACCAGTCTCACAATTTCTTTTAAAGAGTAAGCATACAGCCTCGTTGGCAACACTAGCCACCTGTCAGCAAGGAAAACAGAACTGCACTGCAGTCTTCCACGTGGTAATGCAGATTGTAAGACCACTGAAACAGCCTAGAAAGAACCAATTGTAAGGCTACGAGTCTCACTTTCAGAGACTGCTACTTTCCAATTAATGATGATCAATTGCTGGAAGGAAGAAATGGTTTTTTTTTAAATAAATATTCTATTGAATTTCAAAGTTACAGACAAAATGTGAACCAAAGAAGACTGACTGATTCAGTTGCTTACAAAGGATGCCTGTTAATTATTCAAAAACAACTTTTGCCTATGATGGAAATATTTTCAAGTCTTTTGGAATACATAAGAGCATAAGATGATACTTACCTTGCTTAAACTCCTCAACCATGACCATCCGTGTAGAAACGGACACATTGTAGGTAGAGTTCTGCTGTGGGTATGCTGGTGTAATTATAGGCATAAGATGGTACCTATCACTGGGATTTACCTATATATAACAACAGCCAATCAGTTTTCTTCAAGCATACACAAATAAAAAAAATTTGGAATTCTCTCTTTGCTAAAATGACTCAAAGTTCAATGTAACAAATGTAGTATACAGACAAATTAGACTGAACAACTGTGCAGAAGTTTAGAATACTCAAGGATAACATCTTGTCTGCATATTCCTACAGGTAAACTACATTGGGGAAGTTATTCCAAATTCAAATGCAACAAGAAAGATCATAAACTATCAGCATGCCTCATTGCTGATACTATAATTTTTAAAGCTAAAATACCCAATGAAATTGATGGGGCGGGGGTTGTATTTTATTATTATGATGACAGCTGTAATGGAAGACACTCTGTAATCATACTGAAACACTGGTACCTCGATACCATGTGAGCATACTGGACACCTTCAGAGAAACTGCTGTCTTGAGATCTTTTAAAATATGATGCATGGTTTATTCCTGTAACGCTACTGAAAATAAAGAGCCAGACTAAGAAGAGAGGCTCTGGGCATCCTGAGGAAAGCAGCACTTGTGTTAACATATCCTTTATTAAAAAACAGCACATGGGGAAATAAAAGAAGGAAGCAGCAAAGACAAAGTTGCATTTAAATAACATTAAGTTAGTGATCTTGTGTTTTGTCCAGTTATAAATTTAAAGTTAAGATTGAAACCCTGTCCTTAACTTACCCTGTTTTGTTTAGCTACTACAGCCCTTATGGTTCATAACATCAGACCTCAAACCCCTACCACAGAAATAGGGTGACTTAAGAACATTGTTTTAATCTTTCTTTATATCACGATCCAGATGTTATTTAAATGTAGACTTTTGTCAAAGCAAGCAGAATATATATATAAAAACAGTCATGCGGTACAACCTTCAAACCAATTGTGCTAACACTGGTTCGCTCCACACCCCCAAAAGAACAGATGAACCTTAACATTTCAAAATTGGTGAAATGCTGCATTGCATATTTGACAATACACCCTATTTACACCTTTAAAAAATGTATGTATAGCACAGGATGTTATTCTGAGACCTTGAATATTCTTCATTTTTTAAAGTGAAAATATATAAACGATGGAGATGCTACGAAGAGATGTCAAAATTATGGTAACTGAAATAAAGTCAAAGTTAGATTTTATATATATATATTTCTGTTCCCTTTAGGTTCAAACCATAAAGGATACATTATTGCAAAATTTACAACAAATACACCACAACAGTTAAAATACAAGGTTGAAAATAAATGTCCTAAAATCAACCAGAAAGTGAAATGTCATAAAAAATGTAATCAATGCACTAATATTGCTTTAGTGTATACATTTATATAAAACTGTACAGAAAATATTTAGCAACTGTTTGTTTAGGTCACTTACTGCTGAAGTTGGACAAGAAGCATAGTTACTGTGTAATCTGTAATTTAAATGTAGTTTACAGAATGTAAACTAATTAGGTTCTGTGAAGTACAGAAGAATTATAGCTGAAGTTACCACAAAGAAAATGCAGTATCCACACATTAAGTTAATTTTTAATCTAAAAATAGTTCCCGGGTTTCCCTTTAAGCAGTTGATTTTACTCTATCGTACAGTGTAATTTATAGGGGGAAAAAATAGTACACTAACCCTTGGGTCCCAAACAGGCAAATTAAGATTGCATTCTTCTGGCTGTTTCAATAGCACTGGATTTGGCCATTCCCTGTTTAAAAAGATTGTAGCACTGAATAAGACTAATGGACATAACGACTTATTTTGTAAAACATACAATACTTTTGAAAGTGATCCGTCTTCATTTTGCCCTGCTGGCATAGCACCAGATGAATTTTTTCCCCCTGAAGTTAGTCTACTGTAGGTTTTTAGTTGTTGAGCAACAGACTTTTTTCATGGATTTATTACAATTTTCTCCAACACATCAGCACAAAGCATTTTCTGTGCCTCTTAGTTAAGGGTATGAAAAAAAAAAACCAAGTAGCTGTAAAGCAAACTTCAAATTGCACTTCAAATATACTCAAGATTTTAAGATCATAAGGGACCATCCTATCCTGATCCTCTAGTCTGACTTCCTATATGTTGCAGGCCACGGAACCTTGCTTACCCCACTCCTGTAACAAAGCCTGAATTACTGAAGGAATTACTTCTGAAGAGATGTACTAATAATTCTGTCTTCATGCTAGCTCTGTTCAGCAACCATCTAGAGAAGAAACTGTCAATTGTGACTATGGTACTTTGCTGTATGAACTACATGCACTAAAATTAAATATTTTTTCCACCCAGATTACTAAAGAAAAAGCATGCAGAAACAAAACATTCATTTCTAAATGAAACGCAACACTTCTCTTCATGATGCCCTTAATCCAAGAGTAAAGTTATTTTCCTGAAGAGCACAGATAATTAAGTGCATTTAGTAGTCTAATAGCTACCCATTAGTTATTTTTAAAAGGAGTATTATAAAAATGACAGTTACCTGCAGTGAGGTTTCTCAGTATTTGCGCATTATGCTCTTCGGCAATGCACATAATCAACAGATTTTTAAAGTCCTCACATAAAACTGGTAATCAACTGGTACACTCAAAGCATATGTATTGCATTATAAATTGGGGGGCTTCAATCAATTTGCTGAATCAGCATCATGTGACATGAGGTTAACAGCCTTGCTATTTAGAAATCAAACTAATAAAAATATCAGAGCCATCAAACAGAAGCTATGAAACCACTGGACTTTCAGAAAAAGTGAAACTGTAATAATGATATTCATATTCCAAAGGGGTAGCCGTGTTAGTCTATTGTAGAAAGACAATATCCTGAATTTCACATAAGATAACTAGATACAAGGATTTTAGAAAATTTCCCTCACCATCTCATACGAGTAGGGCCATACCAAGTTCATGGCTGTGAAAAACATCACAAACCATGAAACTGGAACTCTTCTGTGAAATTTAGCTATTGTGGGAGAGGCAAGGCTAGTGGTGCCACACCTGGGGGCTCCTACCATGCACCAGGTTCCAGCTGCTCTCCCCCTGGTGGGGCTGTAGAGACAGGACTTCCTTGTCCCCCTTCGAGCCGCTCAAATAAAAATCTCACCCACAGGTACCTCTCCTGGCTGCAGGAAGCTCACAGTTATACTGCCTTCAGAGATGGGCTCTGAAAGCAGCAGCTGCAGGGTTCCTGCAGCCAGAGCAGTTTCCCAGATGGAGGTCTCACCTTCCCTGTGCTGCGAGGTGTACCCCAGCTGGGGGGTCCTAGATGCTAGCCCTGGCCAGGATGGGGGGAGATGGGACTTCCTCATTCCTCGTGTACTGCCCTCTCATGGGGAGATCAGACCCCCTCTGGGTATTTCCCCTGGCTGCAGGAAACTCCACAGATGTGGAGAAGTGAGGGTGGCAATCCTGCAATCCCCCTACAACAGCTTTCCACCCACCACAACCTTCTTTTGGGTTCAGACCCACGGTTACAGCATTGTTTAAACATCTGAAACCATGAAATTGACTTTTTAAAATCCTATGACCACGAAAGTGGCCCGTGAATTAGGTATGGGACGACACAAAGGAACATATAGCCCAAGGTTACAAGTACAATTTTCCAGGAAAATTTTAGGCTATTATGCTTTGTGAGTTACATGTTTTGCCCAACTTATTTTGTATTTTAATGAACAACTCCCTTCCATACTACCACCATTCTTTTAATGAATATACGATTCTTGAATATTTTGGTGCTTTTTCTGATTTAGGACTATGCAAAAGGTTAGATCTAAAAAGTAACAGAGGTCCTGCATTACCACAAATATTTATAAACCTACCAGTTAAAAATCTGCAAAATTTTATTTATGTTTGTGTTTTCTTTAAAAACTAAATGATAGTATGTCATACTACCTTTAATATAAAAGACCTGCCTAGCTCATCATGTAACACAATTTACTAACACTGAGACAACTATCTACTTTGTAAATTACCAACTTACCCTGATACCAGCTGAAGAAATGCCATAGAAACAAGACTAAAATTCAGTGTCTACAAACAATTTTATTTTAGTGTAATCTAAAATAAAAACATACCATTTAGAAAATACCAAGAAAAATTTATGTACAAGAGTTGATGCTATTGCATTTGGATAAAGCTGGCAAGTTCTTGCTACTAACATAGCCCAGGAAACACCACCAAGGAAACCTAGTATATTGGAATAGATGTTGTGGCCTGTTGATGCAGGGGGGAAAAAGAAGAAGAGAGTTAGTCATCATCATCAGCGGTCACTGATAAGAATTTATTAAGTATCTGTATTTGGAGACTAAACTTACGTTTTGCCCACAGTTTGATAGCTCTCAGTGTTAACCTGAAGTTGTCAATGTTTGGTACTAGATGTAAAATTTCATCGGTTACCCTGCAACCTGGCCAACAGAAAGCACCTGTTACCTCTAAAGGTTAAAGATAATGAACCTGTCCCTCATCCCACTTTCAAATCTACCAAAGGTTAGTACAAGAAATTATCTTTCACACTTGTCTCACTTATGTTTTGAATGTGAAAAGGTTGTTTGTTTTTAATATATTTTCCATATGCTTTTTATTATGTTGCATAGCAGCATTTGGGGTAAAAAAGTTAATTGATATAAGAATAATGCAACATACAAAAATGGAAGTATCTGCATATCAGCAGTATACAAACAAAAATATGAAGAACAAAGATGTTACATGAAGACTTCTTATAACCAGGACCAGATTTTTATGCAATTCTATTGATACAGAATTTGACAAAATTGGGCTGCAGAATGTAAAACAATCATGTTGAAAAATTAAGGTAATGGCCCTCATGGTTGTCTCATCTTCCAAACATGAAACCCTGCAGTGAAGAGTTTGAAAATGAACAGCTTAAAACAACAGATTTGAGAGATATAAACTATACCATTAACTAAATGGGGTATCAATTCTGAAGTTTTCAGATAACAATTGTAACTTTAACTGCTTCACCAATTTTAGCAAAACTCCCCACTTAATGTATGGCGTCAACTATAGCTGTTAAACTCAGCTAGGTGCTGGGATCCAAGGCCAATAAAGTTGACTTTAATAGGAGAACAAGGAATACTGTTCTGATTGCATTTTTATTCCATATTTAACTTAATAAAAATGCCTATTTTTTCAATTTACTTAAAACAATCAGCAGTACCAATCTGCCACAAAAACTAGAGTACTCACTTTAGATTTTATGCCTGTATTGAGAGAAAAACATACACCCACCAGTACAGAGTTGCAGCATAGTTGCAATATTATATAAACAATGTAATTTTCATCTAAACTTAAGCATTTTGGTTGAACATATAAAAAATTTATTTCATACTCGGAAGTTACATCAACTATAAAAACTTGCTAAATTTATTGCAGATTTAAGAGGACCTGTCAAGTCATCCTGATATTAGATAGACCTCAAATTAGTAGCCTTTTGTCATTCCTAATTTGTCACTGAAGAGACTGCAATATATATACACCTCTATTTCATTAATAAGTAGCTAGTGCTCTAGGGGAAACCTTCACAACCAAACCAATTTGAAGATTTTACACTTCACTGTTTACAACATGATTTCACAAGGAGGAGTAAGAATTTGACCAAGAGAAAGAACAGCCAATTTTTCAAAATGCCATAACATAGTAATGGCTTGGACAAGTTACTTTAAATGCAGGCAGGCTGAGTAACCATGAGTTCACTTAAACTTTGCAACTCAGCTAGTGATCTGGCCCCCTTACTAGAAACTCTAAGGTGACTGAGAAACTGATACATAAAGTGATGTTAAAAAGCCAAGTTATATACATACCGTTAAGACTTCGTATGCATCTAATATCTAAATTTTTAAGTAGACTATCATCTCGAAGGTCCAAATCCTCAGGAATAGTTTGCAGCGCTAATCTTGCAAACAAAATATCAATCTAAAACACAAAAAACCCCAAAATTGACTTTTACACCTCCATTAAGTTACTTGGTCCATTATTTTATTCAACTTTACTACCAGAAAGAAAAAGCACTTATTCCCTGCAGGGTAACTAGTGTCTCTTCACAAACTAAATGGCCTAAACCTGAGTAGGTTTACCCCTAACAAATGTTAAATGTTTTCAGTATCTCCCCCAAAACAACTCTAGGATGCAAGAAATAACCCAGGTTAAGTAAACTAAGATTGAACAGGAAAACAAGTTTCAGTCAAATTTCTTTGCAAATACCATTGAACTGCAGAAAAATGAATAATCTGCCAGGCACCTAACTTGCTGAAGCATACATGTTCCTAATTAGGGCTGCTGATTTGCCATGGCTATATCTCCTGAAAGTAGCACTGTGTCTTTTAGCTTTTTTTTTTTTTTTTTTTAAATGGAAGAATCTAGAAGTAATTGTCACTTTAAAATCCCAGCAAACCATCAAATAAGTAATTGCTCCACACCTGTATCGTTCCTTTAAAAACAAATGAATTTGGTTCTCTATATACCCACTGTAGTGGCATACATATTAACTTATTTTAAACTATAAATTTTATTAAATGGTTTAAAAACAGTTTTTTAATTGTAAAAGTGATAGATTACTTCTTCACATTTTTATAACACTTTCATTAAGACATCAAAGTTTCTTTTTAAAAAAGGACTGACTTTTGCAGATTTGCCATACATTTCTCCCTTTTTTGCCACAACAAATATTGCTAATTGCAGCTTCCAGATGGCAACTAGAGTCACATGGGCAAACCACTGCAGGCACATACAATCCAAAGCAGAGTATACATATATACACCTCCTGAAGTGCTATATAGGACACAAATGTCATTCACTGATGTTTACAAGGCCACTAAGGAGCAAGAAAGTTCGCATTTCCAACCTCAGACTGGATGTGCCAACAAGGATTTAAATGTAGGGCAAAAGCTTCTCTCTCACACATGCACATTATGTTTAACCTGCCTAGACTGTGCCTTACATTTTTCCAGGCTGCCTGGCAATAAGCTTACCCTAGCCACTAAAGAGGTTCAGTCGCTAGAAGTATCACACATAGCCAGGAAGAAACAGAAGAGAAAGACAGATGCCCAGTGACATCTAAAAGCAGCTTCAAGACATCAACAAGTTCTGGACTTCAACAAGAACAAACTGAAAACAGGTAAAATAGATAAAGTAGACCTTAGTCCAGTGGTTCTCAACCACTGTGTTGCGACACAAAACTGTGTCGCTGCACAGCGGTGTGTCACAAGCTAAGCCTGCCCTGCCCCACTGAGCTGCCAGAGCAGGGAACCACAGACTGCAACACAACACAAGTAGACTGAATAACTCAGCAGGCTGCTCTGGTCACCTGCGTGCTGGGAGCTGGTGATAGGCAGGGAGCATGTTCCCACAGCCGTGGGATACCCCAGGTGAGTGTGGTGGTGAGGGGGGAATTGTGAGAGAGGACCAGGGGAAACTGTCAGCGGGGCAGCTGGGGGAAAGGGATAGTGAGGTTGGGGAAGGCGAGAGACACGGGATTCAGAGCTGCTGGGAGGTGGGGGGTCAGATGTGAGGTGGGGCTGGTGTGTCAGGCATAGTTGGGAAGGCTCCCAGCTGTGTCTTGACCTGAAAAGGTTGAGAACCCCTGCCTCAGTCTATCACACATAAACCGACAAGGAACATTTCCCATATATTATGAAGAACAGGCCTTAAAAACAAATTCTCAATATACCTGAGTTGAAATTTTAAAATTCTTCTCATCCCTAATGGTTGGAATTTCAGTGTACTGTGCTAAGAGTATCAGCTCTTAAAAGTATCTTCTTCTATTAAGCTGCACATTTTCCCTTCAATTAAATTAACTTCAAAATGCAGTTGCAAACTCAGCGTTGAAATTGACATGGAAGTTGAATTCCAATTTTTTTAAAAGATAAAGATTAAATGGATAACCTAATCCAATCAAAGATTTGACAAGAGATCTCTGGATAACGAAGAGAGTTTGTATCTTGGCAACAAAGGAGTTGATGGGTTGATAGATGGTCCAAGGGGAAAACACTTAAGTGAGTAAGCCACTCACTTCTGCTTTTTCAGTATGCTGAAAATACCTATCTAAAATGCAAATCTAGATATGTTACGCAAACTGTTACTACACACTATTTTCTCTGTTTTAATAAATCTTATCTTGATTATAGTTGCTTGCGTGTGACATTATCCATACAACATCATCCCCTAAGAACTAACAAGCCAGTAATATGCAAGGAATTTGTAAAGTAAAATCCTTTACCTTTCAGCACTAGGAAAAGAATCCGCTAAGAGCAATACAGCAGTGCACAGTTAATCCAGGAAGTTTATGGATTGTTGAAAACAACTTCCTGGGACAAGTGCTAAAGGAACCAAGTAGTTCTCCTCTTGATCTGCTGCTCACAAACAGGGAAGAATTGATAAGGAAAGTAGAAGTGAATAAAAAAACCTGGACAACAATGAACTTGAAATGGCCAAGTTGATGATCCTGACAAAAGAAAGGAGAATAGACCCTGGACTTCAGAAAAGCAGATTGTGACTCCCTCAGGACACTGATGGGCAGGATCCCAAGGAAGGCTAATATATGGGAGGAAAAGGAGTCCAGGAGAGCTGACTGTATTTTAAAGAAGCCTTACTTAGGGCAAAGGAACAAGCCATCCTAATGTGCAGAAAGAATAGCAAAGATGGCAGACGACCAGCTTGGCTTAACAGAGAAATCTTTGGTGAGCTTAAACTCAAAAAGGAAGCTTCCTAGAAGTGGAAGCTTGAATGACTAGGGAGGAGTATAAAAATATTGCTCAAACATGCAGGGATGAAACCAGGAAGGCCAAAGCACAAGTGGAGGTTCAGCTAGCAAGGGCCATTAAGGATAAAGGACGGGTTTCTAAAGATATG
Organism: Pelusios castaneus; assembly: GCA_007922175.1. Lineage (NCBI taxonomy): Eukaryota > Metazoa > Chordata > Testudines > Pelomedusidae > Pelusios > Pelusios castaneus. The sequence goes on from ML685803.1 coordinate 2,500,115, forward strand.
GTTAGCATAAAAAAGGTGGTCATGGAAAATGTGGGTCTTTTACTGAATGAAAGAGGCAATCTTAAAAAAAACCAAGGAGTCTGGTGGCACTTTCATGAGATAAATAAATTTGTTAGTCTTTCAAAATGCCACCAGACTTCTTGCTTGCTTTGCTGGACTAGACTAACACGGCTACCCCTTTGGAAAGAGGCATCCTAGTGACAGATGATGTGGAAAAGCAATTTTTTTTTTGCCTTGGTTTTCACAGACAAGGTCAGCTCCCAAACTACTGCATTAGATAGCACAAAATGGGAAGGAAGTGAGTAGCCCAAAGTGGTAGAGAGGGTTACTCACTGTGTGCAGTAACTAAGGTTCGAGGTGTGTCACCTTCAAGATGTGTCCCCTTGTGGGTGCTCCACTCCAGAAGTTGGCATATCCTTGATCGGAGATTTTACCAGGAGAGCCTGTCCAGTTTGGGCATGCATTGTCCACATCTCAGGGCACACTGGAGCCTTTTTTGGTACATGCAACCTGGGTCCCTCTGTCATAACGCTGTAATGTTTGACTCCAAAGCAAAGAATCTCAGTTACTGCACTAGGTAAGTCGTCATTTCCTTCTTCTTTTCCACCTTCCCCTTCTTCGAGTAGTGTCCCTGTGGGTGCTCCACTTTCAGATGACTATCAGGCAGTGTCCTTCAATAGGAGGAAGGAACTTAGGAATTGTTAGAATGAACAGAGGACAGGAGTGAGAGTCCTATGAATGCGTCCTGCCTAGATGTTTCAGGTAAAATAGAGGTAAGTGGATATTCTGGTTAAGATGGAATAATGATGTCACCTTAGAAAGGAATTTTGGGTGAGGTCACAGTGTCACCTTGTCTTTGTGGACTACCGTATAGGGAAGATGGACCATAAGTGCTCCAAGCTCGTTGACATGGTATGCCAATGTGATTGTCACTAAGAACATCACCTTCATGGACATGTGTTATAATGAATAGGTCACTGAAGGTTCAAATGGTGGCTTTATAATGGCCCAAAAGACCAAGATGCCACAATAATATGGGAGAGCATTGTCTGGATAGACGCTTTGTATACCAGTCATGAAGCATTATACAATTGGATGCGCAAATACTGTGGTATCATTAATTACATCATGGAATCAAGTTTCCAAGGGGTAGCCGTGTTAGTCTATTGCAGAAAAACAAACAAAAACCTGTGGCACTTTTACAGACTAACAGTTATTTATTGCATGAGCTTTCATGGGAGAAAATCCCACTTCATCAAAGGCTGCAAGAGGCATTTAAGTTAATTGATGAACCTGATTCTCTGATTTCCTGGAGACAGTCTAATATGGGGCGAATTGATGCGGTTAGCTTGTTAATATGTCTATGCAGACACCATAAGGAGAATCGGTGCCATTTCTAGAGAGTAACCTAGAAAAATTTGGTGATGGGCCCAACTTGATGAGAGGTTCAACAATGAGAAGTGTAGAGTCCTGCATTTAGAATACTATGCACTGCTACAGAATGGCTAAGCAGCAGTTCTGCAGAAAAAGACCTGGGGGTTACAGAGGACAAGAAGCTGAATATGAGTGAAGAGTGTCCCCTTATTCCTAAGAAGACTAACAGCATATTTGGCTGCTTTAGAAGAAGCACTGACAGCAGTTCGAGGGAAGTGATTATTCCCCTCTATTCGGCACTGGAAAGGCCACATCTGGAGTACTGTGTCCTGTTTTGGGCCACCAACCACAGAAAAGATGTGGAGAAATTGGACAAAGCCCAGCGGAAGGCAACAAAAATGACTGTGGGCTAGGGCACAGGATCTGTGAGGAGAGGCTGAGGGAACTGAATTTTTGTTAAAGGTGGGCTGGCCGGTATAGCATGTACAGTGGTCACCCAACCTTTAGCAAACAAATGCATTCACAGTGCTTAAAATGCCTTGTACAAGAAGTCTGACCAATCTGAATTACTTCTGTACTTGTTTTGTCCCTTTTAGTGTGTTGATTTTAAGGTCGTCTGTTCTAAAAAAATTGTTTATATATTATATATATTTGGCTGACTGCAGACAAAAAGTACTCTATTAGTACCAATACTTGCAATGGTCAAACAGCAGCCGTGTGTGATCAGTAGTTCACATGAAGTGAACAACTCTCAGCTTGATATAAAACTCTTTAATAGGAATTACACACATGACATGCAACCTTAGAATGTTAATGTTTTGATTATGATTGTAGTAAAACAAGACTGATAAAGCAAGCCGGCTAAACCTTACCTCTATCCCATCAAAACACAGTTTGATAACTGGGACAAACGCCTCTTCAACAGCCTGAAAAGAAAATTCGGTTTTATTTTCAAACATGGAAAAGAACATCCACAAATAGCTTTCTGGCAAATCTAAATTACTGTAACATTAGAATCTATATTGATATTTCCCCCTTTTCAGGCTCAAAATTATTGGAATAAAAAGAACTAACAAAACTTATCACAGATGAATTAGAGGTTATAGTTTTATTAGATACATTATGGCTATTTTCATTTTGTGTCAACTAAAACTGTGGTCTGAATCTTGTGGGATTTGACTGCAGCCTTTTATTTTTCCCTATTAATAGTTGTAAAACACTTTTGCTTTACCTCTTTATTCTGTTCACTAGTTTTACATAATCATTTGGGTTGTAACAATTCTTTGTTAGAGGACCAACATACCCTTAAGTCTTTTACTTCTTCCTGTAGTTTCAGTTTTTCATAAAATGAGGTGAAGAAGTCACTTCTGTCAACATGCCTTGGTGCAACACATAATGCATCAATATCAGCTCCTAAAACACATGTTCATAAACACCATGAGCCTGCAGGCATGTTATACAAATACAGAGAATACCAGCAATAGCCAACAACATAACACTAGCAACGAAGGAAAATGCAAGTGATTCTTCAGACAGCTAAAGCTTAAGTACAAGATATTTCAAGCTATGCTCTAGAAGTAAGTATTAATGTGTCTTCACAACCATTGGAAACACCCACATATATATCTTTGGGCGAGAGAAGTTTAAGAGTTTTCAGTAACTGTACATTAAAGCTATGAGAATCCAGATACACCCAATTTCTCAGACAAAAAAATTATATGCATGCATATTTCTGTGACTTCAGCCCTTCTATTTCCCAGACCTTGAACAGAAAGGGTTCCAAGCATCTTACTTGGAACTTACTCTTTCCACTTCAGGCATCAAATGAAATTATATACGCACCAACCTTGATAGCCTCATGGTACTTCAAAACAACTTTTATAATGTTTACATATAATAATTTATAAATACTTCATTAGGTCAGATACATAATTTTTTCCATAATAAACAAAAGGAAATTTTACCTTTTGTGTGCACCCCTAGTCGGTAGGATCCAAATGTAAAAATTTTTCCTCCAACATTTTCTATTACGGATTGTGGAAGATTCTAATGGAGGAAATACATTACTTGTTATTGCATAAGCAAAATATTTTCAGATAATGAACAACTGTTACGAAAGAAAATACTACAATGCAAACAAAATTCATTAAGAAAATAGATGTGAATTGCATAAAGTCTATTCCTTTTATGATGGTGTATTTATTTAAAATGAGAACAAACTAATAGCCAGTTACCAATGCTAGACAACCATAATGGACTTTGCTGAAAGACAGTAGGAAAAATATGATACTCAGGAACTATATATATGATGTGAGAAATATACTTATAAATTACAGTGCTATAAATTCGATGACACTAGTTCTAACCATTCTTTTACTTCGGGATCATCAGTTTAGGACTGTTTATGGACGTGGAGTGTTTTGCTAAGCTTGGTGAAATAATGTATTTTAAAACAGAGAGATGAAGAGTTTATTCTATAAGAACTTTGGTGTATCTGATCTAGTGTGCATGAAACCATTAATTATGTTTACAATATTATACAGCTTATTTCCTTCAACTGTGATCTGCTTCTAAGAAACTTACTAAATACAAATGTATCCAAGGCAAAATAATCAAGATGGGCAAGTATAACATCTGAAACTACCACTTGCAGATCTTAATTTTACATTCATTTTTCACTTTTATGTTAAGGATTTCCTCTTCTGCTTATGTTTGAGTAGACAGTCTCAGAAGGAAAACCAAACACACAGAAAAAACAATGTAATCACTACGTTGAAAAAAGGCTTTCACTTATAGTAATTTTTGGTCTTAAATACATTAAGTAAAATTAACACACATCATCTTCAAGTTCATGTACCTCGGAACTAGAAAATGTGGTGCTTAAAAAAATATGGCCTGAGAATTTTCAAGAACATTTCAGATAAAACCTTAAAGAAAAGAAACTAAGAATGAAAATAGTAATTACATGCCAATGCTTAACAAGTTCGGAAGAGTTAAACTTAATAGAAAAATCAGATCTTACATTTTGCATTTCCTGTCAGCGCAGCCCAGTAAAGAAACCGCGGTTAAGGGAGGATAAGTCAGTCGATAGCAAATATGCAATCTACATACTTGAGAATGTGCATCTCCTGTTAGCCCTGCGCTGCAGCACAGACCAGGCCAAAATGCTGACAGTTTCAGGCATAAAGTAACATTCTGACAAAAACTCATTTTTAATAAATTTCAATCTTGCGTGAGTAGATGCTTAATAGCTCCTCCCTCCAAATGAAAATTAAACAGCAGCTGAATATAAATCTCTCAACATCCATTAATACAGACATGCAAGACTGAAATGTCTTATCTGTAGTGGTTATTAGAAGTGAAATCAAGAACACCCATAAAGAATTACGTTTATTATTTTCTAATGAGCTAAGACAACAGATTAAGTGAAATACATCTCTTGAACTGGGAATACATGCTGAATTATCTTGTATTCAAGAAATTTTAATACAAGTAAAATATATCCATACCTTGATTTCACTGATTTCCTGTATCCATTCCTTTACCAGATTATTTAACTTGCCCAAAATTAAAATCCTGTTGATACATCAGAATTCACAAGTAAAATTATAGCCAAGTAATGAGCTTTACTAACATTTTGATCACCATTAAATGAAAAAGTTAAACAGGATATATCACAAATCTAACAGCAAATCTTAGTTGTTTTAATACACCTAGTGAAACAAAGTCAGTTTGAAAATACTTCCACCATTTTTCTTACTCTAGCTGAGTAAATAAATATGTTATCTGAGCCTATAAAGGCTCTTGTGGATACAGATATGCATGACCTGTACCCACATTCCTAAGTGTGTGTATCCCAAAGATGTTAAGTTTCTATAACTTCCTCAAGTTCATGTTTCCTGCAGTAATAAACAGTAGAAAAACAAGTTTCAGAAAGTTTTAACAGGAAATGTGTAGAGGAAGTAATCTTAGAAGAGGGAATACACAAACTAATACACTCAAATGCAAGGACTAGCCTTAATTTTAAAAAATTGTTAGCACACTGTATTCAGAGGGATTTCTCATTGATTCCTACTGTTAAGAAACAGTCCAGCTTTTTTCAATGTTTTAAGTAGCTTGTTAATTTTGAAAACTAAATTTAAACATTTTTTACATTTCATTAAAATACTCTTTAAAAATTAACATCAGAAGGCAAAATATTGCAGAATTTACTCACCTGCGCTGCAATTCCTCCTCTTCTTCAAAAACACCAAAGGGCTTTAGGGTTTCAATTAATTTCTGGGTAAGCATACAGTCAGTCTCCTTGGGGGCTGCCAAACTGATAGGTGAGGTAATGCCATAATGCTTCTGTAGCTGCTGTGTTTGTTGTGATCCCTGGGTTGTAACTGGACTAAAAGATAATTAGATAAAAATTACTGTCTGAAACATGACAACTATTTTCTTTCATCACAGAATAACCAACACAAAAACAAATCAACGAGGAATAAAAAAAGAACAAATCTGTTATTCGCGGCCATTACTCCTCATAGCCAAATTAAATTGTGATTTTAAAGTGAGTTTATGTAAAGATTTTAATCCAACACTTGACCAAGCAATAGTTGTCACTGTGAAAAGTTACTCTAAAAGTACTCAGATCTGCTCCCGAAAGACTTTAAAGTACTTTTGAAATCTACATAAGCTACCTATGTACATGTCCACCAGTATAATTATACTTATTTTTAAACTATTCTAATTAAACTGGTATAATATTTGGGCATGGACAGGGCAGCAATGATGTTAAAAATGCAAGAAATTTGTCATGAGCAACAGTTTTAAGATAAGCAAATATGAACTAATGTGCTCATCTATGTACTTAAGAAGCAGAGAAAAAAGTTCAACTTCACAACAATGTTACAGAACGAAAATCAAGAATCCATTAATTAAATTTGAGCTGATTTATATAAAAGTTAAGATTTAAAAAAAAAAAAAAAAAAAAAAAAAAACCACAATACAGAAGTTGTTTGGCAACCTATAAAGAAACCCTTCCACTACATAACCATCCTTGACTGCAGGATGTTCCTGATGTTTCTTATAAACAATCATTCAGATGAAAAATCAGTGAATAGAATTAACCATTTAGGCCAAAAACTGTCATCTCTAAACCACAGAACAATGAGTAGTGAAAAGATATGACTAAAAGTCTATGTTCAGGAATATATGAGCAAGACAAATGAACAGTTCAACAGCAGATTTCCAGGATTCTTATTTAGTAGCCACAAGTGGACAGACTACAAGAGGTCTACATTAATATTTTTGTTCCATTAAGTTTCTCTGCATATGATTAATTTGGGCTTATATTACAGCATAAGTGACTGCATCCACAAAGCTAAGTTACAATGTATTTTCCTTTACAGTTCATCCCTCCTTTTCCAATTGTTCATAATTTGAGAAATGAACATTTGCACTGAAAGTTTTCCATGCTTCATTTCAATGCAAGTTAATTTTAAACCAGTAAGCTAAATGCTTGAGAAATACTTTTACACAGGTTCTCAAGGGGTAGCTGTGTTAGTCTAGTTCAGCAAAACAAATGATGAGTCTGGTGGCACTTTTAAAGACTAACAAATTTGTTTATTGCATGAGCTAACCTGCATTTATTTTGCTCCCATTCTGAAAGTTCCCCATCTTCAAGTGTCTGATGAAGTGGGATTTTCTCCCATGAAAGCTCATGCGATAAATAAATGTGTTAGTCTCTCAAAGTGCCACCAGACTCATTATTTGTTTTGTAATACAGGTAGAACTTAGTTTCATCAAATGTTTTACACATGCAACACCAAAGGCTGTAGAAGTTTGATCAAAATTGATTTGTATAGACTTTATTGAAACCCACAAAAAAAAGCCTCACTTGAAAGAAAATGTTTGTGGCTTTGAACTTATGAACACTGGAAGTTTATTCACATGCACATATAGTAAGATTTTCAAGTAGGACTCTGCTCCATCTACAGCTTCAAACAGAGATCCTCAATCCACTATGCACAATTGTACAACCAGCCATAATATTTTGTTGCCAATTATGTATCCCTTTTGTGATCACACTCCAAAATAATTTGCAACTACAATTTCTAATTTTTCATATATCTAAAATATAAAGTAACAATTTAAAAATTGCTAAATCTTGATAGATAGGTTGGGAGATAAGAACAAAGGAGAACAAACAATAGTACATGCAGGGGAAAGGGAAGCTCGAAGAACTGTATTAGGTACTAGATACAGTAGCAGGAAGAAAGCCAGTGTGTCTGCTTGGTGTGGGTGCTGTCAGCAGAGAACCTCCACAGATAAAAGCCCTCTCTTAAATCAGCTTCTGTACCAAGTGATTGGAAGATAGTTAATGCAACACCAATTCTAGAAAAAAAAATGATCCAGAGGCCATCCTAGCAGTTTCAGGCTAGTAAATCTAGCTTAAGTACCAGGCAAATTAGTTGAAACTACAGTCAAGAACAGAATTATAAGATGCCTATAGGAACAGGATACTTTGGAGAAGAGTGAACAAAGCTTTTATAAAGGGAAATTATGCCTCACCAATCTATTATAATTTTGTGAGCGGGTCAACAAGCACGAGGACAAGATTGATCCAGCTGACAGAGCATACATGAACTTTCTGAAAGCCTTCGACAAGGTTCCATGCCAAAAGCACTAAAGCAAAGTAATGGGTCACAGGGTAAGAGGGAAAGTCCTCGCATGGATCAATAACTGAGTAAAAGATGGGAATAAATGGTCAGTTTTCACAATGGAAAGCAAAAAATAGTACGGTCTCCCAAGGATCTGTACTGGAACTACTGCCGTTCAACATATTCATAAATGACCTGGAAAGAGGGGATACATAGCAAGGTAGTGAAATTTGCAAACAATACAAAATTAGTCAAAGTATTTAAGCCCAAAGCTGACTGAGAAGAGTTACAAGTGATCTCACAAAACTGGGTGATCAGGCAATAAAAAAATCATAGATGAAATTCAGTTTTGATAAGTGCAAAGAAATGCAAATAGGAAAATATAAGCCCAACTAGACATACAAAATAATGGGGTCTACATTGTTACTATTCAAGAAAGATCTTGGAGTCTTCATAAATAGTTGTCTGCGAACAGCTATGCAATGTCCAGCAGCAATTCCAACAACAAAAAACCTAACAATGTTAGAAACCATTAGGCAAGGAGTACCATATGAAAAGATTGAAAGATGGACTGTTCATCTTGGAAAAAAGAGGATGAAGGGGAGGATGAGCTACAAGTCTATAAAATCATGAATGTGTAGAGTGTTATTACTCTAACAACACAAGAATCGGGAGTCTCACACTGAAATTAATAGGCTGCAGAATTAATGCTAACAATGTATGTACTACTTTATATAATACAGTCAATTTGTGGATCTTGCTGCCAGGAAATGAGATGAAGACCAAAAATGTAAAGGGTTCAAAAAAGAATTAAATAAGTTCATAGAGGATAAGTGCATCAGTGGCTATTAGCCAAGATAGAGAGACAGCCCATGTTCTAGGTGTCCCTAAACCACTAAACTGCCAGAAGTTTGGAGTGGAGGACGGGATAGATCACTCCATAATTGCCCTGTTCTGTTCATCCCCTCTGAAGCACATGGCACTGGCTACTGTCAGAAGACAGAATATTGACTAGATGTTGTCTTAGTGCTGGCAGGGGACCCATGGTTGTTGGTCTTCAGAAGACTGGCTGCCGCATCCCTGCTTCTCAGACCCCTGTTCCCTCTTTTCTAATAGGCTGAGACCAGTACACGAGGCACATACCTTAAGCCTCTACCATGCCAGTAAAGAACTCTCTGTAAATGGCATGTGATTTGCGAAAGCTGGTGAAGTTTTGCTGGTAATTAGATTTACTGCTCGCCCGTACCCCAGCTGCTGTTTTTTTCTACAAAATAAAACTAATCTCGGTGGTGTAGAGCTGGGGGTGGGATGTGTTAAGCAACAAAAGTTTTAGTGTGGGCACTGCCCTTCGTTATATTTCTGTAAATGGCCTCCAGATGTATCCCATAATGCCCATCATGACTACTTGGGTCAGCAGTCTGAATTTCACTGCTCTATAACTATTTGCCCCTCCCATTTCAAAGCCTCAGATGTTTTGCTAATCATGGAGAGTAAACACATAGCTCCCCCAAATAGCAAATGCAATCCTGGTTACACTACAGGGGAGGGGTGAAACACTCATGATGTGCCCTGAACTACTTAGATAAACAAATATTTATGCCGGTTGGAGTTTAGGCTCTTCCATATATTCGTTACCATTTTACAAGCCACTTGGAGCACTTGTGTTAAGTCTCTTTATGAGAAACAAATGGTACAAAGCAAGGTAAATTAGTGCAGGCAAAGCCTGGGACAGCTAGCAAGAGATGAAATTCATTTAAGGGAAATAAATGTAGCTAGTGTGAAATAATTAAGTGGTATTTAAACATACCTAAAAGAAAACAACTCTAGAATTTAAGGCTTGGTCTACATTAGAAAATTATCCTGTTCTAATTACATTGCTCAAGGGAATGAAAAAAATCACACCCCTGACCAGCAGAGTTAAACCTACCTAATTCCCATTTCTTTCACTGACCTAGGTACTGTGGTCCCACATGACAAACCCAGGCTAAGGCCTTGTCTACACTTGAAAAGTAAGTTGACCCAACAGAGGTCAACTTACAGCAATGTCCATACTGCTCTCCTTAAGTTGATGGAGTGCGTCCTCAACAACAGCACTCGCACCAACTTAAAAGGGCAGTGTGGGGAGCCAAGAGCCCTGTCTATCGGCTCCCTCACAGGCAGCTGAGCTGCCTCCTGGGCTTCCTGTGTGCATTGCCTACTGCTCCCCATTCCTGCCAAGGAAAGCAGCCTGGAGTTTCTCCCCTCTTTGTTCCCTACTCTCTGCTGGAACCTGGCATGCTTGTGAATTTTACAGTTTAGCTGTGAAACTGACAAAACAGCCATGGCTCCCAGCTGGTTTCTTGCTGCTCCCAGCCCAGAGCAAGAAACAGCAGCCTTGACAGAAACAAAGTGTTAGGGCTGAAGCCATACACACGGTATTTTTCACAGCCCTGAGCAAAAAAATTTTTGCAGATAAAAGTGCTAGCATAGACATGGTCTAAAACACCCTTTTCCCATCGCTCAATTTTCACTATTAACTGTGATGTCATATCACTAGTGCTAGTCATTGTAAAGTATTTCAAGCTATACAAAGGTATGCCTACTAAGTTTTTTTTTTAAAAAGTCATCTACTTTGTTCCCTTATGCTAATGCTTTAAATTTGGTCTCTACTAAGAGATGTCAGTCAATAACACGCTCAGTTTTGGTTTTTTTTTTTTTTTTTTTTTTTTTTTTTTTTTTTTTTTTTTTTTTTTACAGTTACAGCACAAAACAATTTTGGACCTAATTTGAATGTCTGAAGACAGCAAGTTTAAAAAGTCATTCAGTTTACAGCCTGGACTACTGTGGTTTATACTACACAGCTTCCAGGATCAGTTCTATATTTATTATTTTCCAGTGTATTAAACAACATGCAAATAGGCTTAAGGCTTCATTTTAACCATTACAGTATGTGCATCCATAGAAATGCACTTACTCTGAAAAGGATTTGGGCTCATGGAACTTCTATATAAATCAAACATATTGGGCATATTACCTACTTTGTAATCTTCACTATTTTCGCACAACTGAAAAACTAAAACCTTATCAAATGAAACAAGATATAAGCACCATATACTTGGTCTACCCTCAGTGCAGGGAACTGGACCTGAGAACCTGTCAAGGTACCTTCAAGCCATATATTTCTATGACTCTATGAATAAATCCAGCCATTGAACTTCACTCCAGCACTCCAAAATCATGAGGTTAAACCTTTAGCACAATGACTCAAAATGGCTGCACCCAGAAATTTCCATTTGTTACAACAAAATGTTTCTTTAGGCCTGTTTCTTCACGCAGTTAGTGCACCCTCCCATTGGTACTGTTTTCATTCATTGTGTTGCATGTATGAGTAAATTTGTAATCTCTCTGGGTCCTTTTCTTAGGACTAGTTCAATGGTTTTCTAACCATACGTCGGGACCCAGTCCTGGATCACAGACCCTATAGTACTAGGTCGCGGCGCCCACTGACGCCGCTGCCAAAAGACTGGAATACATTGCTCAAAGATGTAGTAGTTGGGTCACAGACAAATGATTTTTTTCAACTGGGTCCCGAAAAAAGAGTTTGAAAACCACTGGGATAGCCTACACTAAAAAATGCATCAGATAACTGTGCCACTATGAGAGCACTTGTGTAGCCACATTCTGTCAACAGAAGAAAGCACTCTTGCCGACATAATAAAACCACCTAAACTAGTGATAGGAGTGGCATAGCACTGTCCATACAAATGCTTATGCTGGCAAAACTTGTTGCTCGAAGGGAAGGGGGGGGGTGTTCCCCCCCCCACCCATGAGTGACGCACGTTTTGTAGAGAAAGTGATGGTGTAGACAAAGCCTTATTTTATTCTTGTGAAGTACCTTCCATTTACAGTACTACATAAGTAAAAATGATCCTTTTTATAACGAGTACACTGCTTCCTATATAACATTCAAACATACACAAAGCAGTTCAGATGACTAAAAGCAAATACTATAAAAATACCAAAAAACAGAAATCCACAAATTCATGGTCAGCATCATAGAACCATAGGGATGGAAGGGACCTCACAAGGTCATCTAGTCCAACCCCCCTGCTAAAAAGCAGAACCACTCCCACTAAATCACCCCAGCCAGGGTTTTGTCTAACCCGGCTTTAAATATCTCCACAGATGGAGATTCTACCACCTCCCTAGGTAACCCATTCCAATACTTCACCACCCTCCTCGTGAGAAAGTTTTTCCTAAGGTCCAACCTTGACCTCCCCAGCTGTAATTTGAAACCACTGCTCCTTGTTCTGTCCTCTGTTACCCTCGAGAACAGCCTAGCTCCCTCCTCTTTGGAGCACCCCGTCAAGTAGTTGAAGGTTGCTATCAAATCTCCCCTCAGTCTTCTCTTCTGTAGACTAAATAAGCCTAGTTCCTTCAGTCTCTCCTCATAAGTCATGTGCCCCAGCCCCCTAAGCATTTTTGTTGCCCTCCGCTGGACCTTCTAATTTGTCCACATCCTTTCTGTAGTGGGGAGCCCAAAACTGGACACGTTAGACATGTTAGATAATAGTTAAAATATCCCTCTATCATTACTCAAAGAAAATACCATGATTAGTTAACATTTCCTCATAATTTATGTATTTAATGCCTTATTCAAAATTCCAGTTAACTAAAAAGTGTGATATTCTTGTTAGGTGTGAAATTTCAGGACTCTACCTATTGGTTTTTCATGAAGATGGTTTCAAAAAAGAAGAGTTTAAAAATCTTGGAAGTGTTTTTAAAAAGCCACATTCATTTCTTAACTCAAAAAGGCTAGTTTGTCATTTTAAAATATTTAATAAATCTTGCTGCAGTCTTGACCATGGAGCTGCTATCTGTGACTCCATAATTATAACAGAGCACCACCTCTGCTACAGTTATAGTTCAGCATTACTTTCTGTTTAAAGGTGGATTATTCATGGTGCCTTAAAATGAACACACTGATGCAGATTGTCTGGAAATTTGCTGTCTCATGGGAGTAGTGAGTAGGGCTAGGGATCTGAAAGTCAGGTCTTCTAACACAGCCTCCATGGGGGTGAGGGGGCACCCCAGCATTTTACAAAATTATGCCTTTTTCTTTGGGTGGAGCCCTGGGGTCATATCACCTGTTTGATCCTCCCCCAAAAGAACCCAGACAAAACTAACTTGACTGAAGCAAGAGGGTTCACAGGCAATCCACTGTCATAGTAACTGGGTGACTCAAGGGGATATGCTGTGGCCACTGAACCTGAGCTGCCCACAGACACTGTGAGCTACCCTTCACAGCTTGCAAAAAGTATTGTCCAGTGCACATTCCCTGCTTTCTGCCTACATTCAGCAGAGGCTAGTTTTGAAAGTTTAACCAGAAATTTTAGTCTCAAGGCAAAAGAGAAAATTTTTTCCAGGGCTCTAAAAATCCCAGATTTTACCTAAGTGGTGCCAAGGAAATTAGCATTAGTTTTGTCAACAAAACTTCCTAATGAAGACTAGGCCTAAGCCCTGGAAACTGCTGTTACACGTATCATCAAATTATTGACCATCCCCTTGAAAAGATATGTACCCCTTACTGATATGGATTTTAAAAATTCAATGCTGACATGAAGCACACTTCATCTCTCAAAATATATATGCACTTCCCTTCTCAACACAGGGACAAGCTCTGCCAGGATGCTTCAACTTATCCCTCCCGCAATCAATACAGCTTTATCTAACATAGTTGCAATGTATGCATACACATTCTGAAATTCAAACCTGTGGAATATAACACAACAGCAACACATTTTTGAGTCTTTCTTCATATTTACTTATTAAAATTTATGGATCTACAAAGTGCAACGGGGCTACCAGATCATCTAGCCTGTCTGTGTATGACACAAGCCAGAGATCTAATATAGTGACTCCTGTACTGAGCCAAATAATGGGATTAACTAAAGCATCTTCCAGTAAAATATCCAATGTTGATTTGATGACACCAAGAAATAGAATGTACCACTTCCCTTGGTGGTTTGCTAACTTTTTCATCACCTTTACTGAACAATTCCCACTAGCTTTAACAACTCCTGCTTCTCCCAGAAGCTCGTAATCAGAATTAAGGTTGCATGGGGGAAGAGAGAGTATGGACCTTAACTCTTCATGTTCTAATTTTCAGTTTAAGTTAAGATGGGCAATCTTAACTCCGCCTTAATAAATACCCTGACACTTGATTAAAGATCAGACTCATTCCAAGGTTCCACATTGCATTACTGCTAAGAAAAATTTTATAACCTTTAAGTGACAAAATATATCTTATAAACCTCTAGGGAACTCTGTGTGTCTCATCAAACCAAAATGAGACACTGTCTAAAGGTATGTCTACACTAGAAACACAAGTCGAACTATATTAGTAAATACTGCAGAGGTTCATATCCACACTATCCTCTTTAGGTCAGTGCTGCATGACCTCACCAATAGTGCTTGCACAGACCTAAGATGGGCAGCGTGGGGAGCTGAGAGGTCTCCCCAATCCCAGATCCCAGCTGGGAGCGTGGTCCAAAGCCATCCAGCTCTCCAGTGAAGTGGGGGGCAGATAAGCTCTGGGAGCATAGGACAGAAGCTGTGAAATTGACAAGACAGCCAACCGCCCATGTAAGGGACGTGTGTCACCCTAACTACACCAATACACGTCTTATGCCTCTCGTGGAGGTGCAGTCACTATGTCTGTGTAACAGGGCACTTACATCAGCATGAAGAAGGCTTTAGTGTAGACTGTGACAATCACATCGACATAAGCTGCCTTATATTGACCTAACTGTGTAGCGTAGACATGCCCTAAGCTACTATGATACTATCACTGACTTGGTGTCTGCATACAAAGGGCAGAGCACTGCAGAATCCTTTCTTTCTGTTTGATAGATGGTGATAGCTAGAAGAATCAAGGTGAGTGGGATTTCTACAAGTCCAATTCAAATTGGACTATGCAGCATTAGCAAGAGGGATATTGTGATGGTACTGTGCTTCACATTCACAAGACTATCTTTGGAACGGTAAAGATGAGACACTTGACTAAAAATACTACATTCTTCAGAATGCTATTTTCCCTAAGAACATTTCCTGCTTGTCACAGTTAAGTGGAATTTTCAAATTCTATGAAACATTAACATATTAAAAAATCACTACAGAATGGATTGAAATTGATATATTAGGAAGGGAAAAAAGAGGAAAACAATTCTTCCACAATGGGGAGGAGGGGGAAATGACATTTCTAGTGCAATTTCTCCACATTGTGCTTATGGTATAACCCTCAGTATAGAAACTAGGAAGAGAAAAAATTATAAGTTGTTTTTAAAATTGTATTCTTGATGAGGAATAAAGCCTGCTCATTAGTATAAGACACTGAAACAAAAACAATTATGTAAAGACAAAACTGAGTTGTAAATATATTCTCTCCAACAGTATCATTCATAAAAACCTGATTTCAGCCCATTCACAAGTGCAAAATTCTTCCATTACCAATCAGTACAAACAAGTTTGAATGTAGGGCTCGACAAAACTGCTGCTCAAATAGGTACCCAGCTTCAAACTAAAAAAGCACCTAGCTTGGATGCCCCCTGCAGCCAAAAAATCACCACCATCACTTCCGGTGAGGGTGCAGGGCCCCCTGCTGCCAAATTCCCACCAAATTCCCTGAGTGCTGGCAATTCTATTTTTAGGCGCATGGGGCTGCTCCGCCGGTGCAGTTCCACAGTGGACCGACACGCCGTGCTACAAATCCCAGGTGCCATGGCAACCTGGCGCCTGAGGTTCGTTGCGTCCTGTTTGAATGCAACCTCAACTTGCTTTTATCATAACAAGCTGCTGATTTAGAAACAAAACCAAAAAGAGAACTACACTTTTTTGTACCTGATTGATGATTAGTAATGATGAAGTTTTAGGTAGTTGGATAGAATAGTGACCGGCCTGGCATAAAAACTTAGATTCTGGAAACATGAAATGGAGGATACCCTGAACCTTATTTATTAAGGTATAAGTAACTTAACAATTCATCAGGTGAATTCTGATGCAAACAAAGCCCATGCACTGCCCTCAGCCCAGGATAAAGCTCCTCCTGACAGCAAGACATACATGTGGACAGTATATATTTGCATGTTTAAAGCACTCACAGCAGCTCTGCGTGACCAGATAGATGTCCCAATGTATTTTTCTGTTATTTTATCTGCTTTGAGTGATTTTATCTTGCAAAATAATTTTTTTTTAAAGCACAAAAATCAGTTGTAAACATTCATAGGCCAACTTATATTAAAAGTGAAAATTCTACAAATCCAGTTTAGTAGCCTTATTTTTATTCCATTCATTCTTTCTATTTCTCAGTACTGAATGAAAATGAGATCAACACTAAACCCAGAGATTGCACTAATTTAGAAGCATTTTTATATTGTAATTTCTCTGTGTAGGCCTGCCTTAAGAGAAGCGTGTCTCCACTTCAGTCCATTTTGGGTTCTTACCCCTCAGCAATGTTTCCATTTCAGACAATCCAGAGGAATGCATGTTTGTAAATAATACATCATAACTTTTTTAATTGTGGAAACATCTATTAGTTTTCAGTTTAACAAAAGTTCTCTTAACAAAATTTAAGTTGAATGCATTCCTTTAAACAGCTTTCACCTTCCACCCCAGAAAATTGTTACAAAAGTGATGGATTTAAGTGACAGTCATATATCCCATAAACACTATATAACTTCTACCTAATAGTATTAAAAACAGAAACCCCATCTCTATTGGTGCTTGAGAATGCCATAATCATAAAAATAAAGAAATCCCTTATGTGTCAGACCATTAACATTCTTTATTTTGAGTTTGTTTACTGAATTTCTTTTCTTTTTAAAAAAAATTATATACTTTTATATGCTCTTAATCTACAGTGTGATAACTCTCTGGAGGAGGCAAAGTCATGTGTCTGGATACAAAGAGCTTCCCCTCATGGATGCAAAATCCTGACTGGGGCCTCAAGGCACTAACTTACAAAACTAAACAAAAATCACAGAATCACAGAAGAGGTCAGAACATGTAGAGAGAGAGTGAGAAAGGCAAAAAGTCAAGCTGAGCTGGACCTTGTGAAGGGATTGAAACCAATAGTAAAAGGTTCTTTAGCCATATAAATAGGATAAAAACAAAGGAAGAAGTGGGACCGTTAAAAACTGAGGATGGGGTGGAGGTCAAGGATAATCTAGGCATGGCTGAATGTCTAAATAAGTACTTTGCATCTGTTTTCAATGAGAGTGAAGTTGAGCTGGGGGATGGAGGTAGGGAAGCTAATGGGAATGAGGTCATGAATGTGGAAATTACCATACCCGAAGTAGAAGCCAAACTTGAGCTGCTGGATGCGACTAAATCAGGGGGCCTGGACAATCTCCATCCGAGGCCACTAAAGGAACTGGCTCATGAAATTGCCAGCCCTTTAATGAGGATTTTTAATGAATCTGTAAACTTGGGGGCTGTACAATATGACTGGAGAATCGCTAATATAGTTCCTATTTTCAAGAAAGGGAATAAAAATGACCCAGGTAACTACAGGCCTGTTATTTGACCTCGGTAGTATGCAAGGTCTTGGAGAAAATTTTGAAGGAGAAAGTACTTAAGGCTATCGAGGATAACGGTAACTGTGATAAAATACAACACAGCTTTACAAAAGGGAGATCGTGCCAGACCAATTTGATCTCCTTTTTTGAAAGGATAACAGATTTTTTAGATAAAGGGAATACAGTGGACCTAATTTACTTAGATTTCAGCAAGGCATTTGATATAGTTCCACATAGGGAGTTATTAGTTAAGATACAGAAGATGGGGATTAATATGAATATAGTAAGGTGGATAAGGAACTAGTTAAGAGGGAGACTACAGCGGGTCATACTGAACGGTGAACTGTCAAGCTGGAGGGAGGTTACCAGTGTAGTCCCTCAGGGATCTGTCTTGGGACCGATCTTGTTCAACCTTTTTGTTACTGACCTTGGCACAAAAAGCAGGAATGTGCTAATAAAGTTTGCAGATGACACCAAGTTGGGAGGTATTGCCAATACAGAGAAGGATCGGGATACCATACAGAAAGATCTGGATGACCTTGTAAACTGGAGTATCAGGAATAGGATGAAATTTAATAATGGGAAGTGCAAGGTCATGCATTTAGGGACAAACAACAAGCATTTTTCCTATAAGTTGGGGACGCATCAGTTGGAACGGACTGAGGAGGAGAAGGATCTGGAAGTACTGGTTGATCATAGGATGACTATGAGCTGCCAATGTGATGTGGCTGTGAAAAAAGCTAATGCAGTTCTAGGATGTATCAGGAGAGGCATTTCAAGTAGAGACAGGGAGGTGTTAGTGCCATTGCACAAGGCACTGGTGAGACCCCATCTGGAATATTGTGTGCAGTTCTGGTCCCTGATGTTTAAAAATGATGAATTCTAATTGGAACAGGTGCAGAGAAGGGCTACAAGGATGGCCGGTGGAGTGGAAAACCTGCCTTATAAGTGGAGACTCAAGAAGCTTGGCTTGTTTAGCCTAACCAAAAGACAGTTGAGGGGGGATATGATTGATCTCTATAAATACATCAGAGGGATTAATATCAAGGAGGGAAAGGAATTATTTGAGTACAGCACCAATGTGGACAACAGAACAAATAGTTATAAACTGTCCATCAAGAAATTTAGGCTTGAAATTAGATGCAGGTTTCTAACCATTAGAGGAGTAAAGTTCTGGAATACCCGTCCAAGGGGAGTTGTGGGGGCAAAAACCATAACTCCTTTCAAAACTGAGCTTGATAAATTTATGGAGGGGATGGTATGATTAGCTTATTTTGGAAATTGACTGATATTTGGCTACGTTTGGTGGATATACAAGTGGCCTAAGAGGGGAGAGTACATGGGGTGGGTTCTGAGTTATTACAGAGAATTGTTTCTTGAGTAATTGGCTGTTGAGAGTTGCCCACGTGCTCAGGGTTTAACTGATTGCCATATTTGGGGTCGGGAAGGAATTTTCCCCCAGGGCTGACTGGCCTGGGCTCTGGGCGTTTTTCGTCTTCCTCTGTAGCATAGGGCATGGCTCACCTACCGGTGAATTCTCTGTATCTTAAAGTCCTTAAATCATGATTTAAGGAGGTAAATAATGCAGTCATAGGTTGGTGGCCTCCTGCTGGAGTGAGTGGGTGAGGTCTTGAGGCCTGCATTTTGCAGGAGGTCAGACTAGATGATCGCACTGGTCCCTTCTGACCTTAAAGTCTATGAGTAAAGTTAGAAGGGACCTAAGAAAGTCATCTATTACAATACCCTGCTTTGGCAAGACCAACCCCAACAAAATAATCTCAGCCAAGGCTTTGGCAAGCTGCACCTTAAAAACCTTTAAGGATGGAGATTCCACCACCTTCCTAGGTAACCCATTCCAATGCTTCACCACCCTCCTAGTGAAAAAGGTTTTCCTAATATCCAACCTAGACTTCTCCCATTGCAACTTGAGATCATTGCTCCTAGTTTTGTCATCTACTACCATTGAAAAGAGCCTAGTTCCATCTTCCCTGGAACCTCCTAAAAGAAGTTGACAGAATATTTAGTATGACCCTAGCTGCACACATCCTGAAAGTTGACTGAGCAGTAATGACTGAACTAGAGATGCGTATAAGAAAATGTTTAATTGCCTTTAATTTTAATAGATTTAGGCTCTTCTTGGCATAAAGATTAACGAATATTTGCATCAAGTAGGAGGAAAGCATTAGTATCAAGGGACAAGTAGCATGCTATGTTTTCAAAACAGAGTGAGATTTTAACTACCACCAGTAATGACCTAAAAAGAAGCCAGAGGTACCACTTAATTCAGAAGTTGAATAACTTGCTTATAGTGTATCAGTTTGTTTGGAGTCACGTAGATGTCTAATAAATTTTAAATTCTTGGATATTCTGCAGTCCTACAAGCACTGCTACAGAGGCATTTTACTAAATAAAACTTTTGTCAGCCTTTTCCAAGTAAGCAGAATGATCAGTTCATTTTAGAGATCAATAGTGCAAGATTTTTAAGTTATTATGATTTATAAAATCACTAGTACATCTTAAACAACTAATATATTATTTCATATTAGTACAATTGTATCAGTCAAATAAATTCCTTTGTTTTCTATTTCAAAAAAGTTCTCTCAGGATGGAAATGTGTATGTCAAACAAGACTTTAGCATTTCAGAATTAAGCCTGATAAATCAAGGAAACCATGGTAATTTCAATTATATAACCTACTAATATGTACAGCAGGACTCACCTACTCATAGGACTACATGTGCAATAGTGTAAGATTAGAATGGATCCACAAATGGAAAAATATGTACAAAGATATATATCCCACTACGGAATTATCTACTGGATCTACTTTTGGCTATAAAAGCTTTGCAGTCTTTTGTATAAAAGCCTTGAGAAAACCTTGTAAAGTACATCCCCAACAACAGGAATGAAAAAACTGATTACTAGCAAAAACATATATTCAAACTAAGCAAATAGAACATATTGAGGCTATTTTTACTGTTGCCTTGCTGAAACTCCCTTTGTTTAATCACATTGTATGCTAACAAAATCCCAGATTATTTTGAGTTTTCTGGGGCAGGGATTGTCTGTGTGTTATTGTTTTACTCTTTGGGATAGAAATTGTCTTTTTGTTGTGTTTGTCAAGTACACACAAGTGGTTACTGGTCTATAAGTGGCTCTTAGGTGCTACAATAATACCAGTAAATAAAACTAACAATTGTGTATAGTGCTTAGTGCTGTGGGTTTTTCTGATTGGGATATTTTGATGTTACTGCAATGAAAATACTGTCACAGGAATACAGTGTTGTGCTTCTAAAAAACATTCTTGGGATTTAATAAGACAGTGCATTAGATTCTTATTTAAGTTTCAGTCATGTGCCTTTCCTGAATACTGACAAAAAAAATCCCATGTAAAGCAACGACTGAACCTCTAAAAATATTTTAAATTACCTGCCCATACTGGGGTATCCACTAAATTGAGACAACAGTAACTGGCCAATGCCAAACAAAAACCTTCAAATTGCTAAAAGGAAACAAAGGTATTGCAAAACTTCATCTGTCTCTTCCACTGCCTTATCATAATATACGGCTGCCAAACCTGCAGCAACGAAAGCGATACCCAGAGCTCCAATCCTAGTTTTCAAAAAACAAACAAACAAACAAAAAAACCTGTAGCCAAGAGATGCACAAACCCGATTGCTTTTCGGAGCTGGAACAATGTTGAGAAGCAAGTCCGATGGACTACTAGCTTCCGCGGAGCAGGGGGCGCTAATGTCGGGGGTTTACGGAGCAATCTAAACAGAACTGCTTCTTTCCAGGGCGGGATGGGATTGGAGAAACATTTTCAGGACAACACAAGCGTGGTCCGAAGGCACCACCCGTTAGAAGTAGAGGTAGAAGACTAGAGCCGCTCCTGTGAAAGAGGCTCCCTAGAGGTCGCACTTAGCCCCTCTCACTGTATACAAGAGGGAAGCGTGAGGCCCCCGCAGCGCGGTTGTCTGAGCCCAGAGACCGCGCGGGGCCCTTATTTTGGAAAGGAGACCGGCGGCAGGAGTCCGGGTAGGACAACACACGGGCTGTCCAGAGGTTGGTGGGGGCCGGGAATGCAGGGTTCTCAGCCCTCCCACCCTATCATAGAGGCCTCCAAGATCAGGGCCCCGGGAACGAAGCCCAGCGAACCCGCGTTTCCTCACGCTGCGGTACCGGAAACGTCCTCAGGCCTGGGGGAGGGGAGAGCCCCGCTACGCAGAAGGGCCTGGGGGAACGAGCGAGTTGTGAGGGGATCCAGAAGGCCCAAGCCTTCGAGACACCCTGCCGGGTTCCAACTTACAACGGCATCGTCTCTCCTGCTTCTCCGTCGCAGCCGTCTCTTCGTTCCCCTCCTCCCCGGCTGCTGCCTCCTGACCGGTTACTCGTCCCGCCGGGAAGCGGGGGTCGTGGGCATGATACGGGCCGGAGCGGAACCCCAGAGGGAGGAATGAGCCGTCCGTTGGGCCTAGCTGCTGCCGCCGCCGCTTCTTCCTCTTCCCCTCCGGCCTCCTCCTAACATGGCGCCCGGGCGCTACCACAGCAACGTTCTAGAACGGGGGGCCTACGCAACGACGCGGCCGCCCCCTACGTACGACACGCAGAGCCACCTGCGCATGCTCACCACCCACTCCACTGGCCCACAAGACGGGACTTGTAGTTCTTTTAAGCAAGGAACGCGGCGGTGCCGTTTGAAACTCAAGTTCTAACGGCCGCTCGACAAGCGGCGCCTGCGCACGCGGAAACAAACGAAGCTTTGTGGGCGGTTCCGGTCAGGTGGGTCGAGGTGTTCTCTGGGTCAGGCAATCCCACGCTGATGCGGGGGGAAGGGACGGCGGAGCCGGAGAGATTTCTGAGGCGCGCCAAGGGAGCCGGCGCAGTTTGTCGTTTCGCCGTGTGCCCCCGCGGCAGGGAACCGGTGGCCGTTGTGGCGAGGCGACGGGCGACCTAAACCTCTGCGGCGCAGGCTACGAGCGGCCAGCGTCGCCCTGAACACGGCGGCAGGAGAGCGCTCGGTGACGGGAGGGAACGGAACAGCCTTTCAGACCGCGCGTTCTGGGCACGCTTGCAGTGGCTGCTCTGGGTGGCCGGCGGAGGCGGCCAGCGCCAGGACGCAAGCTGAGTTGCAGGGGCGCGCGGAGCTGTGGGCAGAGAGACGTGCGCCTCGCGCTCCTCCTGCAGCCTGTGAGGGGCTTTACAATCCTCCCGCCCCCACGGGACTCGCGTCATCTGCAGCGAGTCGGGCTGACGGACGCAAGGCAAAGCCGCATTCATGGGGAGGGAGTCAAGTCATTGTCAGGTTCAAGACTCGGGCTTCCGGTTACGGTCCAGCAGCTTCTCGTACCAGTACCCACATAGTTCCTTGGGTTTTATGGTCATGCCCTGTGGATCTTCCTCCGAAATTCAGAGGTCTGGTCCCTCCAGTTATAGCCTATCTTCCTGCACATGCAAGGCTGTTTCTAAAAATATTTTCTAATGTTTCAGCAGCATTCAGGGTTGTGTAGCTTAAGAGAATGTAGTGGGGTGGGATGATAGATTTTATTATTCATAGAAACATATCCTGACAAATAGGGACAGCATAAAGAAGAAAAAAAACTTAGTTCATTATCCAAAACAAATATTAGTGTTTATAGAGATTTATACAGTAAAGTTGATTCTTGGAAGAAAATAGTCTTTCTCAGTAAAGTCCAAAATCCACTTTTGATTATCCTTCCTATCAAATATAGGGCTCTCACATTATGAGATTCACTGTCTGAACATTGGCAAAGACTGAAATATGAGATTTTTTTTTAAACTCTCCAAATGAATTCCAGATGAATAATTGGATTAACTGTACATGGGATTTTCAGACAGACCTTTTATTAATCTAATAAGAATACACATTGTTCCTGGCTCTATCACTGACTTGGCATATGACCTAGTGAAAGATATGTAGCATACAGAAGAAAGATTGAATGGGGATGCAGTGAGAATAGATCAAGGAGTTCTACATTAAAGATAAAATAATTTACATTGTATGTAGTATTAATAGGTCACCATCTTTCTTAGAAATGTTAGCTGCTCTTGTTTCTCTTTTCCTTTTCAAACAGTCCCTGTAGGCAAGTTAAAGTTTTGGGATGTGTTTTCTGTAATAAAAATTTGAAGATGAATACCATTAAAACCTCATCAGCTCAATACAGAGAGTTTATTTGGCTTTTTCTGTGCCAAAATACGTTAGGTCAATACAGAATCAAAATAATAACCAACTGAAAGCCTTCTAACTAACCAAGCCAGGAACTCTTTAGATTCTCCTTCAAGAACTAGTTCTATGGCAATCTTAAAATACTTTATTAAACTTTAATGGTACAGAAATATTGACTATCCTTTGAGTATTACACCAAATGTTGATAAACTAATGGCAGATCCAGACTGGGTCAACAAGCATTTACCCAATCATTTTAGTGGGTAGGTGTGCGCTTCCACATCTGGTACAGAAAGGCAGCATTCTCTATCTGCTTTTGTGTAATAGGCAGAGGGAGTGAAGCCCAAGTAAGAATTCTCACTTGTTCACTATGTCTGAGGTAAGGATGATTGAAAGCCTCCCTAGCACCTTAACAGTCTCAACAGGTAGAGGAGAGGAGAAAGATTTTTAGCTGGGTAGAAGTATAAAGATAATCCTTGATGCTCCAGTTTCCTTCCCTTTATCAGTAACATCTGCCCCTTTTCAAAGACTGGGAGAAAGAATTTTCATAGTCTTGTTCCTTCTACTGTGCTATAGAACCAGAAAAGAATTTGCTGGTGCTTATGTCAATTAAACTAGGGAATGAGAGACAAAGCACAAACACTCCCAGCAGTGCTGTGCTTCTAGGATGATAGGAAGTGGATTCTCTTTTTAGACCATGATTTCAAATAGGTAGATGCACAAATATTCTGAGACACGTGTTATTCAAGGTGTGTGCATAAACATAGTATTTGCTAGAGTGCAAATCTCCTATATTAGAACAGTAAAAAGTAATACATCAGAAGTAAAAATGAAAACTATACAAAGAAATGTAAAGAAAATAATTTCCATATAATCAATTATTTTGTAAAATACACTGGAAATGTTTTGCCTTTTAATTAGTGTGAGGATGTGTTGGAGTTGTACCTCTGTACTCTTTCATTCCGTTTCAGGATTGTTCTTGAAGAGATATTCTGCCTATACACAAAAGAAGGATAAAAGTAAAGTTAGCGGTTTTACAGACTCTTAAGTGTTCAATATTAAATGCCCTCAAATTAACAGACATTTAGAGGATGGCACCACTTTAAACTAGGGCTTGACAAAAACCAAGAGCCAGGTCAACATGGTGACCTAAGTTTGTAGCCTGGCTCCTAGCTCTGCTGCAGAAATAGAGCAGATGAGTGCCCTCTGGCAACCAAAAATAAAATTACTGGTGCCTAGCTGGGAGCCAATTTTGTTGAGCTCTGCTTTAACCAAAATCCATAAAGCTATTGAGTAGCTTCAAGATGGTAAAGCTGCAAGCCCTAATAAATATGTCATCAATTTCTATAAAGAGTTTAATAACTTCACACTTCTTTACACAAAGATAAAAATCCAAGAATGTATATGGCTTATTTCTCCATTTTTCTCAATGTGATCATGATGCTTCCTAAGGTGTTAATGGACTAGTTGCTCACTGGAGATGTATATCATCAGTCTGTTGCTATATATCAGTCTGTAGTGAGCAACAATGTAAAGACATTGCCCACAGTGGCAGAAAATTGATGCATTCATTCTAAGCCTTCACTAACACCTGGTCTACACTGCAAATTTATGTTGGTATAACTACACCGAATTCCTGATGTAGAAAGCACTACGTTAACCAAAGGGCTCCTCCCATCAACATAGCTACTGTCTCTCGAGGTGGAATCCCCACACTGACAGAAGTTCTCCCACTGGCCTTGGTAATGTCTTCACTAAGTGTTAGTGGCACAGCTGCAGCACTTCAGTATAGACAAGCCCTTAAAGAAAGCATCTGTTAACGTTTTCTCCATGCAAATATTTTTAATTTATAGTTTTACTGGAAAGATAAGGGCATGTCCACACATGCAGCGTTGCAGTGTCTGGTGAAGACAGTATACGCTAATGGGAGAGAGCTCTCCCATTGGCATAGTAAAACTACTTCGACTGACAGAATCTCTGTTGGCAGGAGCAGCTCTCCCACCATGTAGCGCTGTCCACGCTGGCACTTATGTTGGTGTAACATATGGTACTGAAGGAGGTTTATTCAAACCCCTAAGCAACACATGTTCTGCCAACATAAGCTTTAGTTGGAGACCAGTAGTTTTCAACCAGCGGTATGCATATCCCTGCAGATATATTGATTCATCTAGATATTTGCCTTGCTTTACAACAGGCTACATAAAAATCACTAGCAAAGTCAGTACAAACTAAAACTTCATACAAACAATGACTTGTTTATACTGCTCCATATATGGAAATGTAAGTACAATATTTATATTCTAATTAATTTACTTTATAATTAAAAATGAGAAAGCAAGCAATATTTCAGTAATAAGACACTTGTATTTTCATGGCTGATTTTGTAAGCAAGCAGTTTTTAAGTGAGGTGAAACTTGGAGTACACAAGTCAAATCAAACTCCTGAAAGGAGTACAATGGTCTGGAAAGGTTGAGAACTGCTAGTGTAGATACAGCCTCAATAAAACCAACAGGATAGCAATGATTCTGCTCATCTTTTATGGCTGAGTTGGGATCTTGGTTATTGTGCTTGTGTAGGGTATTAAGAGCGTAAGGAGCCACCTTATTTCCCTGGTTTAGAGAACTGGTGTGGGGAGTGGGTAAGCAGCAGAGTCCCAACCTCCCACCCTAGTATTCCAGCCAATTTAGGTCAGCTGGCACAGAGGGTGAGCCAGGTCCAAATTGTAAGAATCCGTAGCATACTTCTGGGTAGTGCAGCTACATGCTATCCTTTACATGGACTGTTTCTAATGTGTCATTCCGGTCCAGAAAGATTAGGTTTCTGTATACTCTACTTTCCATAACAACTCTTGGTCTCCTGAGCAGTAGCAATTTGAGTGTGGGCCTACTTCTGCTGCTGTTTAAGTTAGTGGGAGTTTCCCATGGGGTTATCAGTTGTGAAATCAAAGAACACAGTTCTTTTCCAAGACTTTATCATCAAAGAGATGATATTGGTTTAGAGCATTTTATTCTGGGAATCTGGTGGGAATCTGAGCAAACATAATAATCATCTTACCAGAAAGTCAACTGGATCATCAGGCCTGATCTTGCAACATTCGTTGAGGCCTTGCATAAGTGTTGGCATGACATTCTTCATTAAGTAGTTTCTTAATGGAATGGACTGGGCCTCAAGTAATTCCTGCTCTTGTTTCTTCACTTCCTCTAGATTTTTATTCTAGAAACAATAATTAAAAATATCAATCCTTTATTAAATATCACTTGCCAAAATTAAGAAGGGTGTCTTGTAAGAGAAACACGATCAGTTGGAAACAGGTCATTTCTTTAAAATATTTGGTTAACAGAACAATCTGTACCGCTGCTTCTTGCATTTGGAGGATGGGACACATGGGTGGGCAGGGGAGAGGGGAAAATAACTCAGTCCAGTGAATAATGAGAGCATCTCTCTTCTACTGTTTTTGTTGATTTTCCTCTCTTTCTATCATCCCAGGCTGGCTAAGTCTGAAAACCTTTTCCATTGGCCTATTGCCAAAAGGTGAAAAAGTTTGCAAGTCTCAGGCAAAAAAAAAAAAGAAAGTTATTTTTATATGTGCAGGAAACTTTTTGGGCACTGTTTTGCACTTTAGAGAAAGCCCTTTGATCTCACTGGATGGTTTTACAGAATATCTTACACAGATTTTTTTTTTTTTTTTTTAAAGAGTCAGTGGAGTTGAATCTTTTGCAGTAGTTGAAGTTGGCCATACGTTTCCTTGAATTCTGGTTAAATTCAAGTAGCTTGTGGCTGGGTTTGTTTTATATACAATCATGACAACGATAAAGAAGAGAGCAAACAATTTTATTTTACATCCAGCTGACATATTAATGACTCCATAGTGTCAGTGTTATGGGAAGAAATGTTACTTCCTGCTAATGTGATTTGTTATAGTCCTTTTTATTTTCATCTTACACAGCAGTAACTTGAGCTATTAAGTGGATATAACAAACAGAAGAAACTCTGGAGAACTTGCAGGACAGCTCTTTCACATCCAAAAACTGGCACAAGTGCCAGGTTCAAACAACTGTCATAGATGAATGGGTGAGAGTAGGTTTAGTTGGCTGCCTTTCAAACTGAAGAAGCAAATACTTCAGGTTTCCAAGTTCATATGTTTGACTTACCTCTTGAGTCTGCAGTTTTTTAGCAGTGTTGGTCCTAGCATATGAGAGCGACAAGGTGGGTGAGAATATATTTTAAGCTTACAGAGAACTTTTCAGGTCATGTAAGAACTTTGCGTAAGCTCGAAAGCTTGTCTCTTTCACCAGCAGAAGTTGATCCACTTAGATGTACTTCATCCACCTTGTTTCTAATAGCTCAGAAATTATGTTTAACAAATTTTCGATGTGGTCTGTGAGCATGAACATGTGAGCTTTTACCCAGAGAGAAATGGAGGTCTTGCATCTAGCTTTCTTTTTGTTATTGTGTTTAGAACACATGTTTAGATTTCCCAAGTGCTTTTGTATTAGATAGGTTAAACTGGAGCATTCACTTTACAATCAGAGTGGAACTTCCACTCCTGAGTGGTTAAAGCCTTTGGATAGTGCATAGATAAAATAGTGGGTTAAATATAAAAGCCCACATTAGGCTTTTAGCCAAATTGCAAGAGAAGGCAAAACACTGGTTAAATCCTGGGTTAGCGGGGAGGAAGATGGATAGACACATACCAAGGGGAAACTTGGCTCTCCTATATTCAAACTAAAGTTCCAGCAACTACAAATGCTACTTTAAAAGTGAGTAGTTTCAGGGCATTGTCTCTGAAAGATTCATAAGCACATTCAAAAATGAAAAAGGACCCACTGTGGAATTACTGGCCTTTATATAAGTTAAAAGAATATAAGAGCTGCTGAGGAGGACCAAAGAGTACCAACCAAATTCTAATGGTGTGCTGAAGTAAACAGGAATTATTGTCAGTATGATTCTCTTGTATCTACAGAGACATATCCGATTCCATAGTGTGCACTATAAGTGGACTTCTGCTTGTATCACGTACTTCACACTTTCCACTGAAAAGTCAGTGATGCAAATTTTTCATGGTAAATTAGGCAAACATCACAGAACAGTCATGGTAAAAACAAACAAAATCGTGGTATAGTCACAGCCACAAAAAATGTGTAATTTTTTAACATCTGCCCCTGCAGCCAGCACAGACACTGCCCGACCAGCCCCAGGCATCTCTCTGCCAGGTAGCATATATAGAAGTTGAAAATATTCCAGCACTAGGACCCAGGAGGCAGCATTCAACTGCTCAGCTCAGTTTGGCTTGTGCCATTGCAAGGACTCTGGCTCCGAGCTCCTCCTTTTCAGCTTTCACCTCCAAGTCCCGAGGTGAAAGCTGAAAAAGTTACATTTTACAGAGGTCAGGGAAGTCAAGGGAGGTCACTGGAAATCAGGGTTTCTGTGACATTGTCTAATCCTTAGGAGAGATGCTTATCTTTCAGGCTGTTACAGGTCTGGGCTTTAGTATTAAAATGGATCTTTGGGTTCAATTTGAAGATCTTTTCAGCAAGTCATCTTCCATACATAAAGAGAGCCCACTCATGATGTCAGAGAATAAAGGATATCAAGAGCACCTGGGCAAAAGCAAAATTATATCCTGCATGACTCTCCATAGTATCTTGGGAATATGGAGAATGGGTAGGTGAAGAGCAGCCTACCTCCATGCTCCAATCCTCTGGTATTCTAGGTAATTTGCCAAAATCTGGGGCATTTGTTCAATTGGTTCTCCTCTAACAAGTTATCAAAACTTTGCAAAGACTTCAACTGCAGTTGGGATGCACACACTGTTTCAAGGTACAGACTGCATCACTAAGCCCAACTTTTGTGACATTCTCCTTTCCCCTGAAGACAACTGCTGTAAGGAAAGCACTATGGGACTCTGCCTAAACACAAAAACACAGGGTCTTTAAACAGGAGTTGGGGCCTGTGAGTGCCCCTTCCCAGTTTGCATGTGCCACTGTAGCCTGTTTGTCACATTGGATTAAGACACTGTTGAGCTAACATTGGTTCCCAGGCAAGAACAACTAAGCAAATTGCCAGTAACTCCAGTACATTAAAACACTGATAGACTACCCACACGGACACTTCAGCCTGAAAAGATGGCATCTAAGATTATGCAGATTGGGAAAGAGAGGAAGGGGAAGAAGACAAAAGCCAAGTCCTGCTGAAACTAGTGAGAAAGAAAGATCCTGCTATAATTTCTTTCAAGTTCTATGGGATAGGGAGAACAAAAATCATGCAGTCTTCTGAATGAGGAAGGTCTGTGATGGATGGAAATTAAATCAAGGGTACCAGATATGCAGCCTACAAAATGGAGAACTGCAGAATGTGCCTGGCCAGATCCAATTTACTTTCCCCCACTTGGTGGAACTGCTATACTGGAGCACTTGAAGTAGCTGAGTAGGAGGGTGGTGCTGGTCAAAAGGGACCTACAGAGTTAGTCAACAAAGAGGGAAGAAAAGGGTCTCAGCACTAGCAAGAATACCCATCTTCTAAGAGGAGATAGGGTTATTCAATGGGTAGCCAGTCACTCAGCCTCTAAAAGGTGGTGAACTGCTTCTAGAATTCAGCCTAATGAGGCCAGGAGGGAGTAATTACTCTGCTGCTGTCCATGACCCTCGCTCTCATCTTTTCTTTCCCCCAAAACATTCTTTACTCTGACTTCTTCCTCTTTTCTGATATTCCTTGCCTGCTTCATTCCATTGTGCTAGAAAAAGAAAGAAGAGAAAGGGTGGGGGACTGAGGTACCTTCAGTCCCTTGCTTACTGAATGCTGTAGGCAAAAAACAAAACCCAAAAAATCTGAGGGAAAGAGGCTGGACAGACTTGAAAGGGGATACTACAGTAGGTATACTGCAGACAGTATTAAATTACAATGTTGCAAATACAGAACTAATAAAAGGAAATAATATTTTCATGTAACACATTTTAACTTGCGGAACGCAGGACCATAAGATATTGCTGAGGCCAAGCAGTAAGCAGACTTCTAAAAATTATTAAAATCTATAGATAACATGAATATCCAGACTTAACAAAAGTAATTATTAAGCAAAAAATAAAGGCTCTGAAAGGGATACAGGTCCTCAAAACTAAAGATTCATAGAAGATTACAGCTGGATGGGACCTCAGGAGGTCATCTAGTCCAACCCCTGCTCAAAACAGGACCAATTCCAACCAGGGATTTGTCAAGGCAGACCTTAAAAACTCTAAGGATGGAGATTCCACCACTTCCCTAGGGCACCCATTCCACTGCTTCATCACACTCCTAGTGAAAAAGCTTTTCCTAATATCCAACCTAGACCTCCCCGATTGCAATTTGAGACCATTGCTCCTTGTTCTGTCCTCTGCCATCACTGAAGAGCTTGCTCCATCCCCTCTGGAATCTCCCCCCTTTAGGTAGTTGAACACTGCTATCAAATTCTCCCTCACATTTCTCTTCTGCAGACTAAACAAGCCTAATTCCTTCAGCCTCTCCTCATAAATCATACTCCAGCCCTCTAATCATTTTCATTGCCCTCTGCTGGACCCTCTCCAATTTGTCCACATCCTTCCTGTAATGCGGGACCAAAACTGAACATGGTACTCCAAATCAGGCCTCACCAGTGCTGAACAAAGGGAATAATCACTTCCCTCAATCTATTGGCAATGGTCCTACTAAAATGCAGCCCAATATGCTATTAGACTTCTTGGCAACAAGGGCACACTGCTTCTTGTTCATGGTAACACCCAGGTCCATTTCTGCAGAACTGCTACCTGGCCAGTCAGTCCCCAGCAGAATATGGGATTCTTTTGTCCTAACTGCAGGACTGTATTTGTTCATGTTGAACCTCATCAGATTTCTTTGGGCCCAATCCTCCAATTTGTCTAGGTCACTCTGTATTGTATCCCTACCTTCTAGGGTATCTACCATTCCCTCCATCGTCATCTGCAAAATTGCTGAGAGTTCAGTCCACTCCATCCTCCAGATCATTAATGAATATGTTGAACATAGCCAGCCCCTGGCCTGATCCCAGGAGCACTCTGCTTTCTATTGGCTGCTGTGACAGGCTGCTCCCCAGATCCAGTCTGGTGTGTCGCTATGACCCCTTAAACCCCACTCCTGAACCTCGGTTCACCCCGCACCGCTAGGTGACCACTCACTCCTGAGTCAGTCCACACCAGCCATGAGCATGCAATTGGTCCCAGGCAGTGGGTGTAAATCCACTAACCACACAGGCGTCGGTCTCCAAGCGAGCACACCCAGCCCCAGATATCATACTGGGAGCCACTGTCTTACAGGGATTGGGACCTACTCCCAATCACCATAGTCTCAAATCCATCCACTTCACAAAGAAGTAGATTGTGCTCAGCCTTCCATATCCATACCCTCTAAAGACCACACAGCTTTAGATAAAACAAATACTAGTTTATTGATCTGAGTATGATTTCAAGTGAGAAAATGGCCAATCAAGGCAGAATCATTCTATAAATGAGTTAAGCGTGACCACTATCAAATAAAAGGTATAAACAGCATACTAGTCTAATATCTCTACCTCAACTGACCTCATAGTACAAGATTATGCGCAAGGTGTTCAGCTGTTTGGTGTTTTTCAGCCATTCTCTGCCTATTACAAGGCAGGGCTCAGATCTTGCTTGAAGTTGGTTGCAAGATGGAGTCTCCCAGGCAAAAGCCTGCAGCTTCTCCCCTCAAACAGTCTGTGTCTTTGTTTTTACAAACTCCTGAGAGTCCCTCCTCCTCTATCCTGCTGAGTGATTCTCTTTACTTCTACCTGAGCCAGGAAAGGCATTAGCATTCTCTTTGTCATGTAATTCTTCACCCTCTGTGCTAAAGATAGTCCTGAGAGTCTGAATACTGTAACATGCTTAACATCTGTACACACATGTTGCTGTAGGAAACATGGCATCACAGCAATTATGTAGAATATGTTATGAGCATTCACAAAGGAACCTGGTATAGCGTATTTGGCATCAAATCACAAAATTACATTGCAAAACTGAACAGAAAAGTTCAACAGATCATACCCTAGGGGTGCATAGATGTGCATCCCATACAGCTGCTAACTAGCCATAGAATCATGGAAACTGGAAGGGACCATGAGAGGTCATCAAGCCCACTCCTCTGCACTCATGGCAGGACCAAGTACCATCTTAAACCATCCCTGACGGGTGTTTGTCTAACCTGCTCTTAAAAATTTCCAATGATAGAGATTCCACAGCCTCCCTAGGCAACTTACTCCAATCACTCTGACTGTTAGGAATTTTTTTCCTGTTGTTCAACCTAAACCTCCCTTGCTGTAATTTAAGACCACTGCTTCTTGTCCTATCATCAGTGGTTAAGGAGAATAATTTTTCTTCCTCCTCCTTGTAACAACCTTTTAGGTACTTGAAAACTGTTACCATGTCCCCTCTCAGTCTCCTCTTTTCCAGACTAAACAATCTCAGTTCTTTCAATCTTCCCTCGTAAATCAAGTGTTCCAGACCTTTAATCATTCGTGTTTCTCTTCTCTGGACTTTCTCCAATCTGTCCACATCTTTCCTGAAATGAGGCCCCCAGAACTGGACACAGTACTCCAGTTGAGGCCTAATCAGGGAAGAGTAGAGTGGAAGAATTACTTCTCGTGTCTTATTTACAATACTCCTGTTAATACATCTGAGAATGGTGTTTGCTTTTCCGTGTGACAGCAATTACACTATTGACTCATATTTAGCTTGTGGTCCACTATGACACCCAGATCCCCTTCTGCAGTACTTCTTCCTAGGCAGTCATTGCCCATTTTGTATGTGTGCAATGGATTATTCTTTCCTAAGTGGAGTACTTTGCACTTGTCTTTATTGAATTTCATCCTTTTTACCTCAGACCATTTCACCAATTGTCCAAATAATTTTGAATTGTGATCCTATCCTCCAAAGCACTTGCAACCCCTCCCAGCTTGGTATCATCCACAAACTTTGTAAGTGTACCGTCTATGCCACTATCTAAATCATTGATGAAAATATTGAACAGAACTGGACCCAGAACTGATCCCTGCGTTATCCCGCTTGTTATGCTCTTCATGCATGACTGTGAACTTTTGATAACTACTCTCTGGGAGTGGTTATCCAGCCAGTTATGCACCCATCTTATAGTAGCTCCATCTAGACTGTATTTCTCTAGTTTGTTAATGAGAAGGTTATGCGAGACTGTATCAAAAGCCTTACTAAAATCTAGATATACCACATCTACCGCTTCCCCTCTATCCACAAGGCTTGTTAACCTGTCATAGAAAGCTATCAGGTTGATTTGACACGATTTGTTCTTGACATATCCATGTTGACTATCACTTAACACTTTATTCTCTTTGGACTCTTTTTGGACTCTTCTGGGTTCTGCCACCTTCTCTCAGATAATGCTAAAAGCTAAGGTGTCCAAAAAGTTGTCCAAAGCTAAGCCTCAGGGTCAAAAGGTAAAAAGCTTAAAGACAGGAAAAACCACAAACCGTTAATTTAGCAATAAAGGCTGACATGTATGAAAGCTCCTAAAAAACAGAATGCAGGCTGCTAACCGCAGAAAAAGAGGAAAGTCAAAAGATCCCTGGCCACTCAGGCAGGAGCTGGACCCCACGAATCAGCAGAGACCACACCACTGCGGTTTTGAGCAATAAAAGGAGGCCTAGTGGGAGGTGGAGGGGGTGACTTTGGAGCTGTTCCAGTGAGTAACTGGGACAGAGCTCTGAGGGATTGATCGCCCCCCTGAGCACTCCCCGACCGGCTCTCTGTAGGACATGGACGACCGGGGTATAGCACCAAGGCCTGGCCAGCCAAGGGAAGGTCGGACCAGCAACCCGACACCAATTTCAACAAAGGAAAGGTAATCAAAGTAGGGGGTCAGGGTAGCGCCTGGCTCTTAAAGCAAAAGCAACACAAAAGTTTGAGGTTTTTCCCAGCTTTATGCTGAGACTCTTAGGTAATGATCAATAGCAGCACCAATCTTGGGTTTGGGATTGAGGTAGGAATTGGGGTAGGTATAGGATTTGCTTTGGGTATAATTGTGTTAGTATTTCTGCTTGTGTGTTGTCTGTTTGTAAGTAATAAGGATGATAAAAGCAAAGTTGTGTCAGAGATTGTGTGCATGGAAACAATAACCAGTGACCAGGTCTGAGACTAACCTGTGTGCAGCCGCCCCAAGTCCTGCCAAGGCTTTGAAAGCAAGGGTACACAGGTGAACCTTGTGACCCACTGGATCCCCTTCTTGTGTGAGTTCATAAACTGGCGCCCTCTGTGCTTGGCATTCGTGCTGCTATAACTCTGCTGCTGGGGAGGAGAAAGTATGAATGGGGGATAACCATTACCCAAGTCTGGGACTTAATCCGCCCAGGGCCTGCAAGGATCCTAAAGCAAGGGTGCACAGGTGAACCCCGTGTCCCAACGGATGTGAATGAGATTCCTATACAATAGCACAAAGGATCCTGTGTGATTGTGTCATATATTGGCTTGTGTTCTTGATTGCTTTGATTTGTGTGTATTGGGCTTTGTTATACTCTCTCTGTCATGTATTTAAAGCTATAATTGTTGAAAAACCCTGAATCTGTATTCATGCAATAAGTGGCATTGTAGTTTAGAGTGCCTGTGGATATATTGGATGTTCATTGCACTACTAATCACTGCCTTAATCCGTGTAACCAGTATGCAGCAATAAATGTCACATGCATAGTGAATAAACAAAAATTCATTGCTAGTGGTGGTCTTTGCCTAGGGGTTTTGGGAGCTCCCCCAGCATCCGCATATAAAGGACCGGGTTTTTGTTTGGGCACCCTTCCCCCTTTAGGGGATAAAGCCTGACACCTTCCAATAACTGCAACTTGCAGAACCACCCAAAAAGTCCACTTAGAAACCATTTATAAGAGCACAAAACAGTTGCAATCTATATGCCTTCTGTGTGAGGACTCAGAGCAGCCGCAAGCGTGAGGAAAACTAGCCCAAAAGTGCGCATGGTCAGTGCACACAAGAAATATGCTGATTCACTGCATCTCCTGGAGAGTTTCATCTGGTGCAATTCCAACAGTGCCGTAGTTTCTGCTCATCTGTGGCAGAATCCCCAGAAGAGGAGTAAGGTCATGGTGTAACTCATTGAGGCCACTTACTTGTGTAAAGACTAATAAAGCCTTTTTTCTACATTTCTTTCTTCTGAGTGTTCCAATCAATATCTGAAATCTCACTGGACATTTATAGGACATTAAGAGAAATAAGGCCATCAGACTTGGTTTAAGGATATGTTAGTACAAAACCTTCTGTTGTAACTATATTAATACGTGAATTCTTTAACAAGGATCTCAAAATACATTAAATGAAGGAAACTGGAAACCAAATATGCAACTTGGTATAAAAGACTACAGAGCAGGGATACTACCCTTTTGAAATGGAACAACATTTTGCATAAGTGACCCAAGAATTACATGCAAGCGAAAGTCATACATTTCTGCATAAAGTCAAATGATAACACTGCTGGAGGTCCCATAGCTCCTATTTTCTAAAACCGTTATATAATTAGGTGTGTAATTATAACTTACCCACTCTTCCCAATTTGCTAACTTTTCAGCCCTTTCCTCAGCTTCTTTACGTTCCTGTTCAGCCTTCTCTTCCGCTTCTTTGGTGAGGAGTGCCTCTGCTGCTTTGCGTTCTAGTTCTTCCTTTTCTTCATCTGTCAAACCATAATTTCGAGGTTCCCCGATTTCTTTGATAATCTCTTTTACAATAAATCTGTTCTCGGAATCCTCAAACTTTGCTACATCTTTTAAAGAGAAAAACAAAGAACATGGGGATCCTCATTCCTTACAAGTCTATACGGAAATTCAATGATTATTTTGAGACCTTTAAATATACTTGCTCCTAGAGTCACAGACTCTAAGGTCAGAAGAGATCATCATGATCATCTAATCTGACTTGCTGTTCATTTCATGCCACAGAACCTCACCCACCCACTCACTCCTATAATAGATCCTTAATCTTTGCCTGAGTTACTGAAGTCCTGACATCATGGGTTTAAAAGTTTCAAGTTACAGAGATGCCGCCATTTAAAGTAGTTTAAATGTGCAAGTGACCCATGCCCCATGCTGCAGAGGAAGGCAAAAATTCTCTTCCATCCGGCCTGCAGGACTACACACTCAGAGAGGGAGAGGGAGAGAGAGGCAAGTCAAATCTGGTCCATATTGATGATGACAGCCTACTACTGCTAACAGTTAACTCTATTACCTCAACTGGTAAAAGGCTCTATAGTCTGCAGCTAGAGGTTCAAACCCTGACTGAGGTTGGGGTAAATATGATTCCACTGAATGGAATTCCCCCCCCTTTTTTTGAATAAAAAATTACATTAAAAATAATGAGTTTGTAAAGTCAACAAATTCCAGAGCTAAAGTTGTCTACAAGCTTAATTTACCTACTGGTGCATATAAATTATGATAGTCTTTAATTAGGTGATCACATACTATTTTTCCCCACAGGACCCCTAACAATACTATAGTATTAACCATGGATAGAAATTTCAGTATTGCATAGTTTCCAGTTCTGCTATTCATCTATCCATCTAGTATTTCTATTACCTCTATCAGTGAAGTACTACTTCTTCTCAGTAAAGATTTTTCTCAAATGGTAAATCTGTTAAGACTGCAATACAAGTGGTACAGAAGACATACTTAACTGCAGAGCCTCAGAAATGTACTTGTCTTATTAAATAAGATCTGAGATTAGCATTGACAGTAAGGATACATCTGAATAGCCCACACTAGTGGGCCTCCAAGCCCAGGTCAACAGACTCTGGCTTGTGGGGACATGCTAGTGTTTTAAAACTAGAAGCCCACCACCACCCCGAGGCTTCAGAGCCTGAGCTCGGCCCAAGCCGCAACTTCTAAGCATAATCTACATTTCTACACAACTATTTTTAGAGTGCTACCAGGAGCCCTGCAAGCCCAAGTTTATCAGCAAGGCCTGGGAGGCTCATTATCTTAGGTTGTGCAGATGCACCCCTACGGCACCACAAAAACCAGGGAGCCCACAAATGAGGTCTTAAAAGGCGCACTGTTAAAATGATAACATTGCTTTTCAGTAAATAAAAGATCTCAGTGATCTCAGTCATGGAGTAAGCCCTCAACACTCCTGTGTTATGATTCCCAATTTGCAAATGGGAAAGCAGACAGAAGTTAAGTGATTTACACAACTCATGCAGTGAGTCAGTGGAGAGAAGAATCCAGGAAACTTGATATTTAATCTCCTTTTTAAACCACAGTGCAGACATAAAAAACAGCCAGTTCAGAAGGCCACATTTTTAATAGTTGGCAGTCTTCTAAAATCCTTGATGATAGTAAAATCATAAGATACAAATATTTGGATCAATATTAATAAAAAGCCAAACACCAAAGAACATTCCCTATTCCACATCAAAATTATAACCTCCTTGTGATTGGGCCTGCCACCTCCCATACACCTTCTCCTGGCTTATGGCCATTTTACAAGTGGCTTGCCTCAGTTTCTGCTTTTGGACTGTTCAAGGAAATTTCAATTCAGGCTTTTTCTTGATCAAAAGATACCACTCTTTGAAGACTAGGTTTATAAATATAAAATAAATGATAATTAAAACTAAAAATCCCAAAATAAATTCCCTTCATAAGTCCACACAACCCAAGTTTTCTCCTTTCCTGCCTAAGCCTTCCTACTTGAGTCCTTTACAGTCCCTCCCCTACTTGGACAGACTCTCTCTCAGGCTTCTCTGCCTGCCACAACTTCCTGATTGATTATTTATTTATCTATCTTTCCCTCTCCCCCACATTCATTGCAACTTCCTACTTGTTTTATACTGGAATCACCTGATTCCTCTCAGATGAGGCTCATTCTGTAGCAGGACTGGCTTAGCCTCAGGCTTTTCAGCTCATGGGGCAATCCACTGAACCCAGAACACCCAATCAGCTTCCTCCAGGAGTAGTGTAAGAAAACAATCAGGTTTGCTGTTTAATCTTCAGGTCATTAAATCTGGGCTCCGATGGATCTACTGGGACATGAGATTCAGATTAAATCTCAGAAAACTCCTAACTGTAAGAACAGTGGGACAAGAACAGACTACATAGGGAGGTTATGAAAGCTCCTTCACTGCAGGTTTTCAAAAGGAGGATGGATAACCATCTGTCTTGGAAGTTTTAGCCAAAACAAATCCCGTATCTTGGCAGAAAGTTACACTAGATGACCCTTGTGGTTCCTTCTAACTCTATAATTCTGTGAGGAAGGGTGGAGACAAGTGAGTTGCAGAACCTTTACTGAAATTATTCTTTAGTCATCTCCTTACTGCATCAGAAAGCTATAAATTTGCACACCTCATTTGATTGCATCTACAAAGATAGATGCAATTTCTAAGGAAACCAGGACATAAGCCTGTTTTTCAAGGTAAAAGTCAAAATCTTAAATTGCATATGGAAATTAGCTGGAAGCTACTGAAGATTGTGAAGCAAGGATATGATGTCCCTGTAGGAAGCATGACGTGGCAAGAAGGGTGCCTCATTTGGCACTAGCTAGAGTTTCAAAATAGTTTTCAGGTCTAGCCCAAGGTAGGGGACAATGTAGTAATCTAATCATGAAGTGAAGGCTACCTCCAAAACAAAACAAAAATCCATTTTCTTATGAAGCACAAATTAAAAACAAAACAAAACAGACCAACCAACCTATTCTAGGCAAGCACTACTACCTGGACTTCCAGGTGAATTCAATTGTGAATATGACTAACAAGTGATAGGCAAACGCTTTTAGTCAAGAAGGCAAAAATAATTATCACTTCTTCCATTTGCTTCCCATCTTTGGTCTTCTTGAACTGAGACTTAGCTAGCTAATTTATATTCAAGCCCCATTTTAGTAAGACATTTAGGTAACTCAATCAACTTCATCACCTGGTCAAACATTCTCACTATTTCTTCATGTGCTCTCCTGTATACTTTGAACAGAAGGGATACTAAAACAGAAGCTTCTGAAATACAATCTAAGAAACCTCAGGAGAGATGAAAAATTACCTAATATTAATATCTGAGACCTCTTAGGGCAAAAAAGGAATGGAATTGCTCATGAGAAACTCTTAGGTATGCTTTCAAAGATCTAAACATACGTCAACAGTACTTCATGGTCAGTGTGACAGATCTAAAAGGATAAACACATGGTCTTTGTCCACTGCCAGAAGATTTCCTACCAATACAAGTAGCACAATCTCTGAACCACACACTGTGGTCTCCTCAAAGACTGAATAGAATAAAAAACATCTGGGGACTGCAGATGTCACCAGTGTTGTTTCACTGTAATGTTCTCCTAATCTGAACCCACAAAAGAGACATTCAAGACAGGGTGATAATTAGTTAGCTTATCCATACCAAGGTATAGCTTTTTTGAGCACAGGCCAAAAATAGCTTCTTTAAACAGTGCTGGTATCCTGCTCTCACTTTGTTTCTGAGTAATCGGGTTAGATTTCACCAATCTCAGTTCCAGTGATCAAGTTCTGCGGGTGGTATGTTGGAAGAAAATTTTTTTGAGGCAGGATTTAAAAAAATCCTAATTAGTATTCATAATTCATAATTAGTCAGAACCAGGACAAGACTTTTGTCCCCAGTGTCCTATCCATCCTCATGCTTCTTCTGTTGCAGATTACATATACACTATCATAACTTGTGAGAACAAAGCTGAGGAAAAAGCTTATTGGATATAAGGACAGGATATTTCTGTAATATTACTGGATAGTACTGTAAATATCCATCAGACCATCACCAGAGAGGTCTGTGTTCTCATTATAAAAGGATGATTCCTTTAGACTCCAATAGCGGACCATTAAAATGGGAACACTGTATGAGCCAATGGCAGTTGGATGTACATGTTCCCGAGTTATAAGAATAAACAAACACTCCTGCTGTAGTTCAGGCATATTTTTAAATTCATACCCCAGTTACCATTAAAAATATGCCATTTTATCTTTGTAAAAACTACCATAATATTTTCATGGAAGAAAAATATATTATGTTTCTAATTGTTTATGTAAAAGTTTGCTTTTATTCCATACCAATAAACTGTGGGTGTATTTCAAGTTCGTCAAAATAGTTGAGAACAGTCTCATCTTCAGTGTTTAACTCCCTGAAGAGACTCAGAGTTCTCAAGAACCGGTCTTGAGTGTAATGAGTTCCAGCAACAACACTCTCTGGAAGATTCATAACTCGATTTTTTAGGAATTCATCAGAGGCATTCAAAGAAATAACATATTCTGTGGGGGGAAAAAATCATATTTCTGAGAATTAAATGCAATGTCAATTTTTCCTTTATTTTTCTGCTATCAGTAGGTATTATGTGAGAGTAAGAAATTCCAAACTACTAGTGAACAGAAGCAGATACCAAATCTTCATATCTCTCCATACAGAACAGCACTGCAAAATACTCTATCTCCAACTGTATACTTGTTGCAATTCACCAACATTTAACAGTAAACAAAAATACTTTGGAAAGAATCCTGATGTTTCAATGCTTCCTCGGTTAAAAATTCTACAGTTTAACTAAAAACTATGGACCACATCCTATCACCCTTACTAACTGAACTCAGTGGGACAACCCATAGAGAAAGTGACTACTCAACATGAGTAATAGTAGCAGAATTTAGTCCTAAAGCCCTAAAGAAAGCTACTATACAGAATACCAACATGCTTTACATAGCAGAATATGAAAAAGATTTATATAACAAAGAGTCTTGTGGCACTTTTAAAGACTAACAAGTTTATTTCTTGGATGAGCGTCCATGTGCATAATCCCACTTCAAACTGTCTGTTAGAGGATAGCCAGAGCTGTAAACAGGAGCTGTGAGGATAAATTAAGAGGATTGTGCCCACAAAAGCTCATGCAAGAAATAAATTTATTAGTCTTTAAAAGTTCTACAGGACTCCTTGTTTGTTTTGCCAAACTAGACTAATACAACTATCTCTCTGAAAAGATCTATGTGAATTTTGTGGCCAGTGAATAGGTCTGGGAAACTTAACTCATCTATTCAAAATCCCTCCAGGACTGGATTACTATAGATTAGGATTTTTAATCTCATAGACAAATGTACCTGTGCTTGGATTAAGTAAACTATCATGCACCCAAGCAGTACATAAAAATAAAATATGCCAGATGCAATATGGTGACAGAGGACAGAACAAGGAGCAATGGTTTCAAGTTGCAGCTGGGGAGGTCTAGGTTGGATATTAGGAAAAACTTTCTCACTAGAAAAGTGGTGAAGCACTGGAATGGGTTACCTAGGGAGGTGGTGGAATCTCTATCTTTGAAAACTTTTAAGGCCCGGTTAGACAAAACCCTGGCTGGGATGATTTAGTGGGAATAGCCATGCTTTTAGCCAGGGGTTAGACTAGATGACCTCATGATTTCCCTTCCAGCCCTACTATTCTATGACTCTGTGTATATAATTTACTATCACTGTTACCTGTATCATGGTGGGAAGGAAAAATACTAGAAGGACATGTGAAAACATTTTACTTTGTATTAGTTTAACAATCTCATATTGTTACTCTTTATAAAATAAAAATATTTATTCATATCTTTATTCAGCTTCAGTGAAGGCTTCTCTTCCTGGTGTAGGTAATCTATCTCTGCGAGACACAGTAAGTGTCAATGAAAGAAGCCTTCCCATCCCGTCATATTGTCTACACCATGAGGTAAATCGGTATATCTGCGTTGCTCTGGGGTATCAATAAATGCTAGTGTAGACCAATCCTCAGATAAAACTGCCATTCAAATCCAGTAAGTAAGGACTAATTTATCTGATTTTATAATATTATCTATTATAAATTGGTGAAGCAGTTTAGGCAAGCCATCATGTTTCTTTCTCAGTGAGAAATGTATAGAACCAAGCACAGCATAACAGTTAGTAAAACTCAGAAAATGAACAAAAATGCTTCTCAGCTCAACACAGCCATGGGCTGAAAATGCAACTTTCTCTCATACACGTTTTTTAATCCTCCCCTGCAGATCCTGTTGCCAAGGTCCAAATGGTGCATCTGCAGTCTCTCTCAATGATTTATCCATAGTTTCACTTTAAAAATGTGAACTACAAATGTCTCAATTTATGAATAGAAGAACCCGCTTGGTTCAGAAGTCAGTGCTTTATCATGTTACTGTCGATCTAGAGGTCTGCTTACTGGGCCAAATCTTTGTTCCAATGAGATCAGGGCCATAATATGCTTAAATTGAAAAACAAAATTGCAAAAGATACTAAATGCGTTCAGCTCCTATTGAAGCCAATAAGCTATTTAGAGCTTTCATTGTGTTGCAGGAACACTGAGCACTTTATGGAATCTCAGGCCAGCTCCACACTATAAACTTACATGGGTATAACTACATTACTCAGGGATATGAAAAATTCATACTCCTGAGTGATGCAGTTACATTGACTTATCCTCCAATGTAGACAGCACTTTGGCAACAGGAAGGCTTTTGTTGACATAGCTACACACTCTCGCAGAGATGGATTAACTATGTTGATGGAAGAAGCTCTCCCATCAGCTTAGTAGCGTCTTCACTGAGGCACTCAGCGGCTCCAGCACAGCTGCGCCATAAGGCATTTTAGTTTGCCTTCAGACTCCATGTATTCTAAATGTATATACCTTGTAATGGTCTACA
Source organism: Pelusios castaneus (assembly GCA_007922175.1). Lineage (NCBI taxonomy): Eukaryota > Metazoa > Chordata > Testudines > Pelomedusidae > Pelusios > Pelusios castaneus. The sequence goes on from ML685803.1 coordinate 2,543,553, forward strand.
AAGGCCAAATCTATCTGTCCTAAATTCAGTCAAAGCTCCGTTTCAAATGAGAATGAAAAACGACAGGGTTTGTCCTAAATGTATTATATCCAAAAAGGGTACATTCAGAATCAAAATTTTATAAATACAAAATGCATTTTCTGATGTGTTCCACAATATGATGCTAAAAAGTACAAAGAGCTCTGTTTAAAGCTGCAGTGAATTTGTTTTTTAGCTACCAAGTTGTTTTCTGTGTTTCTTCTGCGATAGCTGATCATATCACTAATAATTAAAATACACAGGAAATTATAATCAGCCTTCAATGGCTTTTTCATTGCATAAATGAAGTTGCCATTTAATATTTGAGCAGTATTTATTTTTAAGCACAAATTGGGCTCTACTGCAGAGGATAGAAATTCAGATCCATGGCTGGATGTTTATTCAGGATTTGTCTTCTAAAAACTTAAATTTCATGTTTACTTGTTTTGGAACTGATGGTGTTTTCCACAGTAGGAGTCCAATAGTTTACTCATTAGTGCTTGTCAACATGAACATTTAGTTCATGGCAAACGGGGGTGTGACTCTACCCTACTCTGAACTCGTGCTTTGATCTCCCTGCTTTGAAAGAGGACTAGATTAAAGCATGCTAACAAACTGTTAATGCACATCTGCAGGGTCCACATGCACAGTTAATGCGCAGCAGACTATGGTGAGGTAGAGTCACATTATAGCTTGCTGCGATCTAAATGTTTGATAGACAAGCCTTTACTTGGGAGAGCTTTCAAGCGAAGTCACTAGGACTTAGCTCTTAGATTTCATGGGGAACTGGGTTATTCCAAACAAGGAGTTCTGTGGTACTCTTAAAGACTAACAAATTTATTTATTTATCCCACGAGCTTTTCTGGGAGAAAATCCCACTTTGTCAGAACATAAGTCAACTATATTTTATTGGACTGAACATGAGAAAAAAGAGAGGTATTTTGGGCTTCTTACTGGTGTCAGTATTCTTTTAAAACTCTGCCCTTTATAGTATAGTAAACTTACCAGGAGTGATTAATTTATCATACCGAGGCATTTTGCTTCTTGTCTCTTCTTCTTCCTCATCATCTTCAACTAAAATAAAAGTACGATACAATTAATACTGGCACTTGAGTCAACTATATTACTAAAGTTGGCTAAAGAGGTGCTAGCAATAATACCCGACCTTTATGAAGCACCAGTTCTCTCTATGGTCAAATGACACTAACTAATGAATCCTGACAGCATGGTTGTGGGATAAGTGAGTAAGTAATTCAGAAAAAAAAGTTCAGATATTTCTAAATTAGAAGCACAAATATGCCAGCTCTTCATGATGCAGAAGAGTCAAAAGTGTTCTATTGTTTAAAATTAGCTCAGTGCATCCTCTATCTCTCTATATTGAAGCTTTTATATTTTGCACATAGCTATGGTCTCTGAGCCTCTTCTGACACAGAGATCCTGCCAGCCCTGCAGGATTCCGCTTTGCCACTTCTCTGTGCAGGAGCAGAATGCACAGTCACCATCTGCTGGCCAACTCCTGCTGCTGGCAAGAGACCATACCCTAGTTTTTTGGGGGGACAGGAGTGGACATACTTCTTAATGTGTAGACAATGCCTGCTTAGATCTCCAACTGGTGTAAATTATATAGTTTCACTGACTTCAGTGAGTGAGTTATGCTGATTTATATGAGCTAAGGATCTGTCCCAAGGTGTCTGTGAGTGGCCCATTAGCTGAAGTCTTTTCTTAAAGTAGTCTTGCAGAATTCTTGCATAGGTGGAATAGGCTACTACATTGTTTTATTTTTCCCCAGCAACAATGCACTAGCACAGCCCAGGGCGCCTTTCATGTTTGTACATTTATTTACTCATTTATTTGCCAGGACAGATATTTTGAAAACACTGCATGAAGTGATGTACAGTCCTTCAACTGTAAGCTTCTTGAGAAAGCATTTTTATGTTTGTATCCTATACAGCAATCAGCACAGTGTTGATGGTTAACATATAACAAGTAATAATACTATGCATACATAACAAGTACAGCAGAACTCTGTAACTTACGATTAAAGATGTCTTTTGCCTGGTCATAAGTCTTTGGAAACCCATCCAAAACATATCCTTGATTTTTGCAAGGCATAGATTTTAGCTTTTCTTTCATGAATTTAATCACATACTGATCATCAAGACGACCTGAAAATTTAACATATGCATTCCAAACGGAGTTAACCTGTACTTGGTTTATGTAGAAGATGCACATCTGAAAGATTTTACTAGCATTTTTATACACTTGTCAGCGAGTCTTTGAGTTAAGATCTGAGAATGCATAACTATCTGGTTTTGATCACTTTTTGTTAACTCAAAATCAGCTATGGTAATAAGTATTGATATGTTACAGCGTCTTCAGTGTACTACAGAATTATCAGGTATAAAATGAAGGATTTTTTAAATAAATTATTTTAAGTTTGACAAGTTTAACTATCATCCAGAGATCAAGGGAATCCAAAAAATAAAAGACATAATATAACATACTGTAAGTTCCTTGGGTCTGTCAGTATCTCTTGAAGAATCTAGAATTAATTTCTGAGTTTACTTGACAAAACATAGAAACATTTAGAGAGAGAAAAGTAGCAGAGCAGTTAAGGTTGCAAAATGTTAGATTTTAGTGAGGGCCCCAACCAGGTTTACAGTCACATATTCAATCTACATTAAAACAATTGGTAAAACCTGTGTAAGATACATATTACTCTCACTTTCAAACTGCTAAACTAAGGCACAAACTGGTTTAGTGACTTGGCACAGATCATTGAATAAATGTGGCAATAAAACCCTAATGTCCTGGGAATAAAAATCAGGATTTTACTCCTCCTGTAATCATGACTTCAACTCCCTTCTTTCCCTTGCTTCCCTTTTTAAAAGTCTTAGTTGAAAATATATAAGCCATTACACTCAGAAAGAATATTTTATTATAAAAGGTTTCGTTGTTTTAACAAAAAAGCAAAGCACACTTAAGAGATGATGCAGCAGTGTTCATTAATGCACCCCTTGGGTAATATACGAGTAGATGACTTTGTAGACAAAGCATGTATTCATTAGGAAAAGGGATGCATCACACACTGCTTTTTTATGGGAAATCATTGTATATCTCAGTGTTGTTAAGAAGCACAAGGCCAAAAGCCCACATTACTTTAACCAAAAACAGTAATTAATTTTTCACAGTTACATGGCACTTTTTTCATCCCCAGGTTTTAAACGTACTTTACAAACATGAATAAGCATTATTTACCCATTATAGGCAGGGAAATCAAAGAAAAAGTTAATTGATTTTTTCAAGGTTAGCTGCAATAAAGAAAACCAGGAAGACTTGGCTAGCTTTTTAAGTGTCAATAATTAGTCTCACACTTCTAAAAGGTAAGCATGATATAATTAATTAGAAAATATTCTGGCCAAGAATCTAGAGAGCCTGATTATAGACTGGTAAATAAAATATCAATTTGTAGTGTCAAAAAGGCTGCATAATAGTTACATAAAAAACAGTAAAAGCTGAAATAAAGAATTACCATTATTATCATAGTTTTCCAGTCTTTAAAAATTAACATAACTTTTAATAGGCAAATTAGGTAAATTATGTCCCATTACTCTCATATTACACCAATCAGATAACTGGAATTCCATGAAGGTAACAGAAGACAGAATTTAACACATTATATTGGATTCCTAAGGTCCATAACACTGCAAACAGAGGGCATGACCCTTGTCTTCAATAGGAACCAAGAGTTCTAAAGGAGCAAGCACAAACTAATTTCCTGATTTTTCTTTTGTAGGAAAGTTACACCCATTAACTAAAATCCAGGTTACCATTATCAGTGCTTTTGGGCCTTACCACCATTCTGCTCCATATTTTCTTTGACTCCATCTAAGAGTTCCTGTGTCTCTTCTATGTTGTCCCCTTCTTCTTCTTCATCTTCTTCCCCCTCCTCTCCCACCTCTTCAGTTTCTACTACTTCTTTAGGAGCAATAATTTTCTCCTATATACAAAACAAAACAAAACAAAACAAAAAAAGTTCAGAAATACTTTGGCTAACTTCTACTTTTGGTATTGGACAGCTATAATTAAACAGAACATTTGTCCCACTATCTTCATCTTAGTTTCAGACTAATAACTGCTGTCATACGGGTATAACTCATAAAATCCCAAATGTAAAAAAGCCAAAAATGGCTGAGACCTTTAAAAATGGACAGTAAGAGACTATGAATCCCAATGATGGTTGAACCTGGCGATATTTTAAATAAAGGTGCTCTCAGCCATGCTTGTAGCTGTTTCCATGGTGTCATTTTGATTCAACAGATATTCTAAAGCTTAAGTGTTATGTTTGGGGTTACTGTGCATACTAATTGAATTGTGTGGGTGGTAGTGTGGATTTTTGGAGGGAGAGTTGTTTGGCTGGTTGTGCTGATTTGTGTAATGGAAAGTTGCATGGATTTGTACAGGTGGCAAATGAATTGTGTGTTGCAGTGATGGTCTGTGTGTATTTGGTGTTATTGTGTACGCTGGTTGTGGTGACGTGGAGGGGCCTGTGTGCTGGGAGATTTGGGTTGATTTGCGGAAGTGGCAGATGAGGGTTTTGTGCTGGCAGGAGGAGCTGTGTGTGGGGAGTGGGGTTATTGTGTATGCTGGCTGTGTAGTTTTATGGGTAGTTTTGAAGAACTGTGGTCGCTGGGCCAAGTAATCTGACATCTATGCAGTCTCCCTCATACAACCAATGACCTTCTTGCATGCAAATTAGCTGTAGAGCAAGGTTGGTGATTGGGCTGAGTTGCCTCTGATATTATAATGGTCTAAGATTCTTAGCACTGCATAGGACTCTTATAGGCCTCAAAACTGTAGACATATTGTGTACAGGTGTAATTCATAAAGTGAACGTGGCTGATAATTTAAAAAGTGGATGGCAATAGTCTGTGAATCCTAGCGGTGATTGAACCTGGTGATATTCTGAACAAAAAGAGCTCTCAATTATGCATGTAGCTTTTTCCATACATGACATCGATTCAGACATCCTAGGTTTCAGAGTGCCACATGTAGAAAACATAAGACACTTAGAGTAATAATCCTGGAATTTTATTATATAGATAAGCAGCTCATTTAAGGCCCTATAATCTGAGGCTCTGAAGAGCAATCATCATTAATTATGTCAGTTTAAATGGAGGTGTGCTCAGTACTCAGCATATCACAAGATCATGCCTTTACTATCTAAGTTAAATAAAATATTATTTTGGCTTTTGAAGATACTGTAAAATGGAAAAGACAAAGATTAGTTTCAACACCTACAGTTGGACATCTGAAGTGGGGTTAGTATGTTTTAAATTCTTCTTTTCATTCTACTAAAACAAGTGTAGCGGTGTGGTGGCACCGCTACGGCCCCTGAGGGGTTAAAAAGGGCCCTGGCTGCAGTAGCCAATCAGGGCCGAGCTGCCAGTATAAAGAAAGGAACAGCAGAGCTAGCTGTACAGTTTGGCCTGGGCAGGGAGAACGTTCTGCTGGCTGATGGAGCCAGTACCCCTGGAGAGCTCCCAGTGTGACCACTGTGAGCTGACCTGACCAGGAAGGCAGGCAGAAAGGGCAGAGACTCCAGAGCAGCAGGCCAGAGCCAGAGGTAGCCGTGGCTGGAGCAGCAGTCCAGAGGCAAGGATGCCTGGAGGGACAGCTGCTGAGCTCCAGGCGGTGAGGAAGCAGCGTGTGACTGGGGGCTGCGGGGAAGTGGCCCAAGGAGTTGACACCCAGTGAAGTGTAGAGACTGGTGGAAGGCAGAGCCTCAGAGGGTGTTTAGGGTCCCGGGCCTGGTGTAGAGGGTGGGCCCAGGTCCCTCCCTGTTCCCCCAGCATGCCAGGAGTGGCATGGGTGGCAGGAGGGGTATAAGCTCGCTGGCTGGTTTTTTTGAAACCATGGGCTGGAACAGCGAGCTGGACTAAACTACAGAAAGGCAGTGAATGGACTAGACCTGGCCACCACCACAAAGTGGGCCAGGAACCTAGGGGTACCCCAGAAGGGGTAGACTATGGATCTCGGCCAGAGGGCTGAGGCTCCAGAAGAGGACTCAGGGCGGAGTCCAGCGTGTAATGAGCAGAGCACGGGCTGCCAGCAGAGGGACCACTTGAGCCAATTTCCCAACAACATCACCAGGAGGTGCTCTGCTGGTGAGTCCAGTGTGTCAGACTGCTACACAAGGTATATCCTATGGTCATTCTTCAACTTCTTCTAAATTGCAGTTTTCTAACTAATTCTTAAAGGATTTCAAGCATTTTATATTTTAAAACTAAAATAAATAATCCTAAAGAGGGTTATCCACATACCAGATTTTCTATTGCTTCAGAAATTACATCTTTTATTTTAATGTGATGTAACTTGTAGTGTTTGCAGAGTTCTTCAGCAATGGTAGATTTTCCAACTGCAGGAGGACCAAGAACACAAATTTTCACTGGCTGAAAGAAAATGAAGATTTTTGTACCACCAAAAAAAGACAAAAAAAGATTGGTCTTTCCCCTAAGACCAGTAGAAATTATATGAACAAATAAATTAACATAAAATTGGATATCTGTTTTAGATGAATTTTCAGTATATAAATCTGCCCCTGGATGTCCTCCTATTTCTGCAGCTCAGTGTCTCTTACAATTCTTGACATCTGGTTCTTTCTCTGCAGCTCACATATTCTTTTAAGATGTAATCAGCCATGGCAGACTCCAGTGGAGTGGACACTATACGTTCTTTATGCTTCACTTACTCCTGTGGCCACAGGTATTGCTAAAACCATAGGAAGTATTGATGTCTTATCAAGTTTGCACCTTTTTCAGAATACTAGACCCCTTGAATAGCACCTAGCCCGGCACTGATCTACTCTTTTTATTTTTGTTAATTGTTCTAACATTTTATTTGTTATGAATCCAGGCATTTATCCACCTTGAATAACCTTCAATCCTAGCTGTAGTTCCTGTATTAGGAAGCTGCTATTTCACAAACCTTTGATAGATTAGGGCGGTTCATGATTTTTCGTATTTCATTGACTACTTCCACTTCCTTAAATAGCTATTCGGTTATACTAGCATCCTGAACATCTTTTAATCCTTCCCCATAGCCTCATTCTGTTTTTTTATATAACTTTTTAAACACATTATGCAACTGAACTCTCATTTTCTGACTTTCCTCCCACAGTACAGTGATATCCATATGATTTCATGCTGACGTTCCCAACGCCCTAACTCCCAGTACTGTTCCTCTAGTTTTTTGGATTTTTTTAATCTGTCTTCCCCAATTCTCTCTTTCGGACTACTGCATTTCCTTCAATTCCACCCCATCAGCTGACTGTTTGAGATTTTGCACCACTTTTGCTATCATTTCCATATAGAAGCACACATATTTTGCAGGACAGAACTGCTGCAGTAATGTAAAATTGTTTAAATTTAATACTAAAGGTATCAGTTGGTACTGTACATTATTAAACAATCTGATATTCATGATTTAGCACTAGTCCATTGTCAGTTCTTGCTTCCATTGCTGAGTATTGTTCATCACCTTGCTTCAATTCTAGAGTACGAGGCTTTGTTACTTCTGTATGTTCAGGAGTGGTAGTGGTATTTTGCCAGTTCTTAATCACATTGGCTATGTCTAAACTTGTTAATTTATGTCGACTTTAACTAAGTCGACTTAGTTAAGTCAACTTAGTGTGCCTACACTTAAAATTAAAGTCGACTTTTAAAGGGGAACTTACAAAGTCGACCTAGAGCGTCCACACTGGATGCTCTAGGTTGACTTTGTG